>OY821519.1:34171463-34513963 GCA_963682025.1 Cordilura impudica | reverse complement strand
ATTCTTAGTCATAGGCCCCATATAGAGCTGCTTCCCGATCTTCACTTAAATCTATCAAAAAACAAAAATATTGCACAGATTTTTCTCAAATTTGATTTGTATATATACATATAAAGTGAGTATAAGTGAGTTTACCAAATATGGTCAGGATCGGTCCATTTTTCGACCTAGTCCCCATATAAATATTGTATCCGATATGAACTTTTTCATATCTGCAGCGAAAAAAATTAATAAAAATGCCACTCAAATTTGGTTTATGCTTATTTGTTATATCCAATTAGTTTGACCGAAGAGATAGGGTCTCTAAACGCATGGTATGGGGTATCGTATAGTCGGTCTAGACCGACTATAATTTTCTTACTTGTTTTATTTTTATTTGTTGTTTATATTCTTTATGTTTTTGTGTTCTTTTTATTTCGTTTTACTTTCATTACGATTTCTTCGTAATATTGTTTGTTCTTCTCTTAAGTTTTAAATAAACTTTGAAAGCTTTTTGGTATTCTCTTTATATTTAAAGTATTTTTTAAATATTTTATGCCTTGGGGTTCATTTTAACTAAATTCCCATTTTAGTAGTATTTTATAATTTACTCCTATTGGGTGCGGTATATAGAGAACGAAATAAATCTATATTCAGTCTCGTGTGTGTGTGTGTGTTTGTATTTTAATCATAATAAAGTTGTGCAAAATTATAAAATAAATGTTAATAAATTGCAAATAAAAAAAAACAAAAAGAATTAAACAAAATTTTGGTTTAATATAAAAAGTTGCAATAAAACGTTTTTGTATAGTGAATGGCGAGATAATTTATAATAAAATGGCGAGATAATTTATAATAAAATATGTCAAAAATATGGTAGGGAGGCTTTTTATATTTTTTAATAATAAGTTAATAATATTTGTTAATCATCAATATAAACAACCTGTTTAAATTTAGAATTTCTTAATAAGATTTTAAAGTTTTATTTAAATAAATTATACAATAACGTCAATAACCAAGTGTTAATTTGTCCCGTGCATGTTTTTTTTTTTTTTTTTGAAGTATAAAAAATAAAAGTTTTATTATTTAAAATGCTCTTAACTGTTTATGTTGTTATTTGTAACCATGCGCTCTCTTTCGTTATCTCTCTTTGGTGTTGGTTTGGTTTGTTTTAAATCGTGTACAAAATTTTAAGGACTAGGTCAATTATTTTGTGTCTCTTTTTAAATTATTGATTTTATTTATTTTTTTTTTTTTTTAACTAATACCTTTAATCAATTAACTTGTTAGATATGTTTTATACTCTATGCCATTTTGTGGTCATCAGGGTATAACGAGTCTGTGCTAATGTTTGCAACTGCCAAAAATACTTGACCTAGACCAACCAACGTTTTAATATACTGATTCTGAAAAAATTTTGATTTATTACGACAAATTTAAAAACATGACTTTCCTATAAGCAACTTACATCAGATTTAAACTCATTTCAAAAGATTTCCAAGAGGTGCTAATATAGCCTAAGCTCTTTTTAAAGATCACCACAAGACGTGCAAGATCGTGGATTTTTAAATTGTCTTAAGGACTAATATTTTAAATTCTAAAGGACTTATAAAAAGTGTTATTTACAATATTCAATTTTATTAATAGGGGTATTATTACGAGCCACAACAAGAGATTCTATTTTTTCGAGTTTTCTGATGAAAGTCGAGAATTTAATATCATTTGCAACTTATCAACATTTCAAAGGTGTACGAGAGAGAGGTGTACCATTGCGAATTTACAGCAAAAGCAATTTTAGCTTCAATGCACATTATCAGTAAAGATAATTTAAAAAAAGGAAGAACTCTCCTGTAAAATTTTGGTTTAAAAATTTTCCATCTAAAACTAACATAACAAAATTAACAAATCTTGAGTTTCGTAAGTTTTATGTTTGAGATTTTTGAATTAAATTAAAGTTTTATAAAGGAACTTTTATCGTATATTTTAATTGAAAATCTTTTTTTATTAAAAAGAAAATATTAGAAAACTTAATTTTTTTATTAATTTATACTTTAAAAATAATAAAAACATAATAAAATCTATAGTTTTTGATGTGTAAACATCTATACGCGCAGGGGGAAAATTTCAAAAACAGCGTAACATGTGAGCCGTAAGACAAAATCGGTGTCACTTATGATTGTTAATAAAAATAAAAATAAAAAATGAAAAATGACAAATAAAAATGAAAAATAAAAAATTAAAAATAAAAATGAAATATTAAAACTAAATAAAAAATAATAAAAAATGAAAAATGAAAAATAAAAAATGAAAAATAAAAATTGAAAAATAAAAAATTAAAAATTAAAAATTAGAAATTAAAAATAAAAAATTAAAAATTAAAAATTAAAAATTAGAAATTAAAAATTAAAAATTAAAAATTAAAAATTAAAAATTAAAAATTAAAAATTAAAAATTAAAAATTAAAAATTAAAAATTAAAAATTAAAAATTAAAAATTAAAAATTAAAAATTAAAAATTAAAAATTAAAAATTAAAAATTAAAAATTAAAAATGAAAAATGAAAAACGGAAAATAAAAAATAAAAAATAAAAATTAAAAACTTTAAATTAAAATTAAAAATTAAAAATAAAAAATTAAAAACGAAAAATGAAAAATAATAAATAAAAATGAAAATGAAAAATTATAAACGAGAAATATAAAATTGAAAATGAAAAATGAAAATTGAAAAATGAAAAATAAAAAATGAAAAATTAAAAATTAAAAAATAAAAATTAAAAATTACAAATTAAAAACTAAAAATTAAAAATTAAAAATTAAAAACTAAAAATTAAAAAATAAAAATTAAAAATTAAAAATTAAAAATTAAAAATTAAAAATTAAAAATTAAAAACTAAAAATTAAAATTTAAAAACTAAAAATTAAAAATTAAAAATGAAAAATTAAAAATTAAAAATTAAAAATTAAAAATTAAAAATTAAAAATTAAAAATTAAAAATTAAAAATTAAAAATTAAAAATTAAAAATTAAAAATTAAAAATTAAAAATTAAAAATTAAAAATTAAAAATTAAAAATTAAAAATTAAAAATTAAAAATTTAAAATTGAAAATTAAAAATTTAAGAATAAAAATTAAAAATTAAAAATTAAAAATTAAAAATTAAAAATTAAAAATTAAAAATTACAAATTACAAATTACAAATTACAAATTACAAATTAAAAATTAAAAATGAAAAACGAAAAATTAAAAATGAAAAATATAAAATGAAAAATGAAAAATAAAAAATGGAGAATGAAAAATTAAAAATTTAAAAATAAAAAATTAAAGAAAAATAAAAATTGGAAAATGAAAAACAAAAAACAAAAAATGAAAAATAAAAATAAAAAATTAAAATTAACCAGTTAAAATAATAAATATTTTTATATTAGCAGAGCCCCTGCAGTTGATTGCTATAAGTGATACATAGAAGACGCTTTCTATTTGATTTTTTAGTTTAATACTGAATAACAAAATTTTAAATAAACTAATTTTTCGAGGTTCAAAATTTGTAAATTTTTTGTAACGCTCCTTGGAAAAACTTCTTTTTAGAAAAATTAGTTTTTACTCTATTTTAACTCGTGTTTGTCTGCCGATTTGTAACCCTTTTCTCATGATCTAATCGAGCTGAAACTTTGCAGGTAGATTTAACAAATTTTCGATCGGATCGGATCAGGGAGGACGGCACCTCCCATACAAAATAATTATTCAATATAAAATATTTTGAGTTCTACAACAGGGAGAGCTTTTAAAACTGGTATGAGGGCATCTAATGTTATAATAACATTTTGGTTTCTAGGGGTAGTTTTTTATATATTGTTTTTTATATATAGTTTTATATATGTACGTACAGTGAGTGACAATGCAATGGAAACTATTAACAAAATATATTTTTGATGATCAATACCAACAAATTGGATAATAAAATTAAAAACCCCTGTTAATTTAAAAATTTGTATGCTGTATTTATTTAAAAAAGAAAAAATGTTAACATAAAAAAGCTTCCCTTCAGAAAAAAAAAAAAATAATGAAGCTTAAAAGCATTAATTTTTACTAGCAGATTCCAGTGCTCGAAATTCGAGTGCAATTTCTAGGCAATTTTATTTCTCAACTTAGCCAATTCACAAGCCAACACTTTGTTGGTTTATTATTATTGTGAATGAAGATGACAAACTCATTAACAAATTTAATAAACACACACATAGCATTGTATAATTTTATGTATGTGTACTAACACTGTATGTGTACACACAACATTAAATGCAATTTATTCAAAGTAGAGGAAAAAAATTTTAAAATCTGTAAATTTGGTGAACAGCTAAAAAGAAATACCTTTCAAATAATATACTTTTGGTCAAAATCGGGATAAAACGGTAGAACAAAACACCGGTTACAAAAAATCGCCTAGCCTATTAATATTATCGGTGCTGTTAAAAAACAATGGAAAGCTCTTGCCATACAATAATTGAAAACTTTCCCTCTGTTTTTGGTTTCAATGTTTTGTTGGGTAACTGCTTCACAACACTGAGGCATACGGTCAATTAAATTGTAATTTTTTGCCACTCTGAATTAACAGCTCCTATCAGATCTGTCTTGTTTGTCTAATTTCGTGTCTTTATTTTTCGATAGATTGCCATTCGGTTAGAACTTTGCAGGTGTATTTGACACCTTGTCATGTTCGAACTTCCAGACATATTTTCCTCCGCGTATGGATACAATGCGTCATTTAGTATTTACATGTATCCAATTCCGGTTAAAGCATCTTTTACTACATAGATTGGACTCATGCCATAATATTGCCACCGCCAAACTTAACATTTCTTTCACGATATTTTTTAATAATTTTTGCAATTATGGATTTATTCATAGAATACTTGTATACTGCTTAAGGCCAGCAGTAAAATATTCTATTATTCTGGTTTTTAACTCTTCACAAAACTTTTTTCGTGCCATTAATTATAATTAATTATAACATTAAAACATTGAAAAATTAATTTGTTTAATTATAAAAAAATAAAAAGATAATAAAATAGAAAACAGAGAAATTTTATATGTTGTTTATGAATTAATTTCGTTTTTATTTTATAAATTTGGTTGAAACAATTGTTGTCGCTTTTATAGGGGTGTATCAGATTTTTCCGATCGCGAGTGGATAATGTTTTAATTTTTAGCTGTTCGCGTTCAAGAACACGAACTGAAAATAAAGCTGTACTCAAACCTGTTTATTGTTCATGTTCTGTTTTTAAGCAGTACACGTGCAAGAACACGAACTTGAAATAATGCTACACTCGAACCTGTGTGGTTTACGTGTGTTCGAAGCAAAAAATACGTGATAGAAACAGACATAATTGATATGAAAATAAATATATGTGTTGGCTTCTTTAGAACAGAACATTGTGTGTTTGATGTGTGTATTTTCTGAACCTAAACGCGAAATTATTAAAAAAACAAAATTGGCAAATTCAGAATTTTGTAAAAGTTTCCCATGTATTGTCACCTAATGTATATATTTTTAAAGAATATTTGAATAATAATGTTTTTTGCCGTTTTGTTTTTAGTAAAATAGATTTTTAAATAAAATACACATATTGACATAGACCCCGGAGGTCAAGATACTAAGTTTTTAAATCTCTTTAAACAAAACTTTAATTATAAATTTCGCAGAACGAAAAGATGTTCTAACTTATAAAGTCTCTTTTGTTTCTCTAAAAGAGCTTGAAAAAATATTCCCTTTGGGTCCTATATGACCCCCCAGGATGGATTGAAGATTAAAGTATAAAATTGAAGAACCTAAATTTCGAATAAGCAATTTCGATTTTACTGCCGAAATTGAAATATAATTCATGGCATTGTTCATTTTAAGTCAAAGAAATATAATAGCGACAAAGCGCGAAGACTTTTCATATCCAAAATGTCTTTGAACTGTAATCAACAAAAATGCTTTATTGTACTCAATGCTTTAAAAGAGTTGCTTTTCTTTTTAAATTCGTTCTTTTATATGTATTCACTTTTGTAGTTCCATGAACACTCATATTCGAGATACATAAGTATATATTAATGAAATTAATAATTTCGATTTTATTTAATTTAAGTTGCACCATTTTAAAATACTTAAACGTCAAAATCGAATGAAACTTCAAATTAATGGCAGGTTTTATGGCAGAATTTCTGTCATGGCAAAAAGTTGCATTTTTAAGTCATGACATGAACATTAGCGGTCTCCACTAATCATTGACTTGAACATTGCCATGAATTATAGCCCGTCGAGACACCGTGTAAAAGTGCCGATTATAGTGTTTTTTTGTATTCCCTTCACAAGTATAAGGGTATATATGTATAGGTATGTAATTCCGTTTGTAATGCATCAACAAATGCATTTGCGACCCCATAACGTGCATCTACAATATTAATAAGCAAGGCGATTTCTTGTGACCGATATAAAAACTGTAGTTAATAACCAAACATCCCTCATTTGAAAGATATGTATTTCTTTTTAGCTTTCACCAGATTTACAGATTTGCACCGTCTGGAACATTTTTTGGAGTAATGCTCATTTAAAGTTGCTACTAACACATACATAAATCACATACTGTGTTTGTGTTTATTATAAATATGAAAAGCCCTGTGTTGAATTGTGAATTGGTTAAAATTGATTAGCATACTTTTAGGTAGAATCGAGTGCAGATTCTAGGAAATTTTATTTTTCATTAAATAAAGACCCTAAAGGTATTTTATTCACAAATCAACACAAAAAACAAACTCATTTTTATTACAAACACATTAACAAATTTAATAAGCACACACATATCATTGTATAATTTTATGTATGTGTTAGTAGCAACTTTAAATGCAATTTACTCAAAATAAACGAAAAAATTTAAAAATCTGTAAATCTGCAAAACGGCTAAAAAGAAATACCTTTCAAATAATATACGTTTGGTCAAAATCGGGATAAAACGGTGGAACAAAACATCAGTCACAAAAAATCGCCTAGCCTATTAATATTATAGATATCTTCTTTGTGTTCAACAAATATTTATAATGAAATTTTAATATTGCTCTAATGAAAACGAAGAGTTAACATGTTTAGCGGTGGCGAATATTCTACAAACCTATTTAGTTTTTTTATCTCGTAATATTTTATCTAAATTGCTATTCAATAAATTAAAAAAAATACCTTAGGCTCTACTATTTTTAAATAAAATTTTATGAATTTTATTTAAAAAGTAGCTCTTGTAAAATTATTTATTAAATGAAAAACATAAAATTTCCTAGAATTTGCACTCGAGTTTCGAGGGCTGGGCTCTGCTAGTATATTCTTAACCCTTATAACAACTCGAGTCCATATAGCGATGTCCGTCTGTTGAAATCACGCTCATTTACAAAATAAAGCATTTGCCTGGATAAGGTTATGATATGTTTTTCATTATTTCGAACAGGGTGGTATTGAACGGGGTAAATCGGGTATCATTGTGCCGAGATATGTCCAAAAAGATGAAGACACCCTTTAATTACTTTAAAAATTCAATGTTTTACTCGTAAAAATTTAGTATTAAATTTTAAAAATTATTTTGTTTACATTTGTTATAAATAGTGCAATAAGTCTAGATGTTAATGTAAACGTAAAACCGATGTGGAGGGTACTAAAGATGCGGCACAGACGCATTTAACACTCTTACTTGTTATTACTCGTATATTCTCAATCTTTGACTGTTCTCTTTTTATTTTTATAAATCTTTCTATTTTTCTCTTATACAATTTATTTCTAATATATTTTATTTTTCTTTACAATTCGTACAGAATTTTTTCTACAACTTGTTGTATATTTTTCTTCCTACATACTTTTTGCTGCATAGTCTGGGTTCAGACAAGGCAATTTTTGTTGCGGCAATTTTTTGCCATTCTCTTTTAAAGTTGCCTTAATGTTCACACAGAGAAATTTGTTGCCGCAACTTTTTGTTTTCTTTTGCTTTCAAATTCTTACATTTTTGACAGTTTCTTTTATTTAGTTTGTGTAAAAAGAATTTATTATTGGTTCAATGTGAAAAATCATTTTTGTTTGAAAAAATGGAAGTCAAAGAAAAATGAAATAATAAAAAAAATAATAAAATAAATGAAATAATAATAATAATTTTTCACAGCGAAGAAAAGAATAAAAAGAAATGTCAAATAATAACTTCGTGTTTATAATTACGAATTGCAGAACAAAACGAGTTGCCGAGTACAAGCAACTCCGTACCAATTACCACTCTTCTTTCCCCTCTCTCCTACAAACTCAAGAATTGCGCAACAAAAGTTGCCTAGTGTGAACTCGGACATAGTTATTTTTTTTTTTTTGTTTCTTTTTACTTTTTGTTAAGTTCACTGAGAATAATTATATATTAACAAATACTGTTATATTTTTTGCTCTTTTTAAAATGTCATAGTAATTGGATTTTTTCATTTCTGTTTTGTTGGCTTCTATACGTACACATACATATGTACTCGTACATTATCTACACATACTAAAAACTAACTGGAGGTAGTAGTTGGTCGTCGTCGTAGTACTCCATAATATTTTGGTTTGTTCATGGGAACATTGTTGTTATTAGTCAGCCATAGTACAACAAACATTAAAGTTGTGTATTTCAAAGGTTCGTTTTTGGATTTTCTGTTGTGTGTTGTTTTTTTCTTAATCAACTTGTTTTCTATTGAATTTTTTGTTTTTTTATATTTTCGAAATACTTGTACTCGCATGTACTGTTTGTTTGGTATTCCAAAGTGAAAATATTTGCAAATTTGTCTTTTTTTTTCATAAAAATATAAAACTAGTTGATATATTTATAAGTAAAAGAAAAATAAATAAAACAGCTGATCAATTTTCTTACTTACATATGTATGCATATTTTAAACACAATGAATAATTTATTATTATAATGCAAACAAAATCAAAATGTAAAAACAACAAAACTAAAATGCATACATATTTAAATTGTGTTGTAAAGAAAAATAATTTTATAGAAATAATAAATGCAAAATGTAAAATATACACATATTCAGTCGCGTCATTTATTTATATTTTTATCTTGTATTATTCAAGTGTTTATTTCTTTGCTTTTGCGATAAGTAATATTCATATTATTTTCATTTCTTCTTCTTGTTTTCTATTAGTTTAGTTTTTGTTAACATTGTGTCCTTCGAACTGTCTGGTTTTACCTTAAGGTCACTTACATATTTACAAATTTGAATATTTTGATAAAAAAAAAAAAAATATATAAATATGTACATATACATATGTATATAAATTTGCCATTTTTTATACGAGTAAATTTGACTTAATTTAACCCACCCGTCTTTTTTTTTTCTTTTTGTTTTAGATCCATGGGCATTTTATTGCCACCCGTTTCCCAAGTGACTAATACCCGCATTAATTTAACTCAACATCATCGTAATCGTAGTCTGGATAGTGCTTTACAAAGGATACCAGAGGTAAGTTTTTTTCATTCTTATTCTTTATCAAACCAATTCTAAAGCGAATTTTTCCTTTACCTAAATCCAATGTTTCTAAACGGCAAAGTAGCATTAACTTATTTCTTATATTTTAGGGACCCATTTATTTAACAAATCATAGTTTCCAAATGAACGTGAGAGAAAACTACGGAGGATAGAGAAAAATACAGCCATGTTAGCTTTTTTTTGTAGTGCATTTTAAAAATTGCATTCTCTAGCAAATTTTATTGCGTCTTTTCTAAGCTTTAATCGTGTTAGAAATATGTACATTCCAAAATATGCTAATAAGGAAATGTTTTATTTTTAATCTTCGTTTGCATTTTATTTATTTTTTTTGCATCCAAATTGTAACAATTAGAATTTTAAATTTCTCAATTCTTAGTTTTCTAAAAGGAAAACGTGTTAAATTAATGAAATAAACGTAATAATTTTGTGTTTTCAAGCTTTCAGTTCAAACGAAAATTTCACAGAGTCGTATGATTTTTTGTTGTTTCATAGATCACGATTAATAAATAGCTATTAAAATATTTCTTCAAATCCTACTAAAATTCCCTTCAGTTATTCTCAATTTTTAAAAGAATCTAATAGGAGTTTTACTAAACTATAAAAGAAAAGAAAGACTAGACTAATATTTCATTACATCGCGAATAACCAAAGTTTTACCAAACTTCTATACACGCTGTCGTGCAAAACTAAATCATATTTCATTTAGAACAAAAGTTTGGTCTTCATAAATTATTTACGTTTACATCTATAACATTAGGCTAGGCGATTTCTTGTGACCGATGTTTTATTCTACCGTTTTATCCCGATTTTGACCAAACGTACAGTGGCTCAATAAAGTAGCCGGACAAACGGTCATTTATATTTGGTCAAGTATATTTTGCATATTAAACTTAGAATTATGATGGAAAATATTGTTATTTTTTATGTTCTGTTCTTGCCCTTTAAGAAAAAAAACAAACAAATATTTTGTTTTGTTTACAAAAATATTAACAAGAATTTTTCTTAGTGCAAATAAAGCGCCAAAAAAGTAGTCAGATAGATGGTAACTCTTTTGTTTATTGCAAAACTGACTTGGGTATATCCCGTTATTTTAAGCTGCTGGCATTTGTCAACTTCACTGAAAGCTGCATAATCAAAAAAAAGTTAAAAGAAGATCGTTTCTACGTTATTCCAAAATAAAAAATTCTGAAAATGTCCAAACCCAAGTTATACACATTAGAAGAAATAAATAATTGTCAAAAACTTTGAAGAAGGGAAAACAGTCCGAGAGATAGGAGACATAGTCGGAAGACCGAAATCAACGGTCCATGATGTTATTAAAAGGTATAAAGAAACAAAATCTGTAGAAAATAAGCCAAAATCTGGAAGACCTAAATTGTTTACAAGCGCGGACGAACGATGGATTGTTCAACAGGTTAAAAAAAACCCCCAAAGTGAGTGCTCCAAAATTGGCTAATGAAATTTCTCAACGCATAAATAAAGACTGTAACCCAGAAACAGTAAGACTGGTGCTGCGTAATAATGGTTTTAATGGAAGGGTCGCTCGTAAGAAACCATATATTAATAGTGCTAATAGAACTAAAAGCATTAATTTTGCCAAAAATTATAAAAGTATGGATATTTCATACTGGAATAAAGTCTTATTTACGGACGAGAGTAAATTTAATTTATTCAGATCAGACGGACAGTCCTATGTATGGAGAAAGCCAAACGAAGAACTTAAAGAAAAAACCTAAAAGCCACTGTGAAGCATGGAGGCGGCTCCGTGATGGTTTGCGGTTGCATGTCAGCGTCTGGAGTAGGTGAGCTGTGCTTAATAGGTGGCATTATGGACCAATCCAAATATTTGTCCATATTAAAACAGAATTTGGTTCCGAGTGTCGAAAAGTTAGGCATCAAAGACACTTCAGTTCTACCAGGATAATAACGATCCCAAACATAAGGCACATTCTGTACGCATGTGGCTCCTGTATAATTGTCCACATGTGCTCGAAACCCCAGCACAGTCTCCGGACATTAATGTTATCGAACATTTATGGGCACATTTAGAAAACCAGCTAAAAAAATACACGATTTCCAATAAAAAAGACCTCGAAAAGGCAATAAAGGAATAATGGTCGAAAATTGATCCTTCTGTTTTCAGAAACTTAGTAGAATCAATACCGAGACGATTAGAAGCAGTTATCAAAGCCAAAGGGCTTCCTACTAAGTATTAAGTATTATTTTTCACAGTTTAAGGGAAATGTAATTAAAGTGTCCGACTACTTTTTTCTTGTAAATTCTTGTAATATAAAAGAATTTTGTTACATTTTTTGTTTATAAATGAAATAAAAAAATTTTTTTGGTTGATTATGAAAATTCTGTATTGCGCTGTTTATTTCTATAAAACAAAAATGGTTTGAAACCCCCATTTAATATACACAACATTAAAGTAATAATAATTGTAATGTTTGTCCGACTACTTTATTGAGCCCCTGTATATTATTTGAAAGGTATTTCTTTTTAGCCGTTTTGCAGATTTACAGATTTTTAAATTTTTCCTTTATTTTGAGTAAATTGCATTTAAAGTTATTAAATTTGTTAATGTGTTTTAATAAAAATGAGTTTGTTGTTTTGTGTTGATTTGCGAATTGCCTATAATTGCTTAGCATACCTTAAGGGTCTTTATTTAATGCAAAAATAAAATTTCCTAGAATCTGCACTCGAATTTCGAGGGCTGGAATCTGCTAGTATAAATAAATACATTTTGTTATAATCTTACAATGTCTACAATCGTTTTACTACTCAGGTCTGAAAGGTTTATATGGTTTTTTTTTTAGCCGAATGATTTATTTCGTTTTATTCAAAAACTTTAAAAAATTTACAAAAAAAAAAACCATCACAAAACTGTTTAAAATTTCAAGAAATTTGTTATACCCAACCCTCTTTAATTAAGTTTCATTTTCATTTCCCTTTTCTTAATTTACTTTTTAATTTCCTCTAAAACTTAATTTGTTTTAAATTGTTGGTAGTACAACAATTTGCTCCCCTTATCCTTTCAAAAATCTTAACATCTTAATCCATAAACATACGTACGTATATATAATTCTCTCTTAATAATTTTAAAATTATCTCTTTTTTTTACAAAAGGTTGAAGTCTCATCACCCAATGCCGAGAGTGAGAACACATTTTGTACACCATCCATACTCGGGTCAACAATGTGCTCGAAAATTGTAACAACCGCAGCTAATGTAACAGCGGCATTAACAACCACCCAAACACCCGCACTGACGTCATCGACAACAAGAAATGGCGCTGCGACAACAGCCACAGCAAATGCAGCATCATCTTCATCGGCTAATGAGGCAGCTGCAATAGAAATTGTTTCAACAACAGAACCCACTAGTAGAATGACAACACCACAATCACAGCTAGCAGGCGAAGGTGGAGGAACCTCACACAATGATATTAATAACACAGTCATAGGTATGAATGTAATTATGATGGTGGCGGATAGAGAGTTCCCTCTATGCTTTTCATTATATCGTTGTTCGTGGTCTAGATTTGTATTTTAATTACGTTTTTTGTTTTTGTATTTTTTTTTTTTTTCATAACAGTAGAGCCATATTGTCCTAGCGCACGCTTGCGACCTAAATCATCAGATTCTGCTACATCATCCTCATCATCATCATCATCTGCGGTACAACGAGCTGCTTCATCAGCTTCTACAGCTTCGTCTACTGCTTCTTCAAGTAACTCATCATTTGCTAGTGTTTCAAATAATGCTTTAGCAGTTATCAATGGTTCAGGTCACGTCAATCAAAATGGCAAAAAACGTGAAGATCTTACCAGTTTGGGTTCAGACGATTCTGGTAAGTCAATTGAAACATGGCTAAATGTAGCTTTTTTGTAGCTTTTTGTTCTATTGGAAAGAATTGTGAAAATATATTAAATAATCAGTATAAATTAATGAGTATTTTAACAAATAAGAAAGGTATAGTAAGAGCCTAGGTCGACTACAAGATAATCTAAAGGCCGACATAAAAGACTGCACAATTTAATTTAAAAAAAAAACGCTTTTTTTGAGCGAGTGATATTTTATTATTGCATCGTAAAGTAGACGTGTTCTGATTATGTATGGAATAAAATATCCGGCATATGGCCCCGCGGCTCTGAACACAGGCCTCTGCTTATTTCATGAAAATTTCGATGACATTTTGACAAAGATGTGACTCTTATCTCACATAGACATCGTAATTTCGGGAGATTATTCGGTCTAGAAATAGTTGCGCAGTGTGACAGGTGGCACCGCCCTGTTGAAAACACATGTCGTTCAGATCCATACCATCCAGTTGAGGCCACAAGAACTCCGTTATTAAGTTCCCGTAACGAATACTTTTCACAGTCGTGCATTCTTATTGGGCCACACTATCATGAGAAATAGTTAGAGATCATAAATGGAAATAGAAAAAAATTGTTGCCTCCAAATATGTTGAAGTTTTTTTTTATGTTTTATGTGATGTAAATATTAAATTGGGGTGGGAGGACTCCCTTCATCATCGTATTTGAGTAAAATCTTATTTGCATGTCTTTAGATAGCTTGAAGTGAATATCTGGAGACTGGTCTATATGGATCTGCAAATTAATTGGCATTTCATTACATTTTCCCTATCCCATTCATTAAGAAATACAGTGGCCCAAAGTCAGAATGGAACAGTTACTAACAACATATTTAATTAAAAATATAAGCACATTTAATAGATTTACAAACAAAAATTATTAGCAATTCTTAAGTAATTTGTTGAGAAAAACAACAAAAAATTCAAAAATACAATAATAATTTTAATCCTTGGACAAAATCAATACTTTGTCGGTAAACCTTATTGCTTAATCACCGATTTCAAACGGTTTGGCGGCAATGACTTTGCATCATTACTCGATGAGACCAGGGGCCAAATCACCGCATTCGATATCAAAGTTTGTTGATCGAAATTATTTTTTTTTATTTTCCAAAATAAAATACTATGAATAATTTGACTCTGTCACAGTTAACGAATTATGGCCCCTAGTTAAGAGTAAAAGTGAAACGAGAGCTGATGTTTGTCCACCTTCTTTAAATAATAAACCAAAATATGGAATTTCGATTGATTTTACTCGATCTCGAATGCGGTGAGTTGGCCCCAGCTTTCAATTGGTCACGGTTAGAAGTGGTGTGATTTTTTTAATTTTTCCTCAATATACATAACTTCATACATGCTCGATAATATTTAAGTTCGGAGACTGTGCGGCGTTTCCAAAACATGGGGGGTTGAGAAATTGCAAGTAAAAGGGTTAGACGTTCTCTGGCCAAACTTTCATTATTCAGCTAATAGCTTCAGAAAAGTAAGTTGGAATAATTTTATCTAATTTTTTTAATAACAACATATTCAGTGCGAATGATTATTATATAATATTAATAGGCAAGGCGATTTCTTGTGACTGATGTAAGATCGTCAGTTTTAATCCCTCATTTGAAAGGTATTTATTTCTCTCTAGCTGTCCACCAGATTTATAGATTTTTAAATTTTTGCATTCTTGCATTCTTTTGTACTAAAATGCATTTAAAGTTGCTATTAACACATACATAAAATTATAAAATGCTGTGTGTGTCTTTATAAAATTTGGTAATGTGTTTGCAAAAAGTCCTGTGTTGAATTGAAAAATTATTTTGGACATAAACCAATAACGACAAAAATAATTTTGGACATAAACCAATAACGACCATAACGACAATAAAAAGTGTTGAATTCTGAATTGACTATAATTGATGAGAATAATTTATTAAATGAAAAAATAAAATTTCCTAGAATTTGCCCTCGAATTTCAAGGGCTGGGATCTGCTAGTTATTTATTATTAGAGTAGTAGAGATGTATACGTATGAGTATTATATGTAATATTAAATCAGACATACATCAGTATTTTTTATTTTTTAAATAGATACATTAATTAAAATTATTTAATTAAGCCTTAGTTACAATTTATAACTGAAGCACTTAAATGTGGTTTACGCTTAATTTACCGCCAGATCTGGAAAATATTTTATTTTGTAACGTTTTATTATATTTAATACTGTACGAACAAAAATTTCAGCTATTTTACGCAACGTTTTTCATGGAATTGAAAAATTTTTTTTTTTTATTAATTCTCTCAATTCGGGAGACGTTTGACGATTTTTCGTTACCATTTTCAAATAGCCGTATCAAATTGACATAAAATAATATGTTCCACACCCCTGTTCGATAAATAACAAATTTCAAATTCGACAACGCTTTTGGACCCAATTTGAATTGCAAATATAAGATGTTCCATTATTAATTTGAACAAATTTTTTGTAATTTTCACTAGTCTATATAATACTATCGTAGAAAAGGATTTTTTTTTGTTCAGTTTAATAAGAGTAATAAACACAAGACCGTTGTTGTATTTTTCATAAATAACTGACATAAAAATTTGTTTATTGTCATGGCGGAATTTCTCATACAGTCATTTTCCAACTCTCATTATCTCTCTAATGTTGCCATATGATTACAAAATTGGTGTGGTGAATACCAATTTTGTAAACAAACAACATATGTGTTTTATTATTAGTGTGTATTATTGAAATAATAAATTAATCGAAAATAAAAAAAATTAAATTTAATGCTACTTATCTAATATTAACGAAAAAAGAAAACAATTTTATTTTTTTTTAATTAACATAAGAAAATTATATAAAAAAAAAGATATACACAAAATGAAAAGGAAAAATTGAAAATTTGGTTTGTCAACATTGTCCGCTGTTGTTTTGCAATTTTTATACCCCACATAATGAGTTTCCGGAAAGGTTCTAAAAATGGCCAGATCCCTACAATGTTCATATCGGATGTGATTATATGGGATTGGATTTTAAAAAAGATTCCGATTATGACCACATTTAATAAGATCACTTCACTTCAAAGTGTTGTTTCCAAAGATGGCGTCGACAAAATCGGAGTCTCAATAAAATATCGTCGTTATTTTCTATTTATACCCTATACCACTATGTGGTTTGGGTATAATGACTTTGTGCTGCTGTTTGTAACTACCAAAAATATTTGACCTAGACCCATATTTTATTATACCGATCTACTCAGAATCACTTTCTTAGTCGATTTAGCGATGTCCGACCGTCCGTCTGTCTGTATGTGTCCATGTAAACCTTGTAATCAAACTACAGGTTGGAAATATGAATATATTTTGATGAAATTTGCTATATAAGCTTTTGTCGGCCATAGGATGAATGCAATTGAAATTGGTGAAATTCGGTCCATGTTCAGATCTAGTCCCCATACAAATGACAGCTATGAAATCAACATAAATTGCCGTAAGCTCCAAATTATCATATATATCTCAGTCAAATTTGGTTTGTACGTGTTTATTATATCCATTAATCAGTAGTCCAAGAATAGTCCCTATAGGACAATTCTTAGTCATAGGACCCATATAGAGCTGCTTCCCGATCTTCACTTAAATCTATCAAAAAACAGAAATATTGCACAGATTTTTCTCAAATTTGGTTTGTATATATTTTTTCAACATATACATACGTGAATTTACCAAATATGGTCAGGAACGGTCCATTTTTCGACCTAGTCCCCATATAAATATAGCATCCGATATGAACTTTTTCATATCTGCAGCCAAAAAAATTATTAACAATGCCACTGAAATTTGGTTTATGCTTATTTTCTAAATCGAATTAGTTGGAACGAAAGATAGGGTCTCTAAACCATGGAATAGGGTATCGTATAGTCGGTCCAGATCGACTATAATTTTCTTGTTTTTCTTTGTAATAGAAAAACGTCTTGCACACATCTGGTTGTGCTTCTACTCTAAAGCAGTAATTTAAACCGGATTGCGTTTGTGAATACTTGAAAGAATCCGGCATCTATTTCTCTAAAATCCAGGTGATCATTTAAAATCGTCGCTTAAGCAACTCTCGCCTACTCACAATCTCTGATCGAATGTGTTGTAGTAAACTCAAAGGGGTGTCAAGAACGTTCAGTGTCCTTAGTTTTAGTGATGAGTACACGAAGTTAACTTTTTTCCATTTTCGTAAATATTTACGGTGTTATTTTCTTTCAATGATTGTTAAACACAAACTTAATACCGCAGCTTGCTAAAAAATTGGCAGTAGCCTATAGTTGACTATCAGTAACAAGGAGAGATATTAATATAATCACAAACTAAATAAGCTACCCTCGTATATATAAGTATATTGATTTGATATTTGTATTGTAATCGTTTTTAAATTAAAATTTATTAATCGATAAATATCGTATCGCATATTGAAGGAACTTGTAAGAATATGTTTATCTTTTGTTTTATATGTATTGTCCATCACTAAATATTTTTTGTATAATTTAGTTTTTTTTTATCGTAAATATTTCTTAATACGTTTTAGGTATTATATGTGGCTCAGATTCAGATCAAATCTCTTTGAATCGCATTAGACATTCCCATGAATCTTTAGATTCTGGCGAAATGGATAATGAAGAATGTATCGATATGTTGGAAACCACATCCATGGACGAGGAATACAATATGTTGCAATCGGATTTATGTTTTTATCAATCACCCGATACAGATTGTCGCACTTTAAGACCATCGAAGAAAAAGAATGCTGCCGCCAATATTGTGAAACAGCATAATCATCATCAACATCATCATCATCATAATGATAAAACTCACGCTCCGGAAGCTGGCGATGATGTTGAAGATGTCGATGATGATGCCGAGGCGGCAGGTGATGCCAACACTGTAGATGAGCGCAAACGTTATAGGGAAATGAATATGTCCCAGGCCGCTATTAATATGGAAAAATGTAAAATATCTCCGACAGAAACTGAGACAGCAGAAAATAATGAAAATAGTTCCACAGATGTAGTAGATTGTCCTACACCTACAGCCGCCCATACGCCGGTGTTATTAACATCAATTAGTACAACGTCCACTACTGGTAGTGGTAATAAAACTCCTTCCACTCCCAGTGAATCATCGAAAAATGATGTTTTATTTAAGAATTTCTTTGGAGCAACTAAGAATGCTATATTCCGTACGGCTCAAAGTATCATTGAGAATCATGAAAAGAAAAATGCCTCTAAACAAAATCAAAAAACTACGGAAGACTCGCCAAATGCTGCAGGCGGCTTGACACCTAACGAGCAGATTAAATCACCTACGGATATATCGAAGAAAAAAGAATTCTTTAGTTTATTAACAACAAATGCTAGTAAAAAAGCAGCTGCTGCGGCTGCGGCTGCAGCTGCAGCTAACAGCTCAGCGGTTAATACTCCCGTTAGCACACCCTCGACACCCGGCCTGGAGCAACACAATATAGCAGAGAAATCGTTAGAGAAGGAAGCCTCTACTTTATCCGATTGTGTAGAGAAAACTTTAAGTTTACAAGTACCTAATGCCACCTCCTCCTCCTCCTCGTCGGCGACCATGAACAACAACATTTTGTCTACGTCTATGGCCAAATCATCTTCCATATCATCATTGAATAAGCTCAAAGTACCCGGTGTAGTGAAATGTTTTATTAAGGAGCGTCCTATCACTTCGCAGGACTTAGCGAATCAACAAAAGACTGAAAAGGGTTCTAGTGGCCTATTGAGATTTTTTGAATCCCCAGTTTTTAACATACACTTTGCCATACACTATCTCTTCTATTCCAAAGAACCGGGTGTCTTAAGTTTCATTGGTAATAAAATCTTTAATTTTCCCGATCCCGAAGTAGATTTGTATATACCCCAACTCATTGTCATGTATATACAAATGGACGAATTGGCCGAAGTGCTGGATCCCTATTTGACCATTAGATGTCGTAAATCAGTTGACTTTTCTCTAAAGTGCCTATGGCTATTGGAGGCCTATAATTATCAACATGTCGACACTATGGGTAGTCGCAAATCACAATTGGCCCTCATGAAAGAGATCTTCAGCAAGAAGGAACGCAAGCAATTAAGTAAAACCGATACAACAAAGGAAACACATACGACGGCCGTGGCACCTTCGAATACAGCAAACCAGGTTGTGTCGCCTTTACCCAAAAAGACCCATCATAGATCACAATCAGATGCCACCGTACTCTTGGCCGATTCCAGACGCACGAATTCTAATTTAAGTATATCCGCACGCCTGTATCAACAGCCGCCATATACGACACAAACCTTGCCCACCACACCCGCGAAATTATGTTTGGGAGATTTAACCTCCGGTCGAGCTTTCGACAATGGTTGTACTTGCTTTGAAACCGTACGTGGTCAAGTCAACGATCTGTTGGGACAAAAGACGGTGTGCTCTTGCAGTGCTCCCAAGACAGCGCCACAAAAAGAATTCATGAAGGCCCTCATCAATGTGGGGAAAAATCTTACCAATCTGCCGTCGAAAGCTGAGAAAACGTCAGCTTTGAGAATGTTTCTCAACTTAATCAACAAAAACTTACCAGCCCGCGTTTGGTTGCCATTGTATTCTGACATTCCACATCATGTTGTACGCATCACAGAGGAAAAGACTGCTGTTTTAAATTCAAAAGATAAAACACCCTACATCATCTATGTGGAGGTGGTGGAGGTAACAGATATCTATACGTCATCGCTCATACCGAAAATGATGCCTTCGCTGCGTCATACCAAATCCGAGGAACATTTGGAGGGTGGTCCAACAACGACAACAACAACATGTCAACATTTGCACCATCATCATTATCATCATCATCAACAACAACATGCCACTTGTAGTCGTACATCCAGTTGTAGCAGTCATAGCAATTCGTCATCGTGTAAACGTAATAAAGAGAAACTATCGTCGGAATCTTCAACGACGGCGGCGGCGGCGGCAGCTCTTTCAGAACAACAGCAACATCAATGCTCTAACTTGACGGATAATCAGCCATCTTCAGCTGCAAGTGTAATAACAATATCTGGTGGTTGCTTAGCTCCTCCACAGCTGAATGAAGATGACGTTTGGTCTCAGGAAGATGATGAGATAACAGCTCAATATTTACATATGCGTAAAATGCGTTCACAATCCGAACGTGATGCCATATCGCAGATGTCGTTAGATTCTTGTGATTCAAGAGATCAAGGTAAGTTTCAATAGCAGTCTAATTATTTTCAGAGATATTCCTAACCTAAAAAAGTATTTTATTCTTAATGATAATACAATTCATTTATTCGTCATTTTTATTTTCTAGGCATGCCGGTTTTATTTAATATTGGAGATGTACGTACCCGCCACTGTAATAATTTAACTTGTGAAAATACGAAATCATTTAGCAACGACCCAGAAGATCCCTCAGCAGCAGCTCTTAAGGTAATATTACACACTTAAAGAAACATATACAGGTGCTGTCAAAATACTAGCACCATATGCTTGGCTCATTTTATATAAGATTTAAAAGTAAATTTATTCAAAAAAAATTTGAAATGGTAGATAAATATTATGCATAATGCATGAAACACATAGACGACAGCGGCCTGTCAAAAATAAAACACACGTTTATATGAAAACGATTATTTTGACATCAACTCATCTACACGGCTACACGACAACTTTTGTCGCTGTTGTTAGATAATTGATAACTTTGATAATTTCTATTTTTTGTTACGAGGTTAGGTTTATTAGAAATAATACCCCTCTATAAGTATATAATTTTCAATTTGGTTATTTCTTTTTAATTTTACGTTATTTCTCTACATTCTCTTATCAGTTAGTAAGAGGTATTTTAAATTTTGGCAAAGTAATTGTTATTAATCCTTGTTATGAAATCGATAATTTTTTCATAACCTGTTTCTTCATGAAGAAGATTTGTAGGATACCTCCAGGGCTTTTTATTTATCATTTTAAGACATTTGCGCTTGAGGTGACAGTTGGCAGCGTCACTCCAAATAGGACACGCTTATGTTAATATCGGCCTTATATCACTTTTGAAGAGTAGATTTTTGGTTTTGTGGTTTAGAAATGACCTTCTATTTAGTAGTGGCCATAATGCTTTAAATGATTTTATAGCTTTTTGACACGTAGCAATAATATGTCTTTTAAATGTAAGCTTTTTGTCCAAGACAACTCCGAGATATTTGACATGTTAAGTACATTTATGGTATTATTTCCAATATGAAGATGACGTCTTGGCAGTCTTTTGGGAGATTTGTTGAATGGAAAATTATTGCTTGAGTCTTGTTTGGATTAATTTTGATTTTCCATTTGTGAAAATATTTACTGAAATTTACAAGTCCCTTTTCCATTTTCGTCAGGAGTGCACTTGTAAGTTTGTTTTAAGAAATTAACGCAGTATCATCTACGTAGTAAGCAATTTTTATATATTTCGGGACTTTGAAATCGGATCTATATATCGAGTAAAGCAATGGCGACAAGACTGATCCTTGAGGTAACCCTGTGGTAATGGTTTTTGGAGATGATGTTTCATTATTAATCGCAACTTTAAAGTTTCTGCCGTGAATGAAATCTGAAATGAGTTTGCATAAATATTTTGCTATATTTGCATCAAGAAGTTTAAATAAGAGGCCATTATACCAAACGGTGTCAAAAGCTTTTTCAATATCTAATATTATTAGTCCCGTTGAACGTTTATTGTTTTTATTGGTGAATATTTGATTTTTAATTCTATTTTATTTGTTATATCTATTTTTATACACTAAATATATTAGTCTGTAGGGATATTTGTAATTCCATGGACTTTAAATAAATAAATAAATATAACAAAATATGTTAAAGAAATTAGTGCTAATGAAATATTTTATTTTGTTTAAAAAAAAATCGCAAAATGAAATGCTAAAATTCCATTAATAATCAAAAGGGGTTAAATAAATTTATTTATTTTTACGTTACAATAATGCATTATAAGTAAGTCAAGTTTGTATAGAATCATGCATGTTTTTATACCCTCCACACCTCAGTGGCAGAGGGTATATATAGGTTTGTCATTCCGTTTGTAACGCATCGAAATAAATTCCTGAGACCCCAAAAATATATATTTTCTTGATCCTTGTAACAAGGGAAGTTGATTTACCGATGACCGTCTGTCCGTCTGTCTGTGGAAATCACGATCACGCCGTCAATATCTAAACTAGACCGCTCGTTTTTGTATAAAATCGTTTACTAACATCCCAAATGAGTTGCTATTTAAAATCGTCAAAAACGGTCAAAGGGTTCACGAGCTATGAATGAAACTTTGAAAAAACTCTTGAAAAAATAAATTTTTTTAGTGTGTTTGTTGTTTTTCTTAAGATATGTTGTATATGTTGTAATTCTTCGTATTGTTGAAGTCATTACAGTTGTGTGTATATTAATACTGCACGTGTTACATTGGCCTGAGCAAGTTTTACCACATATTTTTTTAACATTAAAATTAAATATTAAAAATTAATAAAAATAAAAAATGGAAAATGAAAAATGGAAAATGGAACATGAAAAATTAAAAATGAAAAATGAAAATTGAAAAATGGAAAATGAAAAATGGAAAATGAAAAATGGAAAACGGAAAATGAAAAGTGGAAAATGGAATATGAAAAATTAAAAATGGAAAAAGGAAAATGAAAAATGAAAATTGAAAAATGGAAAATAGAAAATGAAAAATGCAAAATGTAAAATGAAAAATTAAAAATGAAAAATGTCAAATGGAAAATGAAAAAATGGAAAATGGAATATGGAAGATGAAAAATAAAAAATTAAAATTGAAAAATGGAAAATGGAAAACGGAAAACGAAAAATTAACAATGAAAAAAGAAAAAAATTGAAAATTGAAAAATGGAAATTGAAAAATTATAAATGAAATATGGAAAATGAAAAATGGAAAATGAAAAATGAAAAATTGAAAATCGAAAATGGAAAAGAGAAAATGGAATATGAAAAATGAAAAATGGAAAATGAAAAATGCAAAATGAAAAATGACAAATGGAAAATGAAAAATGAAAAAATGGAAAATTGAATATGGAAAATAAAAAATGAAAAATAAATAAAAAATGGAAAATTAAAATTGAAAAATGGAAAATAAAAATGGAAAATGAAAAATGGAAAACGGAAAACGAAAAATTAAAATCGAAAATGGAAAATTAAAAATGAAAAATGAAAATTGGAAAATGGAAAATGAGAAATGAGAAATGATAAATGGAAAATGAAAAATGGAAAGTGAAAAATGGAAAATGAAAAATGAGAAATTAAAAATGAAAAATGAAAAATGTAAAATGAAAATTGAAAAATGGAAAATGAAAAATCGAAAATGGAAAATGAAAAATAAAAAGTGGAAAATGAAAAATGAGAAATTAAAAATGAAAAACTAAAAATGAAAAACGAAAGATGAAAATTGAAAAGTGAAAAATGGAAAATGATAAAAAAAAAATGGAAATTGAAAATGAAGAAGGTGGAGGATATCAGAGATTCGGCCCAGCCGAATTTAACACTCTTACTTGTTCTATTTTAATAAAGTAAAAAAAAAAATATAATTGGCGCTACTGAAATAAAAATGCATTTGTATAAACAGCTGTTTATATTGTTGTTATACAGTGGAAAAAATAAGTTTCCAAAGAATAGTTATAGATTAAAACGCTTGAAACTTTTTTTTGTGTAGTATTTTTAAAAATTCTTTGTATTTACTGCACGTTTTTAACTTCAGCAGTAGTAACAAATAAAAAATATTAACAAAAATTATATATTCATTGTAGCCAAATAAAAAAAACTTAAAAGAATTCAAAGAAAATAGTAGAACAAATTTGTTTCCATCTCGCTTAATAACCGCAGTGACCACCATTTCGGAGAGACATTTTAGCAAGGCGGACTTGCATAGTGTCTACTAACTTTAGGCACTCTGCTAGACTATTATTTTTCCAGTTCGAAACAATGTAATCTTTAAGTTGGCTAAGGTTTTGAGGGGCCGCCTCAGCAATCCGAATTTTAAGTATAGCCCAAGCGTTCTCGATGGGAGAAAGGTCTGGACTTTGGGGTGGCCACTTTAAAATAGGAACATTTCTATCAGCAAGGTATTCCACCACCCTTTTCGCTGTATGTATAGGCGCATTATCCTGCTGGTATATGAAATGTTCGCCTATTAAGCGATCCCCCTCAGGTATAGCTGTTTCTTACAGAATTCTCATATACACAGCAGCATTTACTTTCCTTCTAATACGATGATTTCACCAGTACCTTTGGCAGAGAGGCAGCCCCACACCATCAAACCTCTCTCTACCGCTTTTTCAGTTGGAACGGTACACTTATATGATAGTTCGTCACCTGCCTTACGCCAAACGTGTATCATACCATGAGAGTATTTCAGTCTTATCATTCGTCAGTCCATAAAATGTACCAAAATTCTTTGGGCTTTAAAACGTGTTCCTCATAAAACTGCATTCTTTTGGTCTAATTTACTTCGCTAACGTAGGGAATTTTACGAGCTACGCGCCCATGTTTGCCACATTCTCTTAGCCTGTTACGAATGGTGAATACTGACGGGGCAATTCTTCCTTCGTTAAGCAACTGAGAACGAATTTTTGGTACAGATATAAATGGTTTGGCCTCTGATATTTCAAGGATTCTTCGGTCAACTCTTTCGGATGTTATTTTAGGACGCCCTGGTCTGTTTTTAGCACAAACTCTGTGTTCATTCTCGAAGGCCACAAACACTTTACGAACTGCTGTATGCGATTTATAAAGACTAATAATTACTTTTCGTTCCTCAGTTGTCAATTTTTTGAATTTACCCATCTTTTGCAAAATAAAATTATTTCCTATTAAATTAAAGGGTTAATTTCAATATTATGAAAAAAGTAATCAAAATTAATAAAATGGTAGAAAAATTTACCTTTAACGTATTTATTTGTATGCAAAATTAACTAAATTTATTAAAAATAGTTAAAATATCAAGATTTTATTGTTAGTGTGCAATGTTTCACTACTTGATTGCTTTTGGAGACTTACTTTTTCAATGTATGTACATATTATTTGTTTATGTGAAACTGTTATTACCGTTATTTCTATTGAAGAGCAAAACCTTTAAAAATTCTCCAATAAGAACAATAGTATGAGTAGTATTTAAAATGAGAATGGTATGTTTCAATTCATAAGCTTTAGGAAGCTCACAGTTCACCAATTTAAATATATGACATTGGAAACTTATTTTTATACCCTATACCACTATGTGGTTTGGGTATAATGACTTTGTGCTGCTGTTTGTAACAACCAAAAAATATTTGACCTACACCCATCTTTAATTATACCGATCGAAACAGAATCACTAACTGATTCGATTTAATGATGTCCGTCCGTCCGTCTGTGTGTCCATGTAAAGCTTGTAATCAAACTGCAGGTCGCAAATATGAATATATTTTGATGAAATTTGGTATTTAATCTTTTATCGGCCATGGGATGAACGCTATTGAAATTGGTGAGAATCGGTCCATGTTCAAACCTAGCCCCCATAAAAATGACCCCTATGAAATCAACATATATTGCCATAAGATCCAAATTATCATACAAATCTTAGTCAAATTGGCTTTGTATGTATATATGTATTACATCCATTAATCAGTAGTTCAAAAATGATCCCTATTGGACAACTCTTAGTCATAGGCCCCATATAGAGTTGCTTCCCGGTCTTCACTTAAATCTATCAAAAAACAAAAATATTGCACTGATTCTTCTTAAATTTTGTTTGTATATATTTTTGCAAAATACAAGAGACTTTAGCAAACATGGCCTAGTACCCATTATAGATATATCATCCGATATGAACTTTTTCATATTTGCAGCAAAAAAAATTAATAAAAATCTCACTCAAATTTGATTTATGCTTATTTTCTACATCCAGTTAGTTGGGTCTAAAGGTGTGTTTACACTATGTGTATTTTCCATATGTAAATTCAGTTTTACGATCCATACGTAATTCCGTGTGTGTGTCAAAATTAGCGTTTTACATACGATTCATAATTTTTGCGTTCAAACGTATATGTATTTCCGTATGACATAGCCTCTAAATGTAAACAACAGCTGATTTAATTTGTGAATTTACAAAAATTTATTGTTAAAAATATATTATATATTTTAATTGTTAATTAATATTAAACAATTTATTTTTCTTTCAATATTAATCTTTATAATTTACTCTTTTTTTCTTTCGTCACAAGCAGTGTTGTATTTTCATTGTCTTGCCAAAATAGAACCTGCTCTAATTGAACAAATTACATACGTCTTGCAAAATGTTTTGTACATAAACAATGTTTGAAAGGGTTCACACTATGTGTACAAATTACACGTGTTAAAAAACTAAGAAAAACACAAGCAAAACACGTAGTGTGAACGCAGCTTAAGAGATAGGGTCTCTAAACGCATGGTATAGGGTATCGTATAGTCGGTCTAGAGCGACTATAATTTTCTTACTTGTTTCTAAATAAGTAGCTGACTACACGACTACAGTTGCAGCCAGCAGCATTTGTAGTCGTGTTGTCGTGTAGCCGCAGTCGTCTGAGTCTTTCATGCATAACACAAGAAGAAAACAGATCATTTAAATTCATATTAATTCATCTTTTTATAAAAAGTTGAAAAAAAAAATTATCTGTTCAAAATAATAGCACTGCAAATATTCAGCTGAAAGTAAATATAAAAAAAGAATTTGAATTTCGTTTTTATATATATTATTTTTAACTATCCTTATTAATACTAATAGCATGTTCAGACGGCAAAATGAAACACTTGATTCGCTCTCTGAATCATGATTGTGATTGTGAACCGTGGTATTCAGACGGGTGTTCTTGTTTAATTTTGACGTTTATATTTTTTGTACAAATATTTTAAGATACACTTCTTCACTTTACGTTTCACTATTTAATTCTTTCCATTTTTATTTGAATATATGTACATATGTAAATATATACGTTTTATTTGTTAAATGTTTCTATTTATTTTATTGCACACATTATTTTTTTCTTTGTTTATATATTTTGACAGCTAGTTCAGATAAACTATCGATATTTTTTTTATCAAAATTGGAGATGACACTAAAGTTTTCTAGGTTCACAACTAGGTTCAAAATGAACCAAGTAGGATCGCTCTCAAAATTTTGCATGGCGAATCATGTAGATTCAATCATGATTGGGGCGCGAACCGTGAATGAGAGAGCGAACCGCGAATCTTGCTGTCCGTGTGAACATAGCATAAGTTGCGTTTTGTGTGCGCATGGTGTTGACCAAACGCTGGCACCTTTCTGTAAAAATCGAATACTAGGCCTGTTTAACTGAACTCCACAGATCAGTGTTATTGGTCGGTTTGATTTCATACCATGCTACTGGAACCTCCGTGATTGACTATCTTAAGAGTTCGGTCGTCTTTTTACGTATGATCGAGCATATTTCCCACCGCATAAAACTATTTTGGAATCTTCAGTCCAAAGAATGTTGCACTACTTTTCGATTGGTCAGTTTCGGTAGCCTTTAGCAAATGTTAATCTGTTTGCCACATGCTTCATTGTCATGAGTGGAACTTTTCTTGGACTATGAGCTTTTTGGTTACGCTCTTTAAGTCTACGGGATTTAGTTTCAATACTTACCGAAAGATTTAATTCCCTTTTCACTACTACAGTCAATATAAACGGGGCTTTTTCTATTCTTCGTACTATGCGATTGACCATTAAAGATTCTGTTAATTTGTATGTAATTGCGTTTCTTTTCATTTTATTTGAACATCCAACAATATTTCGTACTTGGGACTACGTTTTCCCTCCCAAAAATTAATTTTTTTATGAGATCACATTTCTCTTCTGTACAGTGATTAGAACGACCAACTGATTAATATAAAATGTCGAAATTTTATTGAGAATATAATAATGCAGATTACAAATAAACGTTTTACAAAAAGCATTCAGTTCCACGTGGCATTTTTTTTTTAATTAATAATGAAATTGGAGCAATTATTTTCACAACTTGCTCTAAAACTCATTATGCAGTTTAGCTTATTTCTTAAAATAAACTCATTAGTTAAGCTAAAATTTGTTTATTCAGTGTGGGAACCTACTTATAGAAAAACACAATAGCCAAATTAAATTGATAACTCACTCTTCGTGGTCCTATTATTTTGATAGTAACTGTACATATAATAAAATAGAATTTTCATTTAACTAAAATTTTATATATTTTTTTGTGTTTTTTTCTCAAACAGGAACCTTGGCATGAAAAAGAAAAACAAATACGTGAATCATCGCCATATGGACATCTATCTAATTGGCGTTTATTATCGGCCATTGTTAAATGTGGCGATGATTTGCGACAAGAGCTGATGGCAACACAATTGTTACATGTAAGTGCCGAAGAGTTATTTTATTCAACTTTGCTTGATTTTTTTTTAATTTAAAAATTTTCTTTGTACCCAAATAGATGTTCAAAATCATTTGGCAAGAGGAACATGTTGATCTCTGGGTTCGTCCCTACAAAATTGTCTGTCTTTCTAATGATAGTGGCCTTATTGAGCCTATACTCAATACAGTGTCGTTGCATCAAATCAAAAAGAATTCCAATAAATCGTTGCGTGACTATTTCATTGATGAATATGGACCAACAGATAGTGATGCTTTTCGTGTGGCTCAAAAGAATTTCGTACAAAGTTGTGCAGCATATTGTTTAATATCATATTTATTGCAAGTTAAAGATAGGTTTGTATATTTTGTTGTTACTTAACGATCACTTTTTTTTATTTGTTTTCCTTAAATTTTACTTTTCTTTCTTTTTAGGCATAATGGCAACATTTTGCTGCACTCTGATGGCCATATTATCCATATTGATTTTGGTTTTATTCTAAGCATATCACCTAAAAATTTAGGTAATTTAATTAGCAAGCTTAACATTTGATTTTATTTGTTTTTATTTTTAAATATATTCTATTTTGTTTTTTTATTTTTTTTATTTTGAAGGTTTTGAACAATCTCCATTTAAATTGACTCCCGAATTTGTCGATGTCATGGGTGGCACAAATTCAGAACATTGG
The DNA here is from genome assembly GCA_963682025.1 of Cordilura impudica. Lineage (NCBI taxonomy): Eukaryota > Metazoa > Arthropoda > Insecta > Diptera > Scathophagidae > Cordilura > Cordilura impudica. The sequence continues at coordinate 34,484,433 of OY821519.1, read as the reverse complement.
CGTGAATTTAATCGTTTGTTGTTGGTTGGCATGATGACTGCTCGCAAACATATGGATCGTATTATTAATTTTGTTGAAATAATGCGTAGCAGTAAGTACAACTTTTATTAATAATTTTGTTTTATTAAGTATAATTAGGCTTTAAGAAAATGTCACATTTTATTAAAAAAAAAAGAAAACTTATTGCAACTTCTTTTTAACAATCGCTTGAATAATCGATTTTGTTCAAGATTGGATTTGGTTTTAGAAATATCAACAACAAAAGAAGTTTGAAAAATTTCAGAAAAAATATTTATTTATTTTTTTTTTTTAACTTACCAGTCAGAAACATAGGATCGTCAAAGTATTGGCAAAGTACTTCAAAAGTTCCGGTGGCAGAGCAACTAACATTTTTGAAGGGCTTTGCCAGCATCCAAATGATAACATCGATAGATGCACGAGCATTTTTAAGAGAAAAAAAATATAGTACTTTGCCATTTACCAAATGATAATGCAGAGACAGTTTTTACATAATTAATTAAAAACAATTTTTTAAACGATTTAACGTTAACCGCGAGAAATAATGATCAGATCATGTAAAAAATGGTTAAATAATATGTGTATTTGTAACAAAATGACCGGGATTTTATTTATTTTTATACCCTCCACACCACTGTGCAAAGGGGATATATCTTCTATTTTTATTTTTAAGCTTTGCGCATTAATATGAACAACGTTTAAGCCATTTTTAAGTTTGGAAAAAATACGAATCATGCTATGCGCATTGAATTTGGAACTCACCCTCAGATTATTTAAATTGTTCAACATATATTACAGAGCTGAGTGCAACGCAAGTAAATTGTGTGTTAACATTAATATTGATTATAAACTTGGTATTACAAAACTTAGATATATCTATATATAATTTTAATAAGATTGATAAAGGTGAAAATAACGAATACAAAATAAGTTTGTTAATATTAAAATTGATTTTGAAATTGATATTATAAAAATTGATTCCAAAAAACGTAATTTAAATATGAATGGTAAATATGAGAAAAAATTTCAGATATAATGTTTTGAACAAAATAATAAAACATAAGGAATACAAAAATATAATTTTAGAAAAAAGTAATATACGAGATTGACTACTCATCAGAATTTTCATTTCGAAATAAGCTATAAATATCATCAATGCAATTGAGACGCTGCGGTTCATCTTACTGGTTCATTTTAATAAAAACAATGCACGGCATAGAATAAACAGAAGATAGTTTCTTGTCCTTCCAAAGTTTTACAGCTTCAATATATATTTTAAAATTCCGGGGTGTTAAAATTTCCTTGACATTAAAAGGCATATCAGATGCGATGCCAATATCATTTAATCGTAAAGGACCTTTGCGCATTCGTGTTAGAGTGGAAATAGATTTCAAGAAAAAGTTTCTATCATATGGTGTTCCGAGTCTTACGATAATAGCTGGATCACTGTTATTAATTCCAGCTCTAGTTTTCTTTAAGCGAAATATTGACTTTACTGCTGGTCGATTAATATTAATTGTGGCACATAAATTATTAAATATTTGGTTCACATCATCATTCTCATACGTTGGTACACCATTTATTCTAATGTCACATGCAACTGCTGCATTTTCCTGTTCATCTAATTCTTTTTTTAAATCAAATATTTCGTTTTTTAGGCTTAAGGCGTTAGCCGAGACTGTTCCTAGTTCATGTATTTTCTTTTTAACATCATTTAATTCTCTTTTATATTCTTCAAGTGGTTGTTCATCTCTTTGAATTGTTTGGTTTATTCTTACTGCTTACTGCATTTAAGAGTCTATCTTCATGCTCTTGAAACATACTTTGTATAAATGTTTGTAACTTTTCGGTCAAAACAAAAACTTTGTATCGAACAACAAACAGACACATTGTTCTAAGCTACAAAATCTTAAACGGAAACAATTAGAACAATTCAATTTAAAATATAACCCCTCTTGGTTTGTTAACAAAACAAATGTAAACTTTACGGAAGAAACAAAGTGGCTTCTTTCTCTAGGTTCTAAATTCGCCGTCCCTGTTAATGATAACAATTTTTCGACCGTAAACTTAATTGCTGATTTGGAACAGTGGGTACAAACGGTTTCCGACGATAGACAAAAGGATATAATTAGAACCAAAATAACAAACAGAATACTAACTCACAAAAGAAAAGTAAGAAATAACCCAAAGGAAAAGTTTATCTTGAACATTTACGAAGAAACGAAGCGGTTTCTAAAAAGATACAAAGACGATATTGTGATCACCAAATCAGATAAAGGCAACAAAACAGTCGTTATCTACAAAGAAGAATACAAAAAGGAGATGGAAAAGCTTCTACAAGATAAATCTACATATAAAACAATGAGAACAGATCCAACCCAAAAGCTTTTAAGGACAAACAACAATCTGGTATTAGATCTTTTTAAACAGGGATATATCACGAAATTTGAGAAAAATAAACTCACATCAAACGCAGCAACAGCACCAAGATTGTATGGTTTACCAAAAATTCACAAGCCAAATATACCACTACGACCTATCTCATCATCAATAGAAGTTCCATGCTATAAGCTATCAAAACATATTGGAGGCATTTTGAGAAACATTATACTTGACAAATACAACATTAAAAATTCGTTAGAGTTAAAAGAAAAACTAGAAGTCGTGTCTTTGGATGAGAATGAAATTTTAATTTCTCTTGACGTGGTATCGTTGTTCACCAACATACCGATACATTTGGCTATAAACAATATAATGGCCCAATGGAGCACCCTAAGAAACCATACACAAATACCCAGAACACATTTCCTTAAAATATTACAGTTTTGCTTAAATGACAACAACTATTTCATCTATGATAAAACAATTTTCAACCAAACTTACGGAATGCCTATGGGTAACCCACTATCGCCCACAATAGCGGACATTGTATTGGATACATTATTAGAAAGAACCACGGAAGAACTACGGGAGAAAAATGTACATATAAAACTAATAACAAAATATGTAGATGATCTTTTTGCCATCATTAAAAAGAGTGATGAAAAAATTATTTTGGAAACGTTTAATAAATACCACAACAAACTTAAATTTACCATCGAAAAAGAACAAAACGGATCGATACCATATCTTGATATGAGAATTTATAGGGAACACAACGGCATAATTACAGATTGGTATACAAAAAACATCGCATCGGGACGACTTATAAACTACCACTCCACTCAGCCAATGGGACAAAAAACAAATACGGCCATCAACCTAATCAAAAAAGTTGTAAAAATAAGTGACAATAAGTTTTTACAAAAAAACATAACTAAAATATAAGATATTTTACTTAATAATAACTATCCACAAAAAATCATCACCAATTTAATTAAACGGGCAACTAATGAAGAAAGTCGGGAAAGTCGTATGAATAAAACATCTGGCATCACCAAATTTTTAAGTCTCTCATACATACCAAAACTCACTGAGAGCAAACAAATAAAGGAATTGATAGATGATGAAACAGTTTTAGTAGCTCACAAAGCTAACAACACAATATCCTCACTATTCACAACAACAAAAACGAAAATAGAAAAAATACAACAGAGCAATGTTGTATATGAAATCGAATGTGTGGGCAATGATAACGAGACGTGCGGCAAAGTTTATGTAGGGACAACAAAAAGAAGTTTAGGCACAAGAATAAATGAACACAAAACAGATATTGAAAAACAAAAATATACAACAGCTTTGGCGGTTCATTGTTTTGAAATGAAACACACCCCAAACCTCACCGACGTAAAAATTCTTGATAGGGAAAGGAAGATGAACAAGAGATTTACATTGGAGAGCCTACGAATCCAGGAAAGAAATAATCTTGCCATAAATAAAAAAGAAAATAAAGACAATGCAAATGCAAACTACAACTTAGCTTTAATTTAGTCAATTTTAAACTGTGATACCAAAAGAAAGTTCATCTGTGATATATTTTATTTTATTTTTATTATTTATTTTTGTGTTTTATGTGGTACTTGTTGTATTGTTTAAAAACAAATTTATTTAAAATTATAATGTAAAGATTATATGTAAGTGGAATTATTCTTTTATGTTGTGTTAGTTTAAAAAAATTATTAAATTAAAAAAAAAACATTGTTCTTTATTTTCCATAACGTTGCCAGATTCAATAAAATTTAAATCCCTGAGGAAGTTGAAAAAATCTCAACGAAACGTCGGAGGAGTAAAACTATGAATAAATAGTCTTTTATTTTTCATTTACTGTGACCTTGAAAGCCTGACTTAGATAATTCTAAGAAAAAACAACATAATTATAGATAAGGTCGATAAAAATTATACTAAATCGTTTGTCCATTGTTGTTATTATTCTTAATGGAGATTCTAAGTTAGTTAATCGAGGAGCTTTTGATACATTTTCACTAATAGTGTTTTGTAATACGTTTCTTATGTGTTTGTTTGTAGGATTGTTAGTAATATTGTCATTATTCGTGATGTTATTTTCACTGTTTGTTGTTGATGTGTTATTATCAATATCCATAGCAGATGCACTTTCTTGTTGACAATTTTCTTATTTATTCTTCTATTTCCCCTATATGAGTGGGGTTTAGTATGAACGCCTTCAGTGTTTAGTTTCTCTTTATATTTAAAAAGAGAGAGATAGAGTTTTGATATTTTTGTGGTTTTTAATATTGCTTTGTTATCTGATGCCTTTGTAGTGTTTATTTGTTGTTTTGGCTATTGATTAAGAGTTTTATTTAATATTTACTTTATTTGGTTGTTTCAGAGTTTTGTTTTGCTTTGTTTTTTTTTTCTCTTTTTTTACAAATTAAAACAGTTCTATATTTAGCTTAGTATTATTTTTTAAGCTGCACTTTAGAATACTGTTTGCAGTTATTTTTGTATATTTATTTTGTTTATTATGCACTTTACAATGTATTTCGCAGCGTAACAGAAAGAAACACGTCCGATTGCAACGATTGGTCAAATTTTGAGTTTGAGGTCGGATTATTGTGACACTGGATCTAAAATTTTAGTGCGCAAAATTTGAGCCAAATCGGATAATGCTTTCTGGACGCGCATTGAGTTCAAAGTTCAAATATTTGTAAAAATTATCAAAAAAAATCATTTTTCACAAAAATTTTGATATTAATAATTGCGTTTCAACTAAACTAATAAACCATAATCTGGAGTAAATTATCCTTCTAATAAAATAACAAAATCTATTATCAGTTGAATAACAGTCAAGATATATCAAGTTCCCCAGGCAATAAATGCGCCGCAGCCCACTTGATTAAGAAAATCGAGCTCACATTTTCAAAGCCATTGAAATAATTTACAACAACAACATTTTTACATTTTCCTGATCCCAAAAAGATCTTATGTAAAGTATTTTGCATCTCGTCTTTTGTTATGCCGTTCTTAATTAATGTCAAAAGCACTATTTCAAAATCTCCAATTTTACTTTTTAAAAAATTTTGTTCAAGAAATTTACCCAAATCAACGATTGGACTTTAAGGTCTTATTAACAAAATATATGTGATTAAAAATGCCAAATATTGTAGGTATCCTGTTCTTAATTTGGCGAGGACAGCGTTTTTTATTTCAGCGGATTTGAAGAAAAATGTTATTTTTCATACTTTTTCAACTTTAAGGCTACATCTTTTTCGTGTTTTCATATTTTAAATATCTTTTGTCAAAATATACTACTTGATAAAAGTTCTCAATCTTTTAAATTAAGGTTAAATTGAAACACTATAAACTGTCCCTATTATGGTCAAAGTCAAATTTAAGGAGATTTACATTTTTTTAAAACAAAATATCGAAATAATACATAAGTATTTGTGGAACGATTTCGATAAAACTTGTTGATAATATTTAAATAATTATAAATAAATAATATTCTGGACTTATTTTCTGAAATTAACCCGTGGGGTACTCGTGATATCAAATTTACTCTTTTATGAAAATCTATAAATATTTTCTTCATCAGGATTTTTTTTTTTAATAAAACAAATTTAATGTATTCGTATAATTCCTCAAATTTATTCGTTATTTAATAAAAGACAGTTTATTCAAAAGAATATGAAATCTATATAATATTAATAGGCGATTTCTTGTGACTGATGTTTTGTTCTACCGTTTTATCCTGATCTTGACCAAACGTATATTATTTGAAAGGTATTTCTTTTTAGACGTTTTGCAGATTTACAGATTTTTCAATTTTTCCCTTTATTTTGAGTAAATTGCATTTAAAGTTGCTACTAACACATACATAAAATTATACAATGCTATGTGTGTGTTTATTAAATTTGTTAATGTGTTTGTAATAAAAATGAGTTGGTTTTTTGTGTTGATTTGTGAATAAAATACCTTTAGGTTCTTTATTTAATGAAAAAATAAAATTTCCCAGAATTTGGGCTCGAATTTCGAGGGCTGGAATCTGCTAGTATAAAATTAATATAATAAGGATTTTCACTCTTGGTGTTATACATATTTACAACCCTGTTATATTTACAACGATTTTATACTACAAAACGTGTATATTGTATATTGTATTGTGTATTGTAAACTAATGAATCAACTGATTTTTGTTTTGTTTTGCATCAATTTGAAAACTAAACATATCAAAAAGCATTTGATTAGATTAGAAAAATGCCGAAAATGCTGAATTTGCCTATCGGTCATCTTTATTATTTATTTATTTATTATTTTGATCCATTTTTTATGTGTAAACATTTATACGCGCAGGGGGGTTAATTTCTATTTTACGTTGTAAGCCGTAAGACAAATCGGTGTGACTGATGATTGTATTGGTGAAAAAATTATGATATAAAATTGTTTCAGCTAATTCAACAACCCTTTACTGTAAAATGACAAAAATTTCACAATATAAACGTATAACGTATACATAATTCAACAACCCCACAAGTATAACCAGAGTCCCTGCAGTTCTTTGCTATAAGTGATACATAGATGACGCTTTCTGTTTGATTTTAAAAAAGTGACATAAAAAAATCTTTCATTACTAGATGTTTACACATCTCCTCTGTGATCGGACTCACATGCTTTTTTTTATTATTTATTTTAGTAGTGACCACAAAATGAAAAATAAAATTAAACAGCTTAACGATCTTGTTAATGTATTATACCTTTTACCCTTGTACTTTAACCATAGCGTAGTAAATTTTCATTTCATAAATTTCGTTGTTGCGGTATTGTAAATAATAGAACTTTTACTATATCTACAACATTTACAAGGGTTACAAGGGTACTTTACTACCAAGAGTGAAAAACCTTAATAATATAAAATTAAAGAAAAGCAATACTTATTACAAGTCGTAAGTGATTACAGAAAACAATTACAGAAAACAAAACGTCGGGAGAAAATTGTAAACCTTAGTTTACATTAAAATTGAGACCTAACCAACCGTTTTTTTAGAAAAATTTTTGCCAAAAGCTAAAAATTAAATAACAATTAATTACATATTGATCTAGCAAAATATACACAGAAAACAATTTAAATCACACACTAAATCATCCTTACATACACCAAAATAAATAGAATTAATTTTATATTTCATATTCTTTTGAAATTGTCTTCTATTAGCTTTGGCTCATATGTGGGTCTTCTTATTTTATTTCGAAAATATAGATAAGTTTTATACATAAAATAATTTTATAACAAAATTGGTTAAAAGTTATTTTAATTTATATTCGCGAGCAATAAGCAGATAATTGCACCAAATATATATTACAATGGATTATTTTGATCCCAGGAGCACTGATGTGTTAAATATATACAATTTAACCCAGTTATTGTACTTAAATTCTAGTGGTTTCATCGAGTTTAATACAGAAACTCGTTTTCGGTCATTTTTATTCAAAAATATCTTAAAGTCCAAAGCTGCCCTTGGCAAATAATGGGTTAACGTTCTCGGATTTATCCCAAATTTTAGGAACAGAAGTTCTACACATTTGATTATTATATTTTAAGCGTCGCATCTAAAAATTCAACGGCACTTACAAAATATTTGATTTTTTTAAATTGTCTTTTATTAGCTTGGGGTCATATGTGACCCCAATTCCAGATGGGCCAATGAGGTCATATTATTTTTTTCCGAAACCCTAGGCTATTAAAATAAAATATAACATTTAAAAGTAGAAAAGTGATGAATTTTTGATACAAAGTATTTAGAAATAGTACATTTACAGAATATTTTACAAAAATCCCATTTTTCTCGAAATACGCAAAAATAAAATCCTTGTCAAAAAAATTCAGGCATAGCGATTTACTTAAAATTTCACACGTTAATCTGTAACATGTATGTAACAAAACCTTAATGTATTAGATCCAATTTTTTAAATTTTGTTTAAGAATTTTTTTTTAAAATTTGAAAAAGTAGTTTTCAAAATTTTATCAAAAAAATTTCCCATTTTCGGCCTCAATGCGCAATAGGTTAACAACGTGGTAATAAAACAATACTTCATATCTGAGTACTTATAAGTATAGAGACAAAAAAAAACTTTGGCTTTAATCAATTTCTTAAAGTTGAAAAAAATGCCTTAAAATTTCAGACGTAGTTTTTTTTTTTGGCACAAAAGTGGTCTGGGGCATTTTTTGCTATTTCTTGGCGAGTTTTCATTCGATTTTGAAGTTTTGTAGCTTTTTGAAAAGATAATTTAAAACTGATGTTGAATTATATAACAATTTGTCGTAAAAATTAAACTTTAGAACGAAATTTTCGTAAAATATGAAAAAGTCATATTTTCCCCATATAAACACACTTGAAATTTTCAATCGCGTTGAGCCACCTATAAATGTTTTTTGATTGGCCCAAAACTTTGTATTACTCAGTTTTTTTTTTTTTTTTTTGCTATTCCCATATTTCTAGGGGGTGCGACGGAGAGTTGGAACACTTTTTTTTATTAAGGGCCACCCGAATGTACATATATTCCTGATCTTTATAACAGCAGACGATGTCCGTCTGCTTGTTGAAATCACGCGCATTAACAATATAAAGCATCTACCTGGGTAAAGTTATAAAGTTGCTATTGGTATATTATAAAGTTGATATTGAAAATGGGGTAAATCGGGCATCATTGTGCCAAGATATGTTCAAAAACATGAAAAAATTTTAAATATTCAGTGTGTTAGTTTTAATAATTTTTAATATTAAGTTTATCAAATCGTTTTCTTTTAAAAATATTTTGCTGACATATGTTGACCTCTTTATATGTAATAAAAAAGAAATTAATAATTATGCTCGAGGTCCACTTTTTGTTTGAAATTCTTTATTGCCGATATTTCGCTACTTTTTGAGTAGCATCATCAGGGCTAGTCTAAGTAAAAAGTAAACAAAACAATATACATATGATATATAAAATATGTACATCAGTGTTGCCATAATTTGAAATTGTAAAGATGCTAAATTGCAAAAAAAAAAAAAAAGATGCTAAAACGTACTGGAGTCAAAAAAAAAGATGCTAGATTTTTTTTTTTTTTTTCAATTTTAATTACCTTTATATTGAAAAATTAAATAATTTTTAATAAATTCTTTAGTTTTTAAGTTTAGTTTTTAAATTAATATAAAACATAAGTTTCGATTTATATTTATTAAATTTTAATTAAAATTATTTTGGATTTCATCTGTAATTTTTTTTAACATCAAATTGATTTTTTTTTTTAATTTTAAATTAAATAGTTTTAATTTTAGAGGGATTTTTTATTAATTAAAAATATAACAGAATTTATTTATTTATTATATTTATTTATATTACAATAATTGATTTATGGAATCTAATATTTCTGTGATGTGTTCATCTTCATGTTCTTTTTGGCTCTGAAATTTTTCTGACGATCGACTTTTATCAAGTGTAACAGCACCCATTTTTCATTTTCAAACCTTCTTTTATACGTATTACAGAACATAACAAATCGGATTTTATTCTGTTCAAAGTTTGCTTTTAACTAAAGCCATTAAACTAAACAAACGTTCAACTTCGGCTTTTGAGAAAGACAAAACTAATAAAGATGATTCAGATGATCTAAATTCAAACTCTTCTAATATATTGGTTATCGGACCTTTACCCGGTTTAATGTGTTTTGTATTGAAAATTTTGCAATTTTTTTATACAATAATATTTTTGGGCAATCGACTTTTTAATTTATTATTTCAAAATATTTCAAAATATTTTGTTATATTTGTTGAAAGAAGTGCAGTAGAGTGGGAAAAAGAATAGTACACAAAATTCTCGTATTACACTTTGATAAATTAAAACATATCAATATCATTAAAATTGTATATTCAAAAATAATGAAAAAAAAAACAAAAAAAAGATGCTAAAAGCAACTTTTTATTAATAAAAAAATGCTAAGTTAGCATCTAGCATCTTTTTATAAATTTTGGATGCTAAACTACAAAAAAAAGTTGCTAAATCTAGCAACTACAATGCTAAAATGGCAACACTGATGTACATCAATCAAGAAACAGTAAACAGAAATCAAAATATTATAATTTATCAAAGACAACAGTAATAACAACAACAACTTACAAGATATGCTTAAACAAAAAATGTTTTTCTTATAAGCTAAGTACTTATGCTTTCGTCGTCCATTATAGCACTGATATTAAAATGTTATATTGCACTGCTTTTTCCCTTATTGATTAATTCCGAAAGATCTGCACGCAACTCTCTGTAGCAGCTTTGAAGTTTATTCTCTTCGTTGTTGGTACATTTATTATGTGGAGCATCTCTAACATAAAGCGACGTTTATAATTATGTTCGCTTTGTAATACTTGCACATTGTCGAAATTAGGAGAGTGATTGTTATTCGCACAACGGGCTGCTAGTGCTGTTGTTTTGTGTTAAATTTCTGTCTCTTAATCGGTGGTCTGATTTATGTCCTGCAATTCTAGTTTTTACATTCTTCATTTTCCTTTCCATTGCAGGGTATTTTGTAAATCGCATTTGACTTTTCCAACTTCTGTTTTATCTTTAGTGTTAGTATATATTATTCTTAAGTTATTGTCTGTTTTGTGTGCCATTCTCTATTTTTCAGTCTCTTATAATTTTGATTTTTCAACTCTTTCTTTTTCTAAATTAAAATTGAAAGATTTAAAATTAAAATAACCACTATTTCGTTTTCCAGGACATTTTTTTGTATTTATTAATTGTGAATTAACTTCAAAAGAGAATTTAAAGATTCCAATTTTAAATAAACAATTTTATATTTTGTTTGAATTTGTTTTTTTTTTTTTATCGACAAACTAGCTTTAACGCGATGCTCTTCGCTACACCCATCGTAACGAAATAAATAACTGGGAATAAATTTTGTAGTAAACTATTTTATTTATTTTTGATTTAGTCCAATTTTGTTTTTGTAATTTTTGATTTTAGCGATTTTTGACTTTGGTGATTATTGTTTTTTGCGGTTTTTTATTTTGGCGATTTTTTGTTTTTAGAGATTTTTGATTTTGGCGTTTTTGTGATTTTTTGTTATTCGAGATTTTCTGCTAAACTTTTGATTTGGCGTTTTTTGTTATTCGTAATTTTTGGATTTTCGATTTTTGACATTGGCCATTTTTGTTTCTTGTTGGTATTTTTTATTATGGCGATTTTTGTTTTTAGCGATTTTTGATTTTGGCGTTTTTGTGATTTTTGTTTTCGGCTAAACTTTTGATTTTGGCGATTTTTGTTATTCGTGATTTTTTGTTTTTTGATTCTTGACTTTGGGCATTTTTGTTTTTTGTTGATATTTTTTATTTTAGCGATTTTTGATTTTGGTGTTTTTTGGCTTTAGCGATTTTTATTTTTTTCAATTTTTGATTTTAGCGATTTTTAATTTCTTTTTTTTTTTTTTTTTTTGGTGATTTTTATTATTTGTGATTTTCGATTTTGGCGATTTTTGAATTTGACGATTTTTGTTTTTTTTGTGATTTTTGATTCTGGCGATTTTTGTTTTTAACAATTTTTGTTATTCGCGATTTTCGGTTCTGGCAATTTTTGGTTTTAGCGATTCCGCCCATATTTTCCACGACTTCCAGCTTCATATTAAAATTTCAATTTTAATTCAAAATTAATATTTAAAATTATTTGAATGTAAATAAAAATTATTAACATCGAAAATTTAGTTTCCATTTAATAAAAAAAATAAAGAAAAACATTTTTTTAATTTGCATTAAAAATTATAATTTCCATTATACTTATTTTTTTATTTCAATGGTGCGTGGTAAAGAAGAAAGCATATATTTCAAAAATTCATAACTGCACTGTATTCTTAATCGGACCGGTTTCTGGGATTTCAGCCTTCATCAGCGATTTATTGAACATTGTGATAATTGTTATGTTTAAATTTAATAGATTGTTTCTATATGAAATTTTTCTACTTAGGGCGGCCGTGAGGTTTGAACCATGAACCTTCACATACATCCGTACTTGCACTTTTAGTCAGCGCTTTAACACACTCACCTAAAGTCAGGCCTACGAGCAGTGTGGTTAGTCAGTTTTCGTACCATACAGCTTTACTTTGTATTAATTTCAGAAGATACAAAAACTATTTTTTTTTATTTTTTTAATTTAAAGAAAAGGAAAAAAAAAATTTTTTGCATTAAAAAGTTATACATAATTTCGGATTCAATATTTTATTTGAAAATTGTCCAAATATAAAACAAGTACGAAAATTATAGTCGGTCTAGATTGACTATATAATATCCTATATCATACGTTTAGAGACCCTATCTCTTAGGTCCAACTAAAGGCCAGTTTACACTATCACACTTTGTAATACGATCTGTCAGAAATTCGAGTATTATGAAAAAGTCGTATGATGTAAAAAGCTTTTGTTATGAAATTGACAGTCTGTAGGATTTCATTTTCGAAGTCCGATGGTTTTTGAAACATTTCTAAAAACTTGCCATTTTCATCGGACCAGAGTTGTTTTTTTTTGGTAATATTAAAAAAATGGTAAACAAAAACAAAGAAAGTGAAAATAAAATATAAATTTCAAAATAAATTTGCTTATTATTCTAAACAGTTGTTTTCATAAGACTTGAGTGTTATGGTGTAAATGGCCTAAGTATGCAGAAATAATGTCGGTACGACTTTATGACAGTCCGATGAATTTCATCGGATTTTTATTTCGAAAAATCATACGACTGAGTGGTATCATGTAAATGGGCCTTAATTAGATATAGAAAATAAGCATAAACAAAATTTGAGTGGCATTGTTATCAATTTTTATGCCTTCTGATATGAAAAAGTTCATATCGGATGCTATATCTATATGGGGACTAGCTCGAAAAATTAACCGACCCTGATTTTTTGCAAAAACATATACAAACCAAATTTTAGGAAAATCTGTGCAGTATTTTTGCTTTTTGATAGATTTAAGTGAAGATCGCGAAACAGCTTCATATGGATGCTATGACTAAGAATTGTCCTGTAGGGTTTATTTTTGGACTACAGATAAATGGATGTAAAAAACATATACAAACCCAATTTGACCCAGATTTATATGATAATTTGGATATTATGACAATTTAAGTCGATCTCATTCCATCAGATACTTTTTCTTCTTTATTTTTTATAAAAAAAGATCCAGTCATAAATATATAAATAACTAATTTTTTTTCTCTTTTATTTCAGACGCCCAATTGCCATGCTTTAAAAACGGTTGTTCCGGTACGGTACAGAATCTCCGAAAACGTTTCCATATGAATTTAACAGAACAAGAAATGGAACGTAAAGTTGAACAATTGGTACAAGACTCCCTTAAAAGTCTATCCACCAAGTTATACGATGGCTATCAATACTACACGAATGGCATATTGTGAGAAAGGTTTTTTATGAAAATTTAAGAACAGCAACGACCCCCCAGCAACATTACGAAAATGCCAGAGAAATATCAGTAGTTATAATTAACTAAAGAATGATAATGGTTCTGAGAGTGTAAATATAGCTTAAATAACAAAAATAAAATATTAAATAAAATAAATATATTTAAATAAATTATAAAAAAAAAATAATAATACAAAAAAAAAAAAGTTTTCTTTAAAATAAAAAATACACATTTTTAAATTAAGAATTTTTTTATAAATTACAATTAATATTATTTTTAAAATTAGAATTTAGATTGAAATTGTCTTTTTTTATAAAAATATCCTTATATATGTATGTTAAATTTATCGTAACTTTAAAAAAACATATTTCGTGTTTTAAAGAACTAAATATTTCAGAAAAAAAAAACCATAAAATTTTAATTAAATTTTTTTATATATAAAAAATCTTGTTTTAACATGAAAAAATATTAAATAATTAAAATCTGAAGAAAAAAAAACAAATAACTAATAAAATAATTTAAAACAATTCTCTAAGAGCCTACATGAAATAACAAAAAAAAAAGAAAATACTTTAAAAGCCTTTAAAATAAAAATGTGTCTGTCTGTATAAACTTATGCGTGTAATTTTGTTTGTTAACATTAAAAATGTATGTCTTTAACAAAAATATATAAAAATTATTTTTTATTATTTAATATTTGTTTAAAAAAAAACACAAACAAACAACATAACGTTTTCACACATTTATATAAATATAAAATTAAATTAATTGCACCACTCTTCTATAAAATTAGCTAAAGACAAAATATTATTAAAATTATACATAAATCAATCAATATTTAATATTATTATAAAAATAATCTTGCTTGACACTTAAAGTGTCGTCTTTTTTTTGTATACATTAATAAAAAATTATAAAAAAAAATACCTACTGAAAGATTTACAGAAAATAAATAAAAATAATTAATTATAACTATTGTATAAACAAAAATGTGCGAAAACATTATTAAAAAAAAAATATATATATATATATAAAATATAAGATTTACATTTAATAACATACACATTATTATAATATGCATCCCATACATCATTCGAAATTAATTTAAAAAAAGGAATCAACAAAAAAAAAAATAAAAAAAATAATTTTTTTATTTGCTTAAATTAAAATAAACAAAAATATAAGTAAAATGTTAAATCAAAAGAAAACAAATACAATAGTTTTATTTATACAAAAAAGCAAAATGAAACACAGGTAGTATTTATCTTCGCATTGGTCAGCTTGTCAGTCGTCTATATTAATTTGAAGTCATATATTTTCAAAATTCAAAATTCCGTTGCCTTCCGATTTATTCAATATTCATATATATTCAATATTCATATATAAATATTCATATTTTTTATTTTTTCGTTCTTTTATACATATTTTCTAGTTTGGGGTTTTTTTCGCTAATTAATATTTTAATATGAAGCATTTAATTTAAGAAATTTAGATTTTTTAACAAATTTAAAGAGATTTTTTTAATTAAACTTCTTTAATTAAATTTTCGTTTTGACGTTTTTTTATTTTGCTTTACTTTTTTTGTAATTTTATTATATTTATTTTATTTTCTTTTATTTTTTCTATTATTTTCTTCTTTTCATTTTGGCGTTTGTTTTTTAAAATGCGGGGTGGGTGCTTTATTTTAATTTTTGACAATTTCACAATTTTCATTTTATACCAGGCACCCAGAATTCAGCAGATAGAGTATTTTGTAAATTTTTTTAAATAAACTATATTTTAAAGCATATCTTGAGGCGCTATTTTGTATTAGAGTCACCCTGTTACGTGTTGCTTGCGATGTGTCGTCCTGTTTTGCAACAAAATAAAACTTTCACCCTCTAAAAACTACACTTTTTCCGAGACATTTTTTGTATAAAAACCTCAGCTTTTAAGAAATTTTTTTCTACAGAAAAAATCTCAGATACTGAGACATTTTTCCTGTAGAAAAAAATGTCAGATTCTAAGGCATTTTTCCTATAGAAAACCAGATTATAGGGCATTTTTTCTATAGAAAACCAGATTCTGAGGCATTTTTCCTATAGAAAAAACCTCATATTCTAAGACATTTTTCTATAGTACAGACCTAAGATTCTAAGGCATTTTTCTATAGAAAAAACCTCGAGAGTTTAGGGAATTTTTTCTATGGAAAAACCTCAGATTCTAAGGCATTTTTCTATAATAAAAAACTCCGATTCTAAGGCATTTTTTCCACAGAAAAAACCTCAGATTCTAAGGCATTTTTTCTATAGAAAAAACTTCAGATTCTAAGGCATTTTTCTATAGAAAAACATCAGATTCGAAGGCATTTTTTTTATAGAAAAACATAAAATACTAAGACATTTTTTCTATAGAAAAAACTCAGATTGTGAGGCATTTTTTTTTATAGAAAAACTTTAAATTCTAAGGCATTTTTCTATAGAAAAACCTCAGATTCTAAAGTATTTTTTGTATAGAAAAACTTCAAATTCTAAGGCATTTTTCTATAGAAAAAACATCAGATTCTAAGGCACTTTTTCTATAGAAAAACCTCGGATTCTGACGCATTTTTTTTATGGAAATACCTCAGATTCGAAAACATTTTTCCAATAGAAAAATTTCACATTCCAAGGCAATTTTCCATAGAAAAAAATCTCAGATTCTAAGGCAATTTTTCTATAGAAAAACCTCGGATTCTAAGGCATTTTTTCTATAGAAAAAATCTCAGAGTTTAAGCAATTTTTTCTATAGAAAAAACTTTGGATTCTGAGGCATTTTTCTATAGAGAAAAACTCAGATTCTCAGGCATTTTTTCTAAAGAAAAAACGCAGATTCCAAGGCATTTTTTTCTGTAGAAAAAACTTGATTCTAAGCATTTTTTTCTATAGAAAAACCTCAGATTCTAAGGCATTTTTTCTATAGAAAAACCCTCAGATTTTAAGGAAGTTTTTCTATAGTAAAAACCTTAGATTCGAAGGCATTTTTTCTATAGAAAAACCTCAGATTCTAAGGCATTTTTTCTATAGAAAAACCTCAGATTCTAAGGCATTTTTTCTATAGAAAAACCTCAGATTCTACGGCATTTTTTCTATAGAAAACACTTCAGATTTTAGGGCATTTTTCTATAGAAAAACGTCAGATAGTAGAAACCTTAGATTCTAAGGCATTTTTTCTACAGAAAAAACTCGGATTCTGAGGCATTTTTCTATACAAAAAAACTCAGATTCTCAGGCATTTTTTCTATAGAAAAAATTCAAATTCTAAGGCATTTTTCTACAGAAAAACCTCAGATTCTAATGCATTTTTTCTATAGAAAAACTTCAAATTCTAAGGCATTTTTCTATAGAAAAAACCTCAGATTCTAAGGCACTTTTTCTATAGAAAAACCTCGGATTCTGACGCATTTTTTTTATGGAAATACCTCAGATTCGAAGGCATTTTTCCAATAGAAAAATTTCACATTCCAAGACAATTTTCCATAGAAAAAATCTCAAATTCTAAGGCAATTTTTCTATAGAAAAAACCTCGGATTCTAAGGCATTTTTTCTATAGAAAAAAATCTCAGAGTTTAAGCAATTTTTTCTATAGAAAAAACTTTGGAATCTGAGGCATTTTTCTATAGAAAAAAACTCAGATTCTCAGGCATTTTTTCTAAAGAAAAAACCTCAGATTCTAAGGCATTTTTCTATAGAAAAACCTCAGTGTTTAAGGAATTTTTTCTATAGAAAAACCTCAGATTCTAGTAAAAACCTAAGATTCTAAGGCGTTTTTTTCTATAGAAAAAACCTGATTCTAAGGCATTTTTTCTACAGAAAAAACCTCTATAGAATTTTTCAATAGAAAAACTCCAGATTCTGAGGCATTTTTTCTATTGAAAACCAGATTCTAAGCCATTTTTCCAATAGAAAAATCTCAGATTCTGAGACATATTTCCGATAGAAAAACCTCAAATTCTGATACATATTTCCTATAGAAACCCAGATTCTGAGCCATTCTGACACAATCTTCATATTTTTTTTTTTTTTTTCATTAATCAACACTCAGGGGATGCCCCCTACAGATGCAGTGCATTGTGTTGATCTCAGGAAAATAGGTTATAGGAAGGAGGAAAGAGAAAGTAGTGTGTTCATTTTTTTTTGCAACGACAGACCAAAGCCTCTGGTGGGAATCGAACCCACGACCCCCGCATGATAGGCGAGCACGCTACCTACTCGCCTACCGGGGCGCTTATAGAAGAACCTTAGATTCTGAGGCATAGAAAAAACCTCAGTGCTGAGACATTTTTCCTTTAGAAAAATACTTCAGATACTAAGTAATTTTTCCTATAGAAAAAACCACAGATTCTGGTGCATTTCTCTTATAGAAAAAACTTAACATTCTGAGGTAGTTTTCGTATAGGAAAACCTCATTCTAAGGCATTTTTCCTATAGAAAAAACCTCAGATTCTAAGCGGAAGCCTCAGAGTCTGAGGCACTTTCCCTATAGAAATAACCTCAGCGTTAGAGGCATATTTCCTATAGAAAAACGTCAGATTCTGTGGCATTTTTCCTATAGAGAAAACCTCAGAGTATGAGGCATTTTTCTATAGAATAAACCTCAGATTCTGATTTTTCCTTTAGAAAAACCTCCGAGTCTGAAGCATTTTCATATAGGAAAACCTCAGGTTCTGAGGTATTTTTCATATAGAAAAACTGATATTTTGAGTAATTTTTCCTATAGAGAAAACCTCAGGTTCTAAGGCATTTTTCTTATAGAAAAATCTCAGATTCTGATTTTCCCTATAGAAAAAAATTCAGATAATAAGGCATTTTTCCTATAGAAAAAGCGTCTGATCCTGAGGCATTTTTCGTACACAGAAACCTCAGATTTGAGTAATTTTTCCTATATAAAAACCTCAGATTCTGATTTTTCTTATAGAAAAAATCTCAAATACTGAGGCATTTTTCGTATAGAAAAACCTCAGATGCTACGGCATTTTTCTTGATGCTGAAACATTTCTCCTATAGAAAAAATAAGGCATGTGGAAAAAACTCAGAATCTGAAAAAAAAAAGAATTTTTATTCATTATTAAATAATGTTATTAAATGTATTACCAGTCTTTTTGTGCACTAAGTGCCGCAATCTCAACGGCATTACATTGCAATAAATTATAAAAATTATATTTATATTTATACACTTGAACTGTTAATACCTTTTTAAAATCCTAAATATTTTAAATTGTAGATATAAATATTTCCCAAATATCACGTAAATTTTATCGTAAAAGAGGAAAAAACATTAAAACGATAATGAAAATAGACAACTAATGCCAAGAGAATATTTATTTAAAGTAGATGATGACTTTATCTATACACGTATTGTGATATTTAAACATAACAGACTAAACACAATTGATAACCAAAAACGGAAATGATTGAATGAAGACAAACGAATTTGCATGTTAAATAGAACCTTATAAAAAACTAATCAACAAAATTATACAATTTTTTGGTGTGCTCTGTTGCGTTGAAAGAATAAAATATTCTTTTGAAAGCAACAAAATTATTTTTGGACTACTGACTACTGGACTACTACTGCATTAAACATACACAAACCCAAGTTGACCGAGATCTATATGATAATTTGGATATTATGACAATTTAAGTCGATCTCATAGGGGTCATATGTATGGCCAATAGAAGCTTATATACTAAATTTCATTGAAATATATAAAAAATAATAATAGAAAGAAATATATTCATATTTGCGACCTGTAGTTTGATTACAAGGTTTACATGGACACACAGACGGACGGACGAACGGAGGGAAATCGCTAAATCGAATCTGAAAGTAATTCTGAGTCGATCGGTATTATAAAAGATGGGTCAGGTCAAATATTTTGGTAATTGCAAACATCAGCACAAAGTCATTATACTCTGGTATAGGGTATAAAAAGAATCAACCAAAAAAAAATAGTTTTTCCTTTTTTTTTTTTTGTAAAGACTTATTGACTAACGCTCGTATTACTAAACAATTTCCCCGAAATATACACAGTTTTTCACTTAGATAAATATGATATTAGCTCTGTTCATTTACTTTTCCAGTAAAAACCAGTAAAATCCGAAATTTGAGAGAGTAAGAAAAATTAGTTCTCAAAAACATAAATATCCAAAATAGTAAACGAACAGAAATTTGTAAGAATTTACAAGTTCATAGAAACAGCTGATTGTAAACACATTTGAAAGTGAAGAGGAACTCTAAATAAATAAAAAATCATGTGAGTCCGATCGCAGGGGAGATGTGTAAACATCTAGTAATTAAAGATTTTTTTAGAGCACTTTCTTAAAATCAAACAGAAAGCGTGTCACTTATAGCAATCAACTGCAGGGGCTCTGTTAATGTAAAAACATTTATTATTTATTATTTTAACCGGTTAATTTTTAATTTTTCGTTTTTTATTTTTAATTTTTCGTTTTTAATTTTTAATTTTTCGTTTTTCATTTTTAATTTTTAATTTTTCATTTTTTAATTTTAATTTTTCATTTTTTATTTTTCATTTTCCAATTTATATTTTTCTTTTTTCATTTTTCATTTTTTATTTTAATTTTTCATTTTTTATTTTTCATTTTTCATTTTTTTTCTTCATTTTTCATTGTCCAATTTTTATTTTTCTTTTTTCATTTTTTATTTTTCAATTTTCATTTTTCATTTTTTATTTTTAATTTTTTATAAAGGGTCCGCCATCTAACGTTTTTTTTTTTCAACTAGTGCTTATTTCGTGAATGGTAACACTTAGCTCATGTCTAATTTGACAGATAATTAGTTTTATCCTTCCGCTGAACGAATATGGTTGTGTATACGCTTGAACAACGCTGGGAAATATTGCGACATTACTTTGAAAATCATGGTAATGTTGCAGAATGTGTGCGAAAATTGCGTACGGATTTTGGAAGAAGAGAAGCACCGTCAGCTCCGTATGTTCGTTATCTTGTGAAAAAAGTGAAAGAAACTGGCATCCTCATCGATAAACCAAAGCGTGAAAAGCCAAAAACAGTGCGTACACCCGAGAATATTGCTGCTGTGGCAGAAAGTGTGCGTGAAGCGCCATCAACATCAATTCACCGTCGTTCTCAAGAATTGAACATTTCGGAGGCATCATTGAGACAAATTTTGCATAAAGACCTTGGTATGACGCCATACAAAGTCCAATTGGTTCAGGAGTTGAAGCCAACTGAACATCCAATGCGTTTTCGCTCCGCTAAGTGGGCCTGCGATCGACTTACAGAAGATGCCGATTTTGCCAAAATAATCATCTTTTAGGATGAAGCTCATTTTGATCTTGGCGTGTATGTAAACAAGCAAAATTGTCACATTTGGGGCAAAGAAAACTCGCACGCATTGAAAAGCCGATACAACCAAAACGAGTCACTGTTTAGTGCGGATTTTGGTCAGGAGGCATAATTGGGCCATTTTTCTTCGAAAATGAGCAAGGAGTGGCCGTTACAGTCAATGGCGATCGTTATCGGGCCATGTTGGACGAATTTTTGTTCACAAAAATTGAAGAGGAGGATATTGGCAACATTTGGTTTCAACAGGACGGCGCTACGTGCCACACAGCCGAAGCTACACTCGACGTTTTGCGCCCTGTTTTTGAACATCGCATTAGCAGCCGCAGAGCTGATGTCGTTTGGCCACCTCGGAGCTGCGATTTGACACCGTTGGACTATTTTTTGTGGAGTGCCCTCAAAGATAAGTGTTACGCCAACAAGCCAGAGACAATTGACGCTTTAAAGGACAATATTCGTGAAGCCATTGGTGAAATACAGATGCACACAATCGATAATGTGCTTAAAAATTGAACCAATCGTGTAGGCTACTGCATGGCCAGCCGAGGCAGCCTTTTGAATGAAATTAGTTTCCATTATTAACCGGAAGGATTGTACTTTCAAATAAAAAAAGAAATTTGAGATAATATTCAGTAGTTTTTTTTATAGCATTTTCAAAAAAAAAAGGTTTTTTGGCGGACCCTTTATTTAACTTTTTATTTTTTATTTTCATTTTAATTTTTTTATTTTTCATTCTTATTTTTCATGTTTCATTTTCTATTTTTCATTTTTTATTTTTAATTTTTTAGTTTTAATTTTTTATTATTAATTTTTTATTTCTTATTTTTCATGTTTCATTTTCTATTTTTCATTTTTTAATTTTAATTTTTTATTTTTAATTTTTTCGTTTTAATTTTTTATTATTAATTTTTTATTTCTTATTTTTCATGTTTCATTTTCTATTTTTCATTTTTATACCCTATACCACTATGTGGTTTGGGTATAATGACTTTGTGCTGCTGTTTGTAACAACCAAAAATATTTGACCTAGACCCATCTTTAATTATACCGATCGAATCAGAATCACTTTCTGAGTTGATTTAACAATGTCCGTCCGTCTGTGTGTCCATGTAAACCTTGTAATCAAACTGCAGGTCGCAAATATGAATATATTTTGACGAAATTTGGTATGTAAGCTTCTATCGGCCATGGGATGAACGCTATTGAAATTGGTGAGAATCGGTCCATGTTCAGACCTAGCCCCCATACAAATTACCTCTATGAAATCGACATAAATTGTCATAAGATCCAAATTGTCATATAGATCCTACTCAAATTGGGTTTATATGCGTTCATTACATCCATTAATGAGTAGTCCAAAAATGATCCCTTTGGCCCCATATAGAGCTGCTTCCCGATCTTCACTTAAATCTATTAAAAAGCAAAAATATTGCACTGATTCTTCTCAAATTTTGTTTGTATATATTTTTGCAAAATACAAGAGACTTTACCAAACATGATCAGGATCGGTCCATTTTTGGACCTAGTCCCCATATAGATATAGCATCCGATATGAACTTTTTCATATCTGCAGCCAAAAAAAAATAATAAAAATCCCACTCAAATTTGGTTTTTGCTTATTTTCTATGTCCAGTTAGTTGGGCCTAAGAGATAGGGTTTCTAAACGCATGGTATAGGGTATCGAATAGTCGGTCTAGACCGACTATAATTTTCTTACTTGTTTATTTTTAATTTTTTAGTTTTAATTTTTTATTATTAATTTTTTATTTTTTTATTTTTCATTTTTCCTTTTTATTTTTTTTTTTAATTTTTCATTTTTTATTTTTTATTTTTAATTTTTTTATTTTTCATTTTTTATTTTTCATTTTTTATTTTTCATTTTTATTCTTAATTTTTTATTTTTCATTTTTAATTGATTTTTTTTTTCATTTTTCGTTTTTCATTTTTAATTTTTTATTTTTTATTTTTTATTTTTCATTTTTCGTTTTTCATTTTTTATTTTTCATTTTTTATTTTTCATTTTTCATTTTTCATTTTTTATTTTTCATTTATAATTTTATATTTTTCACTTTTAATTTTTTATTTTTATTTTTCATTTTTATTCTTAATTTTTTATTTTTCATTTTTAATTTTTTTTTCATTTTTAATTTTTCATTTTTCGTTTTTCATTTTTTATTTTTCATTTTTCGTTTTTCATTTTTTACTTTTCATTTTTCATTTTTAATTTTTCATTTTTCATTATTCATTTTTAATTTCTCGTTTTTCATTTTTTATTTTTCATTTTTTATTTTTCATTTTTCATTTTTTTATTTTTAATTTTTAATTTTTTATTTTTCACTTTTCATTTTTAATTTTTCGATTTTCATTTTTAATTTTTCGATTTTCATTTTTAATTTTTCATTTTTTATTTTGCATTTCTCATCTTTCATTTTTTATTTTTAATTTTTTTTCCATTTTTTATTTTTCATTTTTAAACAGGTTATCATATCATAATTTTTTCACCAATACAATCACATTTTGTCTTACGACTCACATGTTACGCTTACATGTTACGCTGTTTTTGAAATTTACTCCCCTGCGCGTATAGATGTTTACACATCAATAAATAAAAAATATATAAATACCTTAATTAGAAGGATTTATGTTATTTAACACGTAAAAATATGCACTAAGACTAATATCATTACCTATTGCTTTTGGAAATAAAGATTAATTATGAAAGAAATTGACAGATACACATATTTTTTTTGGCAGGAACTGGTTTTAAAAGATTAAAATTAATGAAACCTGGTTATTTGAATATTTACTTAGTTCTTCTATCGTTACTTTCCTCAGAATTATTATATAAATTTTTTGCACAAACTTAGAATTGTAGTATTTTTGCTTTATTTACAACAAAACTCAATCATATGTTTTTCAAATATATGTTTTTTCTTACTTGCTAATTCTTACTGGCAAAAATATATCCAGCTCTCATTTGATCGCTTTTACTGGGTTTTTGAAGTAAACGAACAGGATCCAGTAAATTTTGTGATAATTTGTACAAATTATTACAAATTATCACATAAACGAACAGAGCTATTGATAAGTAGCAATTTGGTAAACAAACTATGAAGTTTTTTTTTAAACAAAAACCTTAACAAATTAAAAGTCAATAACTTTAAAATCAATAATTACCCGGTGATGCATTAAAAATCAAACATTAGAACATTACTATTCTAGATAAAACTTTAACATGCAAATAAAAGAAAAAAACTATCACAAATTCCTTCGGCAAACACAAAATACGAGTACTATCATAATTGGCAACGATCGTTAAAGACGAAACGAAACATTAAAGACAATAAAAACGAAACAATTCGGAAAGTTTAGAATTATTCATTAATGTAACGTTTCACAGTTAACAAACAAGTGTCGCCTCTAAAAGTTAAAGTGTAGAAACGTAAACCAAGAATGTCTCTAATTTATACTTTGTGTGAAGTTTCGGAAAATAATGGTAAAAATGGCAAACCTGTATGGATTATTGTCAAAGGTGTTGTGTATGATGTGACCAAATTTGTGAAAGATGTAATTCTAAATTAATTGTTGTATTCTACGTGATCGTATTATTAATCAATAATGTTTAATGTTTAAATTTAGCATCCTGGTGGCGAAGATTTAATATTGGAATATGGTGGAAAAGATGCAACAAAAGCATTCAATGATGTTGGGCATTCCATTGATGCTATACACGATATGAAATTGTATAAAATTGGTGTTGTCGATGATCAGGTATGTAAAATATATTATAACTTAACTGATATTGATAACAAAGAAGATGAAAAAGCGGTAATTCTAAATATGAACGCAATTATAGCGTCGAAATATGTTTTTTATACTCTTTCTTTTAACTCATACTTTCTGTCTGTCTGTCTGTCTGCCATCCCCCTCATCCAATTGATCTAAAATTTGGCTCATAGTCTCGTTGTGACTATAGATTAATTTTGGGGTAGTCACGCAGTGCTTTAAACCCCATTTCCTCTTATCCAATCAATCTGAAACTTGGTCGATAGACTTGCTGTGAAAAATATTAACTTTGACATAGTCACGCACAGTCACGCATAGTCACGCATAGTCACGGAGAAATTTAAACCCCATTTCCCCTCATCCCATCGATCTGAAACTTTGTCCATAGACTTGTTGCGACCAAAAATTAATTTTAAAATAGTCACGCACAGTCACGGATATATTCAAAACTCATATGTATAAGTTAAGAAAGAGTTGTAAAAAAACCTTTGTTTTTATGGGTTAGATTATTTTTTGTTTTTATTTTTTCGATCAGAAAATTATTTATTCGAGTAAATATAAAAATCATACATAGGAAAAAAGGAGAAATCCAAAAAAAAAAAATTGAGCTTCGTTGGAATTTTTAATTGGCATTAATATTAAATACAAAATAACGTTTTCAATTGTCTCAATTTTTTTTTTGGTAGTGGTTGATTTTTATTGTCTACTCGAAAAATTTTAATTAAAAAAAAATAATTTTTATTTCTGTTCAAAAAAAAAAAAAACTTGCCGACAAGATAGTAACAGTGTGTTCATTTTGACAATCCGTTAAAATGAATGGGTATTAGTGAGTATATCAGACTAAGAGATGACATCAGTGAATTTTTCATCTTAAGAACTCAAACAAAAATTATAGTATTTAACGAAATATTTAATCCTTGCATATACAGTTAGCCACATTCAAATTGAACACTTTAATCATTATCATAAACTTTGTGTTTTAATATTAATCAGTGTAAAAACAATTTTTAGTTTAAATTTTTTAATTTAATTTTTTTATCCCTTTATAATTAAAAAAAAAAACAAGTAAGAAAATTATAGTCGGTCTAGACCGACTATACGATACCCTATACCATGCGTTAATGGACCCTATCTCTTAGGCCCAACTAACTGGACATAGAAAATAAGCATAAACCAAATTTGAGTGGGATTTTTATTAATTTTTTTGGCTGCATATATGAAAAAGTTCATATCAGATGCTATATCTATATGGGAACTAGGCCCAAAAATGGACCGATCCTGACCGTGTTTGGTAAAGTCTCTTGTATTTTGCAAAAATATATACAAACAAAATTTGAGAAGAATCAGTGCAATATTTTTGTTTTTTGATAGATTTAAGTGAAGATCGGGAAGCAGCTCTATATGGGGCCTATGACTAAGAGTTGTTCCATAGGCATCATTTTTGGACTACTCATTAATGGATGTAATAAACGCATACAAACCCAATTTGAGTAAGATCTATATGACAATTTGGATCTTATGGCAATTTATGTCGATTTCATAGGGGTCATTTGTATGGGGGCTAGGTCTGAACATGGACCGATTCCCACCAATTTCAATAGCGTTCATCCCGATAGAAGCTATATACCAAATTTCATCAAAATATATTCATATTTGCGACCTGCAGTTTTATTACAAGGTTTACATGAGACACAGACGGACGGACGGACATCGTTAAATCGAATCAGATAGTGATTCTGATTCGATCGGTATAATAAAAGATGGGCCTAGGTCAAATATTTTTGGTAGTTACAAATAGCAGCACAAAGTCATTATACCCAAACCACATAGTGGTTTAGAGTATAAACATCATAAATATGAAGTGCCGTATACTATTCACACCAAGGATCATATATCTGTGGTTTTCTAGAATAACCGCGTATGTCATAAAATCAAAATGTTCAGGAGATATAAAGTTTTTAGAACTTTTTATTTAACAGTCCTGTAGATATGGCAATAAATACTTTATATAAAATTTTGAGTCAAAAATCTTAAGAGGAATAGATCCTAGAGAAGGACGAAAAAACAATATGTAAATTACACTTACAAGTGTGTGCAGATAAAACAACTAATGTCGACAAATGTCGTTTTCCTTGAAAAAGGAAACTACCAGTGCAACTACCCATTTAGACATAAGTTGTTATTGCTTGAAAAATTGATTTTTTTTGTTCGTCAACAAAAAGTTAACGGGACTTAGTATGAGAACATAACAACGTATCAAGAATAATAGTGACAAAAAATAACAGTAATAAACACACAAGTTTTTATAAGTGGTTATAAACTGAAAAATAATCCAAAATTATTTTGGCTTTTTTTTTCATTAATAACAACGTATGTAGCTATGTGTCGTTTTCTGAGAAAATAATTTGTCAGCGATCAAACGTAGGTTGACATACGTTGTTAGTGTTGCAAATTAATTTAATAAACATTTAAGTTACGTCGTTATTTAAAGAAAAAACTCAGAAATGGTCAATATTTTTTTTAAAAAAATTAAACACATGTAAAGAGCGTTAAAAATTATATTTGGCATCTTTAACTCAAAACTGACAAAAATGGACATACGCGGTTATTCCAGAAAACCACAGATATATAGGACTATATATAGGTCCTTGTCTGTGATTCCAGGGGCTTCTGACTACCCATGGAATATATATGACTACCCATGGAATATCTATAATATTAATAGGCTAGGCGATTTCTTGTGACCCATGTTTTGTTCTACCGATTTATCTCGATTTTGACCAAACGTATATTATTTGAAAGGTATTTTTTTAGCCGTTTTGCAGATGTACAGATTTTTAAATTTGTTCCTTTATTTTGAGTAAATTGCATTTAAAGTTGCTACTAACACATACATAAAATTATACAATGCTATGTTGTGTTTATTAAATTTGTTAATGTGTTTGTAATAAAAATGAGTTTGTTTTTTGTATTGATTCATGGATTATGATTTATAATTGATTAGCATACTTTTGGGGTCTTTATTTAATGAAAAAATAAAATTTCCTAGAATTTGCGCTCGAATTTCGAGGGCGGGAATCTGCTAGTATATATATGGGGGATTTCATGTCAAGTGCACCAACTTTTGAAACCGATGTCTTCCGATCGGGATGAAATTTGCACCAAGGTTAGTCATATTGGATAGAAGTTTAGACACAATTTTTCAACAAGATCGGTTCAGATCTCTCTCAGTTAGAGGGGATCAAAATTTGACATTTTGGCCAAACAGGTGTTTTTTCTCATCCATGTAACTTATTACCTATTGTTCTTAGAAAATTTTCTCCCAAAGAGTTTAGATAGCTATTTCTTCAATATTTCGGAAAAAAATACTTTAAAAAAAAAAAAAATTTGTAGACTTTTTTTTGCTAAATTAAAGCATTTTTTGCCTTTTTTTCAAAAAGGGAATTTTTTTTTTTCATAAGAAAGCTTAGGATTTTTCCTTTAAGAGCTTTTTGGTCGCTTAGTGGGATGGGAGTGGGATATCTATCAAAATAAATGTTTTGTAACTCAAGACAACGGTTTTTCAATTTTTCACAAATGCACTATTTTGAATTTTTTCCTATTTGTGTGTAAAACCTTACAAATAAAACTTATACTGAGAAACTAGACAAACTAAACTTTCCGAAGGTATATAACATACCTAACTAAAATTTTATACCCTCGATACTGTAATACCCAGAATATGTTAACCTCAGGAAAAAAATTATTATTATTTTTTATTTATTTTTAATAATAATTAAATTAATGTATAATAAAAATAATATTAAAAAATTATTATTATTTTTTATTTATTTTTAATAATAATTAAATTAATGTATAATAATAATAATATTAAAAATAAAAAGATAAATAATTTTTTAAAATTTAAATAATTTATTAAAATTTAATCTTAATTGCATTAGATCCATTTGTATCATAACTATTTTTATACTTAATTTATTGTAGCTGATGAAGTATTTAAGTTTTGTAAATTTTTAAATACCCAGTCTTCCATCCAGCTTTTTTGTCGCCTTTATTTACTGCTTTTTTTTTAATCCTTTCTTGGCATTACCAGGTTCAGCTGTTGATTTCGCTGCTGTTTTATTTGTTGTCTTTGGAAAGAAATCGCATTGAATAGAGGCAGAAAACTTTTTCAACTTGAGTCTTCCATCGACAAGCGGTATAAAAGCATGGTATTGAGCGGTGCCATCGATTGTTACCGCAGCATCGAATCTGCTCTTCAGTGTTTTCAATGTTTCCTGATGATCCTCTTTGCTACTAAAAACTATTTTAGTTTCTTTACAATAATTCTTTGCCCAATGGAATAAAGCAGTCGCATCTAAGATGCGGTCTTGATGAGAGCACTGGAGGCTATACTTTGCTGCATTTCTTTTAAGGTTTGCTCCATTACCATCACATGCTCCTTTACCATGAGCAGTAGGATGAAAATGCCACTCAGCTGGCATTCCAAAATCTTCCAAAAATGTTGACGAGCTCCGTCCGAAACGTAGTATACCTTCTTTACTGTAAATTTAGATTTTAGAAATTTTAGTATTCTCTTCTGGTACTCATAAACTGCAACGGTATCGTGTTTTAAATCGTCGGATATGATTGCCATACTTTTGTGTTCCAGTTTTTCATCTTTCATGTAGTAAATAACTACTGTGAATATAGTTGCTTGGTCGTTATTGAAGTGGAATGCTTGTATGGCATCCTGAAGAACATATTTATAGTTTTCTGCGAAATCATATGAAATAACGAATTCACCAGACTTCAAATGTATCTTCAAATCCTTGAAGAATGACCATTGCTCTTTGACTAAAAAGTCATGGTTTCTCAAGTTTAGCAATCCTGTACACATTTCTTCCACAAAATCATCCGCATTTAAAATGATTGTTTTCAATGTGCATCTGTCAGTCTGAATCCAAGAATCAAATTTGACCTCCTCTATATATTCTCGATCTAAAGAGTTGATTAAATTTTCTTTGATGAATGTGGTTTTCGGGCAATTGGTACATTCACCTAAGTGGCAAGAAGTTGTTGCATTATGACACATAGTCAATTTAGGGCAATCGCGGTAATCGTGTAAATCTTCTGCCGAATCATCTGTTAAATACTTTAAGTTGATTTCCTTCAACATCAGTTTAACATTTTCATGCTAAATGCAAACGCATACTGTGTGAGTTCCGCTGCTTTCTGCCAAAACGCAATGTTTTGGCCTCATTTGGGTTAATTTCGTGAAGCCAATTCTAACATCCTCGTGTTCAGATTGAAATGTTGCAAATAACTCTTTCAGGTTACAGATAACCTGTTATGTTATGAAGGTATGTTACATACCTTCGGAAAGGTTAATTTGTCTAGTTTCTCAGTATAAGTTTTATTTGTAAGGTTTTACACACAAATAGGAAAAAATTCAAAATAGTGCATTTGTGAAAAATTGATAAACCGTTGTCTTGAGTTACAAAACATTTATTTTGATAGATATCCCACTCCCATCCCACTAAGCGACCAAAAAGCTCTTAAAGGAAAAATCCTAAGCTTTCTTATGAAAAAAAAAATGCCCTTTTTGAAAAAAAGGCAAAAAATGCTTTAATTTAGCAAAAAAAAAAAAAAAAAGTCTACAAATTTTTTTTTTTAAAGTATTTTTTCCGAAATACTGAAGAAATAGCTATCTAAACTCTTTGGGAGAAAATTTTCTAGGAACAATAGGTAATAAGTTACATGGATGAGAAAAAACACCTGTTTGGCCAAAATGTCAAATTGTGATCCCCTCTAACTCAGAGAGATCTGGACCGATCTTGTTGAAAAATTGTGTCTAAACTACTATCCAATAGGACTAACCTTGGTGCAAATTTCATCCCGATCGGAAGACATCGGTTTCAAAAGTTGGTGCACTTGACATGAAATCCCCCATATATATATTAAGCCTCCGGTCAGACTTGTAGCACCGCTACTACCAGTTCAGCTTCAAACAGCTATGGACTGGTGGCCAAACCCAAACATCCACCCTGTGGGTGAGTGCGTAGGTATACAACTAAGCCCTTCTAGAAGGTCCTGTGGATGTAAACATGCGTCTGCGATCAAACCCTTCTTAAACGTCTTCTGAAGACCTCACATGCATACACATTCATCCGACTCATTCTCTCATCAACCAGGAGCACACCACTGACATCACAACCATCACTCAAAGTTATAATTCGACAGCTTGTTTGTGATCAAATTGCATTATTATTGTTTTGGTTTAAAGAGATTTTGTGAAAAATGCGACAAACGGGCAATTATTCTAGATTCCTACTAAGATTGGTTAGGGCAAATCCAAAGTTATCTGCTGTAGACTTAACAAGTAAGAGTGTTAAATTCGGCTGTGCCGAATTTTTTGATACCCTCCACCTGAGTCTTAAACTGTATATTCACCGAATGTCGAGTACGGCTACAACTTTTAAACTTTAGCCGATACTGTAACATTAATTCCGAATACCAAAATTCAAATGATTCTTGGCTAAAAATTATTATTAAAAATAAGCTAATTTTAAAATATTTTTATCTGAATTATTTTTTATTTTTATCTGCATTACATATGATATTTACAAAAAAAAAAAAAAAAATACATAATAATACATGTAAGAAACTAAATATAGAAATTTAAACTTTTAATATTTAATTTTTAATTCTTTATTTTTAATTTTTAAGTTTTAATTTTTAATTTTAAATTTTAAATTTTAAATTTTAAATTTTAAATTTTAAATTTTAAATTTTAAATTTTAAATTTTAAATTTTAAATTTTTAATTTTTAATTTTTAATTTTTAATATTTCATTTTTAATTTTTAACCTTAAATAATTAATTTTTGATTTTAACGATAAAAAAAATATGTGGTAATACTTGCTTAGGCCAGTGTGACACGAGCAGTATTAATACACACAGAACTGCAATGACTTCAACAATAAGAAGAATTGCAACATATACAACATATCTTAAGAAAAACAACAAACACACTGAAAAATTTTATTGTTCAAGTTTTTTTCAAAGTTTCATTCATAACTCGTGACCCCTTTACCGATTTTGACGATTTTAAATAGCAACTCCTTTGGGATGTTAGTAAACGATTTTATACACAAACGATCGGTCTAGCGACGGCGTGATCGTGATTTCCATAGACAGACGGGCAACCGGTCATCGCTAAAGCAACTTCCCTTGTTCTAATGATCAAGAAAAGATATGGTTTTGGGGTCTCCGGAATTTATTTCGATGCGTTACAAACGGAATGACAAACCTATATATACCCCTATGTCACTGAGGTGTGGAGGGTATGAAAAGTAATTTGAATGGAACAGTGGCGATTTATCCCACTGTGCGTAGCTCACAAGAAGTAATAAAGCACAAGGGAAATCGACAAAATATTAGTGTTGTTCTTTTTAATATTTTTTGTGGCCGGAAACTGATTTGAATATGAGCGGCCTTATGAAGGAATGAGTTTAATTAAGGAGTTTTTTGTTATAGTATTTGAACTGAATGTTCTATATTTAAGTAATCTTGATTTTAAAACTTTACTATTTAAAAATAAATGACAGAAATCCCTATAGCCTGTTTATTTTTCCGTGGTTTAAGCATAAATTGCAATTTTTAGCTTTTATATGTAATGTTCAATGTTGAGTGTGGCTGACTGTATAATAAACATATAGATTTGATAAACGCCTTTCATTTGTCTTGTATCTTGTGCTTTTTTTAAAGTGTTTAATTTGCGTTATACTTATTTTCTTCGTCTTTTTAATTATTATTTTTTTTTAATTTCAGTGTTCCCAGCAATGTGCTGTATCGACGATAACGACTACAGAAACTAAAACGCAACTGCAAACGGAACAATGCTGCCAAAGAAGAAAGAAACGTGTGAAATTGTTCTTTTGTTTTTAGCATAACAATAAAATAATTTAAAATTTATGTAAATGTAAATATCTAGAATTAATTGTAAGTCAAGTTAAGTTAAATTATTTGATGTTAAGAAAATAATTGCCTTAATGATTTTTTAACTGTTTTTATTAAATAATTTTTCTTTCATTTTTAACTACCATATAACTGACATAAATAAAAGGAATTTCATTTAAAAAAAAAAGCAACATGTAGGCTAACTAATACGTTGCTCTGCTTACTTATGTATATACACTTTTGCATTAGATATATATTTAATTTTTTAATTTAAAATAAAATATGAAAAAGGAAAAATCATGACTTACATACACTTTCCTTCGGCGACAGTAATTAACTTAAATTAAGAAGATTTTTATAAATTAATATGAAGTCAATTCTATAACTAAACTGCTTCTGTTGGTAAATTTGTTTGGCTTTCTTCGGAGTTTATGATTTGAAATGTTTCGGCGGCCTGATCGAAATGTGTAGTGGAAAAATTACATACGTTCACTACATAATTGCGTAAGTAGTGATAAAAACGTGTCGAACGTCTTTCGAAAGTGGAACGTATTCTTTCACTTCGACATATAGAACGTAAACAGGGCTCGTAGTCTAAATTACGAGCACGCTTCGAACGCATTTGCATTGTCCCCAATTCATCACACAATGATAAACTGAAATAAAATAAGAGGTTTAAAGAAATCAATTGTAATTAAGTTTTGCTTGAAATCGAAACAGCACATTTTTTTTGTAGATATTGTAATTTGAAAATACCAACAAAAAAATTGTATTGATATGCTCGATTATTTACAATATGTGTAAGATTTGTTTGCTATTTTAACTCACCTGCATTTTGGTGTATCAAATAGATTATAAGGACAAAATTCTGCCTCCAAATTAACTTCAATAGCTTTTTCCAGCAAACTATGTGAAATTGTTTCAGAAATATTTGGTTTTAAACGATCGACTATTGAGGGCTTTTGCATGTGTTGCTGTTGATAATTGAAGAGATTATCTTTTTCATCCATAAGAGCGGCCACTGAAAGATTTTCGTAAAATGAACATAAATTATCCAGAGGTGTATGAACTTCTGCTGCGGCCGTTGTCAGCCATTGTTTTTTAGGTGATTTTGATTTACGTTTTGTTGTTGTTATAGGTTTTACAGGATTACCGGTAATGATTTGTTGGTTTATATCTTCTTTCAATTTTTTCGATACTTGAAATATTTCATTTAAATTAACATTTAATAGATGAAAATCTATGGGAAAGGGAATGCGCCATTTCGAGTTTTGTCCCACCGTGAAGTATTCAAACAAAGAACGATGCATATAAACAAAATCATTCGATTGTGTTTTCGAAATTTGGTTCTCCGCTGGTAATTTATTATCTTGAGTTTCGGAGCTATGTTGTTCAACAGAAAATTGTCGTTTTCTAGGTGAAGCAAAAAAGTTGGGGGTTTCTGTAGCTGTTCCTGCTGTTGCTACTGCTGTAGTCGATTTTTCAGCTAGCAATTGACGTTGTCTGTCACCACCACTTTGTATAAAGAATTGTAATTCCAACAAGGTTTTTCGCAAATCACGACGATTATATAGATACAATGATATTAGATCGTCTAGTAGAACAGGACAATTTTCTATTAACGATAAGACGGCCAAGAATTTTGATGTATTCAAAACATTCGGCGCTGTGAAATGTATGATATTTTGGGTCATTAAACGTTGCAAATGAGCACAATTTGGATTGGAAGCCACCACTATGACCGGCCTTTTGGAACTGGCCACTAAGGTATATATAGCATCCGTAAAACCAGCGTCTGTTTGTTCAAATACTATGTCGGCATCTTCTATCAGGATTAAACATTTTCTTGATGATTGTGGTAGATCTGACGAATTGGAATCACTGTTTGGCGATTCTGTTGGATTTGTGTGAGAATTTTTTCTTTTTAGTTTGGTTTTCAAACCATTTATAGACATTTTTAATAAATTTTTCTGTGATGAACCTGAACCAGCAGCGTCCTTACGTATTTGATGAGATTGTGTGGCCTCCTGCAGTTCTTGCATTAACTTTTTACCAGTTCTTTTCATGCCAGCATTTATTTCTAAAACATTAAAGTTCATTTCATTGGCCAGAGCAAAAACAGCATTGGTTTTGCCACTCGAAACGGAACCCAACAAGACCACTGTGTTACTGGATGACCCTTGGTTACTACAAGTTGAATCATTAAAGTCCATAGAATCATCCATATTTTGAGAATTTTTTGCACTGCCCATACCGTTGTTGGACCAATTTGAAAGGAATTCCTTTAGTTGTTGTACCGGATTTAAATTCACCAACACTTGTTCGAATAGTAAGGGTTTATATTTTTCACTAAATAGCAATTCACCATTGGGAGCTGTAGCTGGTGGCTTATATTCTTCATCGTAAATTTCTGACTCTTTCTTCTTTTGTGCTTCTAAAGAACGCCTTGTTTGACGGGTTACAACAAAAGATTCGCTAACTTGTTCGGTGTCTTGAGCAGAATCGATTGCGCTAAAATAACGATATTTTTCACGCATTTGATTATAACATTTGTAGGTGGGAAAACGTTCAAAATCGGCTTTCCAGTTTTTAATAATTGCACGTTTATTGGCCAAAGAAGGCAGAGAAATTTGATCTAGAGAAAATGTATTACTACAACGTATTTGTATCTAAACAAAAAGAAATAAATAAACTATCAGTGTTTAGAATTTTTGTAAATGTGTTTTTTCTAATTTTTTTTTTAATTTAATATTTATTGAGACTTTTTTTTTAAATAATAACAGAAATTAAAAAAATATATAATAAAGACAATTTAAGATCTATAATATTAATAGGCTAGGCGATTTCTTGTGACCATTGTTTGTTCTACCGTTTTATCCCGATTTTGACCAAACGCATATTATTTGAAAGGTATTTCTTTTTAGCCGGATTGCAGATTTACAGATTTTTAAATTTTTTCCTTTATTTTGAGTAAATTGCATTTAAAGTTGCTACTAACACATACATAAAATTATACATATGCTATGTGTGTTTTATTAAATTTGTTAATGTCTTTGTTAATGAGTTTATCTTCATGTACAATACACCATAAAAGTGTTGGTTTGTGAATTGGCTAAGTTCAAATATAAATCTGCCTAGATATTGCACTCGAATTTCGAGCGCTGGAATCTGTTAGTTATAATATGTCTTAAAACCATTAATTTTCACTGTAGCAATAAGGGTGGGCATGGCAAATCCCATACAAAGGAATTTTAAATATAATATATAATGAGAGCTTTGTTAATACCCATGCCGAAAATGGGCAGGATCGTATAAGTGGGCGTGGCACCTCCCATACAAAGTAATTATTCAATATCATACATATATCTCGAGTACTATGACAGAGACAGATTTGCAAATTTGTCTGAGGTCAATTATTATTATTAGTCGGACAAAGTAAATATTAAATGTCACATATCTGAAGTACTGTGATTAGACGATAAAAAATGGGCGTGGCACCGCCCACACAAAGTAAATATATATCATGGAACTGGATACCTATAAAAGAGAAAGCCTTGACACTTTGTACGAGTTCATCAGATATTAATGTGAGTAGTCAGATAAAAAAAATATGAAGTACTATGAAAGTAATGGAACTTTTGACAAATATATTAATTTCCAATGTGAGTATAGCGTAAAAAATATGGGCGGAATTGCCAAAATCAAAAATTGTTAAAAATCAAAAATCGTTAAAACCGAAAATCGCGAAAAACAAAAATCTTCAAACACACAAAAGTCTTCAAAAATCAAAAATCGCGAAATTCCAGGCCAATCGTTAAGTTAAAAGGAATTTCAAATACGATTTAAAAACAACATTAATCTTTTGCGCTCTGAAACTACAAATTAAGCACATTTCCTCCGACGCATTTGTGAGTCAAATAGCTTCACTTTTTGAGGCACTCGAAATTCGAGTGCAAATTCTAGGAAACTGTATTTTTTCATTCAATTTTTTTCTTTCAACGTTTTTTTAATCTATGTATAAAAAATTTATGAATATTTAAATAAAATTCATTAAATTCAGAGTTTTTA
Organism: Cordilura impudica; assembly: GCA_963682025.1. Lineage (NCBI taxonomy): Eukaryota > Metazoa > Arthropoda > Insecta > Diptera > Scathophagidae > Cordilura > Cordilura impudica. The sequence continues at coordinate 34,447,438 of OY821519.1, read as the reverse complement.
AATAAAATTTATTAAATTTCATTACAAATATTTGATGAACGCACAGATGAAATCCCATTTGATAATAAATAATTTTATAAGAGCCTAAAGGTATGCTAATCAATTTTAGAAAGTTCACAATTCAACACAGGGCGACTAAAATGTACTCTTTTTTAAAACCATCAATAATAAATGCGCAGGCAGTGAATTGTGAATTGGCTAAAATTGATTAGCATACCTTTAGGCTCTCATAAAATTATTTATTATAAATACTTATTTTATTTAATTTAATATATTTTTAACACATATTATACATAAATTTTATCATTCCGCACTACTCTCCATATGTACTATAATTATGCCAAATTTCACACTCCTACGTATGCGCATTTTGCTTAAAAAGGGGTCGAAAGATTTACCATCACATATTAATATATAGATACCCCCAAAGATCTTAAAATAAATGCCTTGACACAAATTGTAAATATTGATCAGGTGACTCAGCCGTAGAGAATCATCCGCATAGAGAATACCAGTAGTTTGAAGTTGTGGGAAAATCATAAATTGAAATGTTACACAAATGTGGCGCCAGAAATGAAACCTCCTGCGGAACTCCAATAACCAATATGGTGACATTATGTTGATACTTTTTTTTTATTTTATTTTTATTTATTTTTGTTGCCAGAAATTAATAATAAAAAATTTGTACACTGCTGATGAAGTTGAAAAACGTTAACGAAACGTAAAGTGAAAATGAGACAAATTTTGTTTTTATTATATTATATACTGAATACCTAAACCTTGGGAGTTTTTATCTCGTTGTATTAAATAAATTTCCTGAATAAAAGCTAAATCAATATTATTGTGTTTAAGCAACTTAATAAATCTATTTTCCGACTTGTCTGCAGAAGAGATAATCATTTTTAAATTTTGGGCCATAAGTAGTTAGAGCTTCTGAAATAGACTTTTGCATTCGATTTTGGCCTGTGAGTTGGTGAACATTTTTTTTAAAGAAATTTTTATTTCTACTTACTTCTAGTACTACTTTTTATTACTACAACGTATTTCTATCTGAATAAAAAGAAATTAAAAAACCACCAGCGTTAAAAATTTTTGTAAGTTCGTTTTTTCTAACCGAAAACGGTATTTTGCCACAATATCAGGCCAGGATAATATTAATGAATTGTGTAAATAATAATAATAATAATAATAATAATAATAATAATAATAATAATAGTAAAATGTTTCTTTACCTTAAGATCATTAACAGTACAGTCGGATAAAGTGCCAACGAAAGATGGTTGTTGATTAGACCTTCCTTTTCCTCTTCTTGTTGTTGTTGGCGTACATACCAAATTATCATCTGTATGTAATTTAAATGAACACTTTACTATTTGATTAACTAAATCTTTATCAGTTTCCGACAACTGCTTTATATGAGAGATTTTGGGAAAGATTTCAATAGCTTCTTCATAATTTTGTTCATTTTGTTTTTGTTTTTCCTGTTCCAGACGTAACTTATTGGGAACGCCTGATTGAAGAAAAGCTCTGCGTGCTTTAAGTATTTCGGGATCGGGACTCGGTTTTGGTATAGAGCGCACAAAAAGGGGAGCCAATTTTTTTGGGGTACCTTGCGGTGTGGTAGCACCAGAAGCGCTCATATTTGTACTATCATCTAGTACTATAACATCAACTGAACCCTCCTCCTGAGTGCTCTTTATAACCGGTGTATTGACATTACGTGTGGTTGATTTTCGTATGGGAGTCGTTTTCGTTGCTTTGGCTAACTTTGAAGGACTTTCTTCTAAGTCATAATCATAACGGCTTTTGCCAGTACAAGAACGCCTGGGTCTACAACTGGGTGTTGTTTCAGTTTCATGTAAATTTTGTTCTGATATTGAAAGAATATTAACTATGGGAGTAGTTTGATTACTAGTCAACTTTCTTCCTCTTCCTCTGGGTGTTTCACTTTTCGCTAAGGCTTTCTCTTTTTTAACCTGTTCTGATGCTTTCTTCACTGCTATTTCATTGGGTGATTCTTTTTTGGGAAAATAACCCAACAAACTATCTCGTTTTTTGGTAGGTGAATTTAGTTTTGAGAGAAATTCTGATGTTTCTTTATCAATTATTATCGGTGGCGGTGTGCAGAGTTCAAACGAATCCGCAGATTCTATAGAACTCAAACGTTGCACTCTCCGCCTAGCACGTTTTGTTGGTTTTTCTTTTTGTGCATTCTCTTTAAGTTTGTTAAATTTTGTTTTTGTTTCAGTTTTGGATTGAGTGGAAGAAGATGCTTTTGGACTAGCACCAACTACTAGCATTTTTTTAAATCTGAAGAAGGCATGTTAAAACAAACATAGAATTATTAGATATAAAAAACTGTTTTATCTAAAAAATTTTTTTATTATGTATAAAATTGATTTAATTAAAAATATTATGGATATATTTTTGCTACTGACCTTTTTGCTCTCTGTTCCAACTGCTCATCTACATAAGCCGCACGTGCTTCTTCCTCAAGTTTTCGTTTTACAGCTCCTTTTTGGTCAGCCCATTCTTGTAACTTCAGCTTACGTTTGACATTTACTGTTGACGACTCTTTGTCGACAACGGGTGAGGGAGAATCTTTGCCTGGAGTATTTGAACCAATTGTTTTGTTACGGGCATTCATCATCACCTCAAAAGCGTTAGTGACTTTAGCATTTTTGGTTGGTGTTTCGACTTTTTCATTATTTTCATTTACTAAGATTTCCACTTCATCGTCCTCGACAGGAGATGACAAGGAATTTTTTTTGGGAGTACGCTGAAAATGTTGTAAAATGGTACCAGATTTGACGGGGCTTTCTTGTAAAACTTTACCATTTTCTACCGTGGATTTCTCCTGCAAGGGTTTCTTTTTTGAATGTCGTTTATCTTTATCCCGATGTTTGTGCTTCTTTTCGGAGTGATGATGTCCTTTATTATCGGCTTGTGTCTTTTTTTGCTTATCATGCTTATCCTCCTCCTCTTTTGTAGAGGTTTCCGGGCCGGTGTTGGACGCTTCTTTCATTGCTAATTTCTTTAGTTCCTTTTTACGTCTATGCTTTTCTTTATGTTGTTTTTTAACCGTATGTAATACTTCTTCCATATTTTGTAATATCAATTTCGAATCCAAACGTGGACAAGTTACAACCACTGGCAGACTGACAGAGTTTTCAGGTAGATCGTCTATATTTGTGGTTGGTGTGGGAGTTATTTCTGTTGTTTTTAAATGACTTTCAATTGAATACGAATTCAATTCAGTCATATTGTACTTTGCACAAAACTAATAAAGCTTAACACACAGAAATGGTTTTTTAATATATAAAAACAAGAAGCAGCCACATTTTTATAAATAAAAATGTCAGAAAAGATAATATATAAATTCAGATACGAAAATAACACAAGACATACAAAATGAAATGCAAACAATAAAAAAATAAAGAAAAATGTGTTTTCACAAATAAAATAATAATTTTTGGATACACTTACATTTCTATGATTTTTATTAACGATGCTGATTCGACGTGTAAATGTCCGTTTTTCCTTCATGCCATCAACACCTAAAACTGTCACATTTTATTTGCCACAAGCTTCCTTTAAATTTTCTTTAAAAAAATTTATTTGTTTTGGTAATAAATTCTAAAAAAAATAAAAATTATTTCTTGCAACTTTTCACAGAATTGCTGTTTAGTTGTCAAAGCAAATGGCGCGCAAAGATGGCTGTCAGTGCAATGACATTTTCATGATGCCAGATCAACGAAAGAAGCCATGTTTGCCAGATTTTTGCAGCTTCTGGACATTAACATCAAATTATAATTATAATGATATATTATTTTAAAATTTTTATTTTTTGCTAATAATGACTTTATAGATGTGTTCTCCTATGTGCCGAAAGAAAAATTCTGATATCTACTCTATTTGATTAACTTGTATTAAATTAAAAAAATATGTTTAAAGTGTGTTTACATATATGTATCTTCCATATGTAAAGTCATGTATGTCAAAATTTGAGTTTTACATACGATTCATAATTTTTACGTTCATACGTACATATGTAATTGGAATTGTTTTATTTACAACAGCTGATTTTTTTATTTGTGAACTTACAAAATTAATTGTTAAAAATCAAGTTATATACAATTTTTTATAAACAACTTTTCGCTATTCAAAACTTTGATTCCCCCTGTGAATTCTAAGAAAAAAACCACGGGGAATTTATAAACTGAATTATACTTTTAAATTGCTTTTTCCTTCCTTATTGCTAGAGAAAACAAAAAAAACCTTGTGAAATATTCTTTTTTTTTTTTTTTTAATTTCACAATATAAAGAAAACAAAAAAGACATTAGCAAAATAAAAATTTTCATTATACGAAAGAAATTTACTAGTGCTAAACAAAAAAAAAATAGAGCCAAATCAGAAAAAAACATCAAAATGGAAAGTGATCAAGATGTGAAACTGGTGTTGGGAGAGGGTGTTTCGATACATTCTTCCCCCACAGACAATACGAAAACTACATTCGAAAGAACTTCAATTTTTTTCAAAGAAAAGGTGGATCTAGTGTCATGTAGTAATATTTCGGAAGATACAGATAAAACTTTGCTAAGGCTACGTGGACAATCTAAAAATTTATGCAATAAATTATTAGTAAAACGCCAATATTTACAGCGACGGGAGAAATCTATTAAAAACAAAAAAGATGCTTTAAAAGAAAATGATGAAGAAGCTTGCAAAGCTTTGCAAACAATGAGGATATCGTCTATGTGTACAAGAATAAATTCAACAATGGAACGAACCTGTCAACCATCAAATGTTAATGGTGTGGTAAATAATGGTGCTTTACCGAGTGCGGATTTTATGCCTTTAAGCCAACTATCTAAGAGACATTTGGAAAGTTTGGTTGGCGGCTTACAGGAATTGGTTATTAAATTGACATTGAATGATTCAAAATTGAAAACTAAAGTAGAAAAATTGGCGGTAAATATCAATGGGTTAAAACATTTCCCTTTATTAATGCAACCATTAGATGATCTACCTTCCACGTCGGCTGGTAGGAAAAGGCGTGATTCTAATTATAAAAATGCGTCGTTGGAATATAGGCAAAGTCATGATTTTGATTATTATCAAATAGAACAACGTCAACCAAGACGTGAATCTGAAAAATCAGTTGACAGTAGTGGGAGAGAACAAGGGAAAGGCCGTAGTTTAAGAAAACAAGAGCTAACAAAGAAAAAAGATAATACGGAAATGATGTCACCAGTGGAAACCTTTACCAAATACATCAATGATATTATGTCCGAATACTTGGGTGACCAACAGCAAGAAATGATAGAAAAGCTTAAGTGTTTACCTTCTAATATAGATGATTTGGAATCTTATGCATTAACTTTAGTCGAAACTGGTTTGGGACGCATAGTCGAAGAGGAAATTCGTGTTAATCGTAAGAACAATCGCCAGGCCTTTGTCGTAATGTCCACAGAAAGAGATGCGATTGAAAAGGATGCAATAATCTTGTTACCCGTGGCCAGGCGCTATGCTTTTGAGGGTGATGTTGTTAGAGCATTTGTTTTTACTACAGGAGGATCAAACACTAATGCCATAGCGGATTCAACAACAAAAAAACAAAGAAAGCCGTCATCGTCGTCGTCCATTTCCTTAGCTGATGAAGAAGGAGCTTGCGGAGGTAGTGAATCTTCGCCCGAGTCGGATAATGATGAAATTACCGATATCTTAGATACTTCTGCTGTCGTAGTATGTGACAATTGCCCAAAAGCTTTTGTTATAAATATAGTGAAGCAAACTGAGTTACGGGAAATAGTAGGCTCCATAAGTTTTATGAAAACAAGCTTGTTGAACTCAAAATCATACTATAAGCTAAAACCCCATGACATGAAGGTACCAATGGTTTATATTCCCATAGAATTATGCAAGGAACATATTGATTCTGCCAATAAAGAAGATATAGTAGGCATGCTTTATTTGGCTCGTATTCTGGAAACGGATGTAAATGGCCACTGTATAGGAGAACTTTTGCAACCGGTTGGTAAAGTAGGTAACCTGAAAGCCGAAATAACGGCCATTTTACTACACAATAGCTTTAAGGATCTCAAACCTTATGAACAAAAATTCCATGATATGTATGATGGTCCTATGCCTGCAATAACCGAAGAAGAGTTAAACAGCAGAGAAGATTTACGCAAGAAATGTATATTTACTATAGATCCTCTAACAGCCCGTGACTTGGATGATGCAATGTCGGTGGAAAAGATTAATAATGAAGAATACGAAATTGGCGTCCACATCTCAGATGTGGCACATTACCTCGAGGAAAACTCAGAATTGGATAATTTGGTTAAAGATCGAGCCACTTCCATATACTTAGTGAATGAGGTAATACATATGTTGCCACCCTCATTATGTTTTCGATGCTCTCTTTTGCCAGGGGAGGATAAATTTGCCTTCTCAGTATTTTGGCGTTGGAATATAGAAAAAGAACTATTTAGCGAACCCCGCTTTACAAGAAGTGTAATAAATTCATGTTCTCAGTTTGCATATGAACATGCTCAAAAAGTTATAGATAATCCCAATGAAAACTTTGACAGAGATGATTTTCCCGAAATCTATAACAATTGGTCTGCAGATGATATTAAATATCGTGTACACCTCTTACATGAAATAGCCCAAAAACTAAAAGCTCAACGTTATGCTGGCGGTGCTTTGTCTATAAACAATCCAAAGTTACGTTTTCAGATTGATCCCACCACCGGCGAACCTCTGTCTTATGAGGTAGAAGGTCGTCAAGAGGCTAATTTCCTCATAGAAGAATTCATGTTATTAGCTAATCAATCAGTAGCTAAATTCATTCACAATAAGTTTCCCGAAATTTCTATTTTGCGTAATCATTCTCCACCTTTGCAAAAATCTATGAACGCTTTGAAAGAACGTTTAAATAATATGGGTCTGGAATTTAATATTACTTCATCAAAGGCTATATACGAAAGTATCCAACGTCTATGCCGTGAATCTTCGGATCCTCAGGCAATGGATGCCTGTTTGAGTACTTTATTGACAAAACCAATGGCTAGAGCTCGGTAGGTTTAAGAAAACGCTGCACCAGTTTTATCTATTGTTCATTTTTTTTTTTCTTTCGTTTTCTTTCACAGGTATTTTTGTAGTGAAGGTAAATCTTCAGAGGCGGACTTTTGGCATTACGCTCTATCTATACCTATTTATACACATTTTACTAGCCCGATCAGACGTTATCCAGATATTTTAGTTCATAGGTAAGTTTCAAATAACAATAAGAATTAATAATATGTGTGTATAGTGACCTTTTTTTGTTAGATAATTTTAATTTTAGTTCGGCTTGAGGTCATAAATTTTAATAAAATTAAATAAAACAGAATTGTTTTAAATTTTATTATTAATTTTTGTTTATTTAAAACCCAATATTTCGATCGAAATCTTCGATCATCTTCAGGGGATCTATTTAATGAAATATGTATAAAAACAAATAACACAATAAATACAAATATACATATAAAAACGGATAATACATTTATCACAAAAAGTTTGATTACATACATTTTTAAAAAACAAATATTGATTTTAATCTATATTTGTCAATTGTATGTCTGTAAACTTGAGCGCATTTGTCAGTATCAGTTTTGTAATTTAGCCTCTTCTCTGTCGGTACATCAATAATGTGTAGCATTTCTAGAGTATATCTCTTTTTGTAGTTACTCTCACCCACTAATATCTTCATCAACAGTAGCAATGGAAAGGATTGAATATGAATGGAAGATGAAAGAAATTTTAAGAGATATGTGCACATACAGACGATTAAAAAAAGATCCAACAACAAATCTACAAAATAAAAACAACACACTTGTAGATAAATTGTTAAATATGAACTTGATCGACCTGACAAAAAAGAATAAATTAACAACAAGAATAGCCATAGCACCACGGATTTATGGTCTTCCAAAAATTCTCAAAACTGGAACACCTTTAAGACCCATTTGTTCTTCAATTAATTCACCATCGTATGAACTATGTAAATTTCTAGTAGATATTTTAAAAAACTTAACGCAGGATTCTAAGTATAATGTTAAAGACGCAAAAGAATTTAAAACAATGATTAACAACACATATATAAAATCTGATGAAACGTTAATATCTTTTGACGTAACTCTCTTTTCCCAAGTATTCCAGTTAATTTAGCACTAAAGACGATCGAAAGAAAATGGGATAATTTAGAAAAATTCACAAAAATACCAAAAGAAATATTTATGGAATTATTAACATTTTGCATTAAAGAAAATAGATATTTCCATCACGAAAATAAATTTTACGAACAAAACCGAGGAATGCCGATGGGATCTCCAGCGTCTCCTGTAATTGCAGACATAGTTATGGAGGAACTACTAGATACGACGCTTAAAAAACGTAAGAGAAAACCAAGAGTTTTTACAAAATATGTTGACGATATATTTGCAATAATCAAAATAGATGACATTGAAGAAACATTAAAAACATTAAATAACTTTCACAAACAACTTCAATTTACCATGGAAAGGGAAAACAACAGTAAATTACCATACTTAGACTGCATAATATTAAGACAAGGAACTCGGCTTAAATTCGATTGGTACCAGAAACCTATTGCCTCAGGAAGACTGATTAATTTTTACTCCAAACACCCTCGAAAAAATATAATTAACACGGCTTCAAACTTTATACGTAGAGTTTTAGAAATAAGTGACAAGGATTTTCATCTCAGAAATATGGACATAATAAAAAATATATTAACTAAAAATGACATTCCAATAAAAACAATTAATAACTTGATAGGACAATGGAAAAAGAAAAGTAAAGGTAATATTCGAATAGAGAAACCTCCAAAAATATACAAATCCATGACTTATATACCAGGCCTATCCGAAAGACTTAAAAATTCCAATATTTATAATAAAGAAAAATATGAACTAGCGCTTAAGACCGATAATACACTTGACAAACTCTTCAGTAAAACAAAATCAAAATTGGAAAGAAATGACAAATCTAATTTAGTTTATAAGATAAATTGTAAAGGGGACGAATCCAACGTATGCCAAAAGGTATATGTTGGCACGACAAAAACTAAACTTAAAGATAGACTTGCATCACATAAGTCAGATCAAAAAACCGCAAAAAACCGCATTAGCAGCCCACTGTACTCTGACTGGTCATAAACCTAACTTTGACGATGTAAAGATATTAGTGGGTGAGAGTAACTACAAAAAGAGATATACTCTAGAAATGCTACACATTATTGATGTACCGACAGAGAAGAGGCTAAATTACAAAACTGATACTGACAAATGCGCTCAAGTTTACAGACATACAATTGACAAATATAGATTAAAATCAAACACAAAGTGACAATAAACCAAACAACAAACAGAAATAATCGCGGAATATTTGTTTTTTAAAAATGTATGTAATCAAACTTTTTGTGATAAATGCATTATCCGTTTTTATATGTATATTTGTATTTATTGTGTTATTTGTTTTTATACATATTTCATTAAATAGATCCCCTGAAGATGATCGAAGATTTCGATCGAAATATTGGGTTTTAAATAAACAAAAATTAATAATAAAATTTAAAACAATTCTGTTTTATTGAATTTTATTATAATTTATGACCTCAAGCCGAACTAAAATTAAAATTATCTAATAAGAATTAATTAAAAAAAATATAATATTTTGAAAACTGGAAGTGTACAAAAAAAATGAAACTGATTTAAACTAGATTTACTTATAATTAAGAATCTATTTAAAATTTTAACATTATAAATCATTCTACCGGTATTTTTATGTACTTTCATAATCACAATCATATTTTTTTTCCTTTTGCTTATAAACTTCATTTAACTTCATTTAAAAGAAAAGAGAGAGAAAGGTCATAAAAAGAAAATTGATTTCTTTTTTTCAAATCCGTCTAGTTTTTATTGAGTCTTAATGAAAAATTACATTGAATTATAACGCAATTGAACATTTATGAGCATTAAGACGCTTCACCAAAACCGTTTTTTTTTAGATTTTTACAAATTTTAAAATGGAATATGAATTCTTATAACCCAAAAGGTTTTTGAGAATTTCATCAGATTTTTTGGACGTCGCACAGTGGCGCCTTTCCCCAAATAGCGTGGCAAAAATTTAAAATTTGATAGAAGCATTCAGTAAAATCAATGAATGTATAGGATAAGGGATTTATCACAGATTAAGAATCAATTAACGGTTTTAAAATCGGGTAAAAATTATGGAAAAAGACGCAGTTTTATGAAAAATTGTAGGCAAACTAAATAGTAAATCGATTATAATGCTTTTGCTATCGTTTGAAAGGTATTTTTATTTTCTATAAAACAAAATGATGTTATTTGGTAGTTTACTTTTTCTACAGTCTCAATTTTTGAAAAATACTATATTTCGGTAGTTTTTTCTACTTTGATAGAATAGAACTAAAAATATTTAAATATATTTACTTAAGGTGCTATTACACGATGTGTTTTTTACATATGTACTATCAAATTTTCCCACAACAAAAGTTGTACACATCGTGTGATACATATGAAACATTGTTTATGTACAATACATGAGGAAAGTCACATGTACATTTTTCAATTAGAACAGGTTCTATTTTGGCATGACAAACATATGAAATTACAACACTGCTTGTGGCGAAAGAAAAATAGAGTAAATTATAAAGATTAATATTGAAAGAAAAATAAATTGTTTAATATTAATTAACAATTAAAAAATTCCGAGCGAAATCTAGCTCATTTTTACTAGATTTCCCATACAAAACAAAATCTAGCTCGTTACTAGGTTTGTGCAAAATCTCACAAAATCTTGTCAAACTCGGGCACTACCAAATGATACTACTGTGTTTTTTAATATTCTAGTAGAAAATTACAACGCAGTGACTGAAAAATTGACATTTAAAAACAAAAGCAAACTAGTTGAATAAAAAGGAAATATTAATTATTAACAAAAAAAAAAAAAAAACGACGATCTATAAAAAAAAATATTTAATAATTGAAAAATTATAACTTTTTATACTGACATGTACCCATTCCAATCTGCTAAATAATTGTGGAAAATGAATTTGTTTTTATTGTTCAAACAATGCTGTTGTTTTTTTCGCATAATTTCTATTTCAGTTTGTGCTTTTTTTTATTTTTGATGCATAATATAATTATAAAATCTGTTCCATTTTAGAATTTTCCATATTTCCATTGTCCTATTGTTTTATTTTTGGTATTTCTAGTTAATATGTTTTATTTTAATCAGCTGTTTATTGTTATGGAAACAAAATCTCACAATTTTAGTGTTTTTTGCACTATTTTTATAAATTTTTTAAATATAATACAGAAATTAGCAAATTTGGCATCTTTTGTGTCAGTGTAACCAAATTTTGAAGAAAATTTGTACGGGTCCAAACGTGGACCGATTTTAAAGATTTTTTTAGATCTCGCCACTGCACAGTGGCCGAAATGACCAATATAGCGGCGCTTTGTTAACAACTTCAAAAACATAAAAAATTGTGAATGAGTTTCTTTTTTTCTTTTTAATTTATATATGTATATATATTTAAATATAACCCATTCATTAAACTTTAAAATTTATTTATTTTTTTTAAGTGTATGGGTAGATCCATATATAACAAACGAATAAAATAAAATGTTAGAATATTTTTTTTTATTAGACGAGTAATTAAAAAAAAGTTTCTGCTTCATATTTTTTCACAGTTTACAAGAAAACACAAAAATAAATTAAAAACAACAACAACAGAGTCGGAGCTTTCAAAATTAAGGCTGTCAGGTGGGTCATTTATATTTAAAAGAAGCTTCTTGACCTCATCATCTATTTTGATGTGTTTTTTGGAGTATTTCGAGGTGCTTTTAGGTTTAGATGTAATAAAAGGATCCGACGATACCAATAGAGCTTGCAGTAAGTCTTCCATTGTATGCAATCTCGAGTCTTTTTGCGTGTGGTTCAGCCTATCGCCCCTGTTCTTTAACCACTATCACAAAAAAAAAAAAAAACTCGTAAATGAAAAAATTCTTAAATCTACGAGTTTGTTGCTGTTCTCTAATTTCAATAAGAATATTTTTTCTCGTTTTAATTCACATAGAAAAGGCTTTGTGAAATCAAAACAAATGCCCTTTTTTTCTACTAAGCAGGTCTTAAGAGATAAAAAAAAACTAATTGATATTTAAACTCTAACATGTTTTTTATTGAACCTTGTCATTATTTTAAAAAATTAGACATTAATATTATGAAAAAAAAAAACGATTTTAAAAAACGTCTACTTTTTGCGCTGATTTAAAAAAAAACTCGTAATAAGTGGTCGATGTTAATAAAACACACTTTTTCCATTATAATTCTTTCAATTATAACAGATTCTTTATGCACTAATTATTGTCAATAAAGGAATTAAAAACAATTTTTTTATCAAATCACATATTTTTATTTTTTTGCATATGTTTCCATTAAATAAATAAAAAAAGTAGTTTCAAGAAACCCAAAATTTAAATTTCATGTGAATTTAAATTCACTCTTATTCAAATAACAACGTTTCAAGAACAGGGTTGTATAACTGCGAAAATCTTTATTTCTTGCCTTAAGTGCCTCTTCTGATATCATTCCTATTGGTAGCGCAACTTTTTCAATAATATCTGCTCCATGTATTAATATTTTATGTACAGATGAAGGCATATAAACCAAGGGTGTTCGGAAACAAATATTTTTGCTGTTTCCTAGACATATATGCGAAAAGCCTCTACGTTAACTGCATACCCACATACCATTGTGCGTAATATTAAATCAAACCTTTTTATAAGTTCTACTTGTACGCCAGTTACTATAGAGGCCAAGGTTGGCTGCTCAAAAAAAAACTCTGGCGGTATTCCCAGTATTTGTATTCCCCGAACCTGTCGTTGGAATGTCCACCAATATACCCATTTTTCTCTTAGTTCAAGTTGAATTTTTCTTTTGGTTTGTTGAGCAATTTCTTTATTTTCTCCACGAATTTGCCAATTTTTATCAGTATTCTGTAGGCGATATGAAGCACCGTATTCAAGCATGAAGTGTCGACAATCCATATTCGTATAAGTGGTTCTGTGGCTGCCTCAGTTCAACTAAATTTAGATTGTTCATCAATTTTGGTGTCGCCCTACACATTCCAGAAGCCAGTGATGATGACTCCGCTATGGTATTAAACACTTTTCCATCGATCATTGTCAAATGAAATTCGTGTGTTACTTAAAAAAAAACGTAATTTTGTTGGAGGAATTTGTGCAATTTCTCTATTTACATATTCTATCTCAGCTCGAACTAAATCCGCTGATTCTTTTTCAAAAATTATTTTAATGGGTCTGCAGAACCGAGTTGAAGAAGTCCGGTTATTTTGCCATAGTATTGTGAGTCTTTTTTTAATTTGTAAAGGAACAATACATACAGCAAATAAATGCTTATCAATTGTTCCATTATCAGAAGCACTGAAACGTTGACGGTAAGTAGATTGCCCACTGCTACCGTCACAGCCCCATTTAAATATTGCTTTTATGCAATCGTTATTATTGCTTACAGTCATGATATCGTCCTCTCGGAATAGGGGTTTTTGGTTCAGAGTTTACAGATTTAAGCATTTTTGGAGCTATTGCAGATTCTGAACATAACTTTGAAAGAAACTGTGAAGCGCTTTTTTCCAGCCTTGTAAAGACTTGCCGCTACCATTAACTCTTGGTTCGGTGTTTCATTGGCAATTGATGAAATTTTTTTTTTTAGTCTTGCTTGTGCACTCTGAAAACGGTTTCTCTTTACGTTGGGCAACGCTCTTCGAACACTGCCAAAACTCTGTGACTTTCTTTCCACTTCTGTACAAGTTTGCTAATAAAATTTCTCAATTGTTTTTGAATTTGGTGGTATTGTTCTTCGCTATATTTCGAGCGATCAATTACATTAGAAAATGATTTGTGGAAAATTTCCCGAAAACAATTTCCCGAAAACAATTGTTTTTTCGAGAAGTCGTATACTCGGGAAATTGTTTTTTTCAAGAAATCGTATGCAGCAATTTTTTTTATGGGGGAAATCAAGAATATATGGGAAGTTGTAAACTAAAAATAGGGAAATTGTAATTTCGGGAAATTTTTTTCGGGAAATCGTAATTTCGGGAAATTGTAATTTCGGGAAATTGTTTTCGGGGAATTGTTTTTTCGGGGAATTGTTTTTTCGGGTAATTGTTTTCGGGCAATTGTATTTGGGAAATTGTTTTCGGGAAATTGTTTTCGGGAAATTTTCCGCAGACGTAGAAAATACATGATGTTCAACCATTAAAAATTTTTTTGTTGGTACTGGTTCACTATGCCATATTAAAAAAATGGTGTGGTTAGATTCTGCCATTGCAACTTAAAAACAAAAAAAAAAATCAAAACTTAGCAAAAACTTGCAGCCCATTTTTGAACTTGACATACATAACAACCCATTGAAACAAACTATGCAAACAGTGAACCGAATCCGGTCGAATCCACCATACTATTATCTTACACAAAATTGGATTTCATATCGAAAAACAATTTCACAAAGGACATTTTCTTTTTCCGCAATTAAGCACTAAAACATACAATCACAGATCACAAACCAATTTTTTTTTATTTAACACAAATCTTATTAAAAAATTAAATATTTATTAATCTATAATATTAATAGGCTAGGCGATTTCTTGTTACCGATATTTTGTTCTACCGTTTTATACCGATCTTGACCAAACATATATTATTTTAAAGGTATTTCTTTTCAGCTGTTCACCAGATTTACAGATTTTTAAATTTTTTCCTTTATTTTGAGTAAATTGCATTTAAAGTTGCTAATAACACATACATAAAATTATACATATGCTATGTGTGTGTTTATTAATTTTGTTTATGAGTTTGCTATCTTCATTCACAATAATAATAAATCAAAACAGTGTTGGTTTATGAATTGGCTAAGTTGAGAAATAAAGCTGCCTAGAAATTACACTCGAATTTCGAGCGCTGGAATCTGCTAGTATTTATTAATATTTAATTTTTTAATATTTAATATTTACTAATATTTAATTTTTTTCTGTCAACAAAATTTCACTTGAAAAAAGCTAAAAAATAGTTATTGCACTTGTTGAAACATGTGTTAATGCTCACAGCTGTGCGAATATTAGGAAGAAAACAAAAAAAAAAACTGAAATAAATCCTGATGATGCTATCCAGTGGGTGGCGAAATATTGGAAAATATATTTTTTAACAAATAAAAAAATTATCAAAACACAGACCTTGTGCTTAAATAATTATTTATATTAAAATTAAAACAAAAAGGTCGAATAACACACATATTGAATAAATCCGTTGGGGTTTAGATTTTCAAAAAAAAAAAAAAAAATTGCTGATTCTGAATTTTAAAATTTCGCTAAAGCGCCGCTGGATTAGGTATTTCGATCACTGTGCACTGGCCTAATAAATCCTTATGATTCAAATTTCATCGCAATAGAATAACATTTGCTACATTCATTGGCATTAAACCCAATTTTTAAGAAAAAAGTGTATGGGGACTAGGTCCAAACATGGGTTCGTCTTTGGGTCAAAAACACTTTAAGTTGCAAATTTCAGCACATTATCTTTATATTTGCAACATGTAATATTAGCACCAAAATAATATTGAACTTTGGTAGGATATACTGAAGCCCCCTGTGGACCTAGTAGCCTCCGCTAGCACTCATTTTAAAGGTAAAGAAGTTATCTTTCAATATTATTTCTAACTTTTTAAGTATCTTAGTTTAAAAGGTATGATTTTTGCAACGAAAAAAGTCAAAAGGCCGCACTGTGCGTCGGTAGGTGGTTGCTGAAATCGATTTTATCTGATCTTCACAAAATCGGATAAATCTCCTATAAAGAGTAGTACCGGTTTTATAAACAATATTAAGTTGAAAACACAACTGGGACGAACGACGAATTTTTCGTTCCGAATATTCGTTGTGTATATGAAAATGCACACAATCAGTGCGTCAAACGAAATACGTAGTGCGTAACGAACTCTGCGATAGGTTTATTTCTATTTCTAACGCCGACGAACGACGAATAAATTGGTGTAGAGTGACCGTATTTTATATAAGTTTTTCAAATGTTTTAGTAAATAAAGTAATTTTGTCTTTAAGAATTGTTTTATATATTATTTATAACTTATAAGATAAATAAAATCTATTGATGTGTAAACATCTATACGCGCAGGGGGGTAAATTTCTAATTCACAATACAATCAAAAAAACAGCGTAATATGTGAGCGTAAGATCTTACGCGTAACATGTAAGCATTAAGACAAATCGGTGTGACATGATTGTTTGGTGAAAAAATTATGATGTGTAATAACCTTTTTGTCGCTGTTTTCTGCATTTTATTTATTACCAGATGTTTACACATATCCGCTGTGATCGGACTCACATGATTTTTTTTTTAATTATATAATTTTCTTTTACATAGTTATTTGTTAATATTTATTCTTTTTCGTTTAGTGCTTCTTTTTTTTTTTAAATATGGTCACACTATCAGCTACAACATGTAAACAAAAATGACATAAAATTAATTTATTAATGAAAATTTATGTAATTTGTTCAGAATTAAAAAATTAATCGCTGCCGTACAAAAATTAAGGCTTTTACCATCGTGAACATGATGTTTACAATTGTAACAAGCTAAAAATTCTTTTATTTTTTTGCAAATATCAAATTTTACATGCCCTAGCCAAAAAGGCTATTAAAAAATATTAAGAAACGCAATCTTACTTCTTCGCTGCTCTCAAAAAAGTTTCCGCACCAAACGCGTTGAAATTTGGTCTATGTTTTTTTATTTGATTTAAAATATTTCTTCTACGTTTTAAAGACCATTGTGTATTTTAGGTGCGATGCCCCGAATGGTTTCAAATGTTCACCACTTATAACACATTTTGTTGCGATTCTAGCAAAACATTTTTTTTTCGACGGTCGAGATATTTTCCGAGTTATGGACCAAAGTTTGGACATTGACTTGTATATAACTTTTTAATATCAGATATTTGATATTTTTAAATTTGAAATCCAACACTTGTCATTATCTCATAAAACGATCTCCGCAATGTTGATATCTACAACAACTGAATAAAAAAATCTAGATCCACTAGCTTCATTTCGATGCTCGGTGGAATTCTAGAAAAATTCTGGCAATATTAGCATTTATCCTAATTCCGAAATACTGAGCAGAACTATATAAAATACTAGCTGTTTTTAACCGGTCTTGTCCGGGATCCAAAGGCTTTTGACTTGAAAACTGGTTCACTAGCTTACCAGGCGCTGAGTACTTAGTGCCCAATGAACAAATTCCTCAAAAAACTAACTTTCTCCCCAAAAATTTGTATGGGTTTGGGGAATTCCCCAATGTTTACGTTTTTTAGGGAGTAAATCCATTTTTTTTTTTTCAATTTAAAATTTTTTGTTTTTTTAATCTATAAGTTTTTTTAAAGATGCAACAGCAAAAATACTTCAAAAATAAGCTTCGAAACCGCCTGAAGTTTTTTTTTTAAGTTTATTTATTTTGTAAATATCAAATATAACGGAATCGACGCTTAAAATTGTGCCGCAAGGTTGCTTTAAGCAACTACATATAGTATATGTTTGGCCTATTTTGATCAACAGGTAATTATTGCACATACGTAGATAAAATTGATCATAAGACTTTGCACTGAGCTGTGTTCCGCGACGGAGTCCCGTACACGTCCGCGCGTTTGCAGCTACATCCGTGCTGCCGCGCAGTTAGCGTCAACTTATTTTAATCGCCAAAGTATATATTTCGGATCATTCCGATATTTTCGCTGAGCTGTTTTCGCGAGCGCGTCGCGTCCGCGAGCCGCTTCCGCGCATTTGGCAGCAATACTAGTGCTGCCGCGCAGTTGTGGTCAACTTATTGTAATTGCCAAATTATATTTTTCAGATCATTCCGATATTTTAGCTAAGCTCTGTTCCGCGAGCGCGTCGCGTCGCGTCCGCGAGCCGTTCCGTGCGTTTGGCAGCCACCCCCGTTCCGCCACGCAGTTGTCGTCAACTTATTTTAATCGCCACAATAAATTTTTCAGATCATTCCGATATTTTGGGCTAAGCTGTGTTCCGCGCACCGAAATGATGCTATTGCTATTGAAAAGACTACAGATATTATATAAATTTTTTGTAGGACAGATATTGAGAGCAGTATGGGGAATTTGTTCATTTCTTTCGGGGACATTTTTTTTAAATTTGTGGAATTAGTTCATTTTTTTTTGGGAATTTATTCATTGGGAACTTAGTACTCGGCGCCTGCTTATCCTTACAACTAACTCTGTTTATGCATGGAGTAGTTTGAGTGTATGATGTCTAGAAGTTATGAATTTGAGTTATTCTAGAGCTTTGTGATATACAACATTTCTGGTTTTTCCATCTGGTGCATATACGAAAATATTATAAATGAAAGTTTCTATGAGAAAAACAGTCGTTTAAGGAATTTGAGATTCCCTGGATTCAGCTTGTCTTAGCCGCTGGATTTCTAGACGCACTTGGGTCTAGACCGACTATAGGATACCCTATACCATGCGAGTAGAGACCGTACCCTATATTTGAGTGGGATTTTTATAAATTTTTTTGTCTGCAGATATGAAAAAGTTCATATCGGATGCTATATCTATATGGGGACTAGGCCCAAAAATGGACCGATCCTGACCATGTTTGGTAAGGTCTCTTGTATTTTGCAAAAATATATACAAACAAAATTTGAGATGAATCAGTGCAATATTTTTGTTTTTTGATAGATTTAAGTGAAGATCGGGAAGCAGCTCTATATGGGGCCTATGACTAAGACTTGTCCCATAGGGATCATTTTTGGACTACTGATTAGTGGATGTAATAAACACATACAAAACCAATTTGAGTAAGATCTATATGACAAATTGGAACTTATGGCAATTTATGTCGATTTCATAGGGGTCATTTGTATGGGGCTAGGTCTGAACATGGACCGATTCTCACCAATTTCAATAGCGTTCATCCTATGGCCGATAGAAGCTTATATACCAAATATATTCATATTTGCGATCTGCAGTTTAATTACAAGCTTTACATGGACACACAGACGGACGGACGGACATCGTTAAATCGAATCAGATAGTGATTCTGATTCGATCGGTATAATTAAAGATGGGTCTAGGTCAAATATTTTTGGTAGTTACAAACAGCAGCACAAAGTCATTATACCCACACCACATAGTGGTATAGGGTATAAATATGTAAAAATTTAAGAACGAATTTGGGGAGAAAGTTAATTTTTTTATTTCGTTTTTAAGAAAAAAAGGGGAATTTGTCCATTTCTTTTGGGGACCTTTTTTATATTTGGAGACTTTGTTCATCGTGAAGTTATTCCCGTGTTTACCAAATTTCAGAGAAATCCGTTGAAAAATAAAAATTTGTATATCAAACAAATATACCAAAAAACAGAAAATGAATTTTGTATAAAATCGTAAGAAGGATGGAGACCTTGCCTGGAGTACAGAGATTGTGCGTATCAAATTTCATAAAAATCCGTTGAAAAATAAAAATTTGTATAGCGAACAATTTTACCAAAAAACAGATAATTAATTGTATACAAAAAGTGGGCGTAAACGTAGGCGTGGCAAGTAAGAATCATACGGCGACCTTTCCTGGATTACAGAGATCATGTGTAGGAAATTTCGTAGAAATCCGTTGAAAAATAAAAATTTGTATAGCGGTCAAACAAACAAACAAACAAACAGAAAATGAATTTTATATATATACTCTAGATGTCAATTTATATGTGGTGCATGGTACGACGTATGGTTTTCAGACCATTGTTTCCGCGAAGACAATTTTAAATTATTAAATTTAAAAAAGGTAATGAGTGTTTTATTAGGTATGGGGTTATGCAGAAGTCGTAAATAATAAATCAGCAGCGTAGTAATATTTGCGCAGAACGTGCTATAAAGGTTGTTCAGGACATTTTCCTTTCTGCAAAAATAATCGCACTTGAAATCTATTTATATCATACAATATTTAAATAAATAAATAATCATACCTCGTATCAAAATTTACATTGTCTAAATAATTTTTTTTACTATGTACATACCTAAAACCTCGATCTGCATCGTTAATTGGGACCCAAAAAAGACGACGCAAATGGAAATTAATTTTCCTATACATAAATATTTTGTTAATTGGTACTAAAATAAAACATTTCCTTGCATTCCTACAGAATTAAATGGGAAATCCCCTTTATATAAAATTTAAGCAACGCAAATAAAAAATTTTATGACGCAATTAAAAATTTTAACGACGCAACTCTGAAATCACGAAAATTCAAGAACGACGCAAGTTCGAAAACGACGCAAATCTAAACGACGCAAATCGAGGTTTTAGTGTATTAAATTAATAAAAAATATAAAAATAAAAATAAAAAAAAAAATCAGTGAGTTTTTTGAAATTGCATTTGGTGCGGAAGGTTTTTCCGACAAAATGACCTGCAAACACGATTTTTGTTATTAGTTTAGCATTGCCTATCACGTGGTGATAGGTAAAAATTTTGTAAAAAATTAGTCATAACCCTAATGTACATATCGTCACCTAAAATGCAAAAGGCCGTAACTAACATTTTTAGTATTTTACAGGAGAAGCAAAAAACGTTATAAATTAAAGACTACTTAAAGCTAAATATCCAAATTGTAGATTGAAGCTTAGAAAACAAAGACGGATTTGTTTATGAAAACCAAATTAATGGGAACAAATTAGTTTTTAAGAAATGTTAGTTGCGGCCTTTTGCACTCTATTTTTCTGAAACCAAAAAGCCGTAACTACAAGAAAAAAATTGTGCATAAAACAAAACAAATGGTTAAAATAACAAAATGTGCTTTTAGGCCGTAACTAAAAAAGTTTTTAACAAGTTATGTCTTTTTGTATCTATTTATTTATTGTAAGTATTTTAACACAAAATACAAAATTGCTTATAACTTTTAAAAAAATTCGGGAAGAAATTATTTAATTAATAAATTTAATTTGAGAAAATAAAATAAAATTGAACTGGTACAGAAAAACAAAATAATTCATTTGAAAACAACAAAACCTGCATCACAAATAGCAAATTAGAATAGGTTTAAGATGTAAAGGGTATATTATCATAAAAGCTGTGGCAGTCAGCCGGAAGTAAAAATTTAAGTTCCTGAAGGTGTTCCCATTTCTTTTTGGATATTGGTATTCTTTCGATATGTAACTGTGAAGGTTCGATGTCCTTAAATTTTTGTTGCGTACGTTGTGGCAAAACGTTATAATCGTCGTTGATATTTGTTTTATGATAAATTATTCCAGATGGATCATATCCCAAGGCACGGATCATATTAACAGTTGGCTCTCCGGATTTTTTGCCTGTAATAAAGATACTGAGTTTTTTTATACATAATTTATACATGTGTGTTAAATTTTACCTGGTCGAATAGATACGTAGCGCTTAGGAATATTTTCATAGTCAAGGAAATACTTGTAATCAACATGATGCACTTTTAGAGGAAAGGGGTTCTTTCGAGACTCTCTAATCAAGCCAGACAGCTCAGATGGTAAATTTATTTGTCTCTTGTTGATTTTTGTTTGAATGAGGGAGTGGGTCGAATCACACTCCATTTGTGTATGTGCCACTATTAAATATTTATGTTCTACCGTTATGTTTTCTTGAACACATAAAGATAATATTGCGTTAGAGAGAATTACATTTCGGTTCTGGTAGGAACAACCATCGGAATATATAGTTATGTGATTTGGTGACTTTTTAATGGCATTTTTTATGTATTTTATTATACATGTAGCAAAGGTAGAAGCAACAAGGGTACCATCTGTTTCGTCCCAGACAAAATTGTCAGATTCATGTGAAATGACGTTGTAAATTGTGAAATTGTGCATTTGCAATTTCATTTTATAGTACGTGGCATTTGCATTTGTCTGTGGAATCAATTTCACTGCCTGCATGTCAATGCATAACAACAAGTTTAATCCTGAATTGGCGTTTTTCATGTCATTTAACTTTTCATTTCTCATGTCTTGTATATCCATTCTATGAATGTCGTACTGATCTTGGGTTAAGTTCTTCGATTCGTATGATGTGCAGGTGTGGCACATATCATTTTTTGGCTTAAATATACAACAGCTTTGTTTTTTTAATACTGCCATAAATGTTGGAAAAGATACATGAACTACTTCATTAGTCTCGCAGTCTTTAGAATAAACTTCATAGACATGTTTGTAGCTTTTAAAATCGGACTGAAAGTACAGTTTCTTCGTATATTGTCTTCGGTAGTGTGATTCAAGCTTAGGAATGTCATGCAACCATTTTTCCAGAAAATTTAAACGTTTTTGAAATAAGACTCCTTCATTAGTAAATGCTTTACGTTTTGATGTTATTTTGTTTTGTTCTTCTGGCGAAATATTGGTGCCATGGGAGTCATTGAAATTTACCCAATTCCTCACCATTTTCTCATTTATTCCAAGCGTAGATAAAAACATATGAAAACACACTTGAACACGTTTAGAATGATGTTTTAAATAGTAACGTTTCGTAATTGATCTTCTAGAGTTTTCAACACCAATTCGCTTTATGTTTGCGCGTTCAACAAGATTAACGACATAAATTTTTTTTTGATCCCATGACATTTTCCAGAACCCATTAAATATTTCCTTACGAATTTCTTCGGAAAATGTAGAACAATTCCGTACAGCACTTTTCTCACAGAATTTTGAAGTACATCCAGCTTTAAGTTCTCTTGGAGTTCTTTCACTAATAATGCCTTTCGTTAGTCCCATGTATTTTTTTCCTTTCAATCGGTTTATTATATTTCCAGATCTTTTATTACTTTTTTTAAGTTTTTCATTACAATCATTTTCACTATTAGTACTCATTTTATTTATTTTGTTTTATTCCGGGAATAACGGCAGTAACACAATAACACAATTTGAAAAAGAATGAAAGATAATGAAAAAAAAATGTAATTACGGATAACACAATGTGTCACATTGAAAAAGAATCTAAGAGAATGAAAAAAAGTATAGTTACGGCTTTTTGGTTTATGAAATTGTTGAAGTTGCAGTTACGGCCTTTTGATTTTCGTTATTTTTGGACGTATGCATGTAAAATTTACTGTGTACATGTGTTTCGATTAAGTACGTCATAATCAATGAAAAAGTCAATTTTGATTTTTTTGTTAGTTACGGCCTTTTGCATTTGAGGTGACGATATTATAAATTAAAAACAATTTCAAATGACGTTACAGCTGTTATGTGAATTCGTCGTAATTGTATTTCATTCGACGAATTCGAGCTGTGCGAAATTCGTCATTCGTCCCAGTTGTGTTTCCACCTTTATTTGCGATAAAAATTATTTATTTTAAAAGTAAAAATTAAGTATTTCAAACCTCCACTACTCGAGAAATATCCAATATTACGGCGTAAAATTATAAATGTTAGATAAATCTGGGAAATACCTTTCATTTAAACCCCAACATGAAACTTGTACATTTTGATACAAATCTCATGTTTATGGGAATGCAATGAGGTAAAAAAATGATTTTTGTTTAAATTTTTAAATATAGTTTTAATATTTTTCCCACAGTGACAAACAATTAAACTAACAATTTTTCGCTCTTCAACTTATATTTTTATTCATTGTAGTTAAGGTTAAATGGCCATGTGGGCCATCGAGCTATCCTTACGGTTCAAAGATGAAAACCATGAAGATAAAGATAAACGAGAAAATTGCCCTTTATAAAGGTGCCTAAACCTCAGACGTATTCTTTGATTCTTTAATTGCGCCTGATTTGATATTTTTTTTAATTTAAAGTAAAATTTTAAAGTTTATTATATTAAATTTTTAATTTATGTTCACGTAAAGTATTAAACGCCAATGTCATATCTTCATTTAGCTGATTTAATTCTTTCAATATCTTTTCTTCTCCATCTTTTAACGGATCCTTTTGAAAAAAATAATAAAAATAATAAATAATAATTAAGTAAAAAAATATTACTTTTATAATTACCATAAACTTCATACTTGACAATTGTTGTATAAAGCCGTACATATGTTCACGGATAATATTCCATGTTATCTTATGTTCCATATGTGCTGTAACCTCTACAGCATGCCTGGATAATTCATAAAATGAAATCATATTTTTTAACATGGCAAATGTTTTATAAAAAGGACAGAAGCGATCATAGGTTGAATAGGAATTTTGTTGTATAAAATCTTCCTTTAACATTTTGGCCACTTCCAAAGTAATTTTATCAGCTTCAGCTAAAGATGCTTTACCCACAAGTTGTACAATTTCGGCTAACTCTTCTTCCTCTTGCAAAATTTTTCTAGTTTGTTTTCGCAGAGGAACAAATCCGGGATAATTTTTTGAGTAGAAATCATCCAAAGAACGAAGGTATTTTGAATATGAAATGAGCCAGTTAATGGAAGGAAAATGTTTACGTTGTGCTAATTTTTTATCAAGACCCCAGAATACTTGTACTATACCCAAGGTGGCCGAAGTAACAGGATCGGAAAAATCTCCACCAGGTGGAGATACAGCACCAACAATTGAGATTGAACCCTCACGTTCGGGACTGCCCAAACATTTTACACGACCAGCTCTTTCATAAAAGGTAGCTAAACGGGCCCCTAAATAAGCTGGATAACCAGAATCTGCTGGCATTTCAGCTAAGCGACCAGATATTTCACGTAATGCTTCGGCCCATCTAGAAGTGGAGTCAGCCATCATTGATACATTAAAACCCATATCGCGAAAATACTCGCATAATGTAATGCCCGTATAAATGGATGCTTCTCTGGCTGCCACTGGCATATTTGAGGTGTTGGCCACTAAAGCTGTTCTCTTCATTATTGATTCGTTGACACCATCGATTTCTATGGATAATTCCGGAAAATCTCTTAATACTTCAGACATCTCATTGCCACGTTCACCACATCCAACATAAACGATGACATCAGAATTGGAATATTTCGACAAAGCTTGCGAAATAACAGTTTTACCACAGCCAAAAGCTCCCGGTATACAAGTAGTGCCACCCAAGACAGAAGGAAATAAAGAATCTATAATTCTCTGTCCCGTCAATAAAGGATGATTCGAAGGCAATTTTTCGGCTACGGGTCTTGGTTTTCTTACAGGCCATAATTGTAACATTTTATGGCGTGTTTTTTTCCCTTCGTATTCTGTTTCCACAACTACATCATCGATGGTATAATTACCAGACGGTGCCACATAAGTAACTCTGCCTTTGGCTAGTGGATGTAACATTAAGCGATGTGTTACCAATGAATTTTCTTTAACGAAACCGTAAATATCGCCACCTACGACAATGGAGCCCTCTCTAAGATTACATGATACAAATTCCCAACTTAAGTCCCGCGATAAACTTTTAACATTTACTCCTTTGGGTATAAAGATCGATTTGGTCTTCTCACATATGGTCCGTAATGGCCGTTGAATACCATCAAATATATTACCCATAATACCCGGCCCGAGTTCAATCGATAGTGGATTGCCGGTACCAGTCACTGGATCACCCACACAGAGACCTGAGGTATCTTCATAGACTTGTATTGTTGCCAAATCACCCTCTAAACGTATAATTTCCCCCACTAATTTGAAATAACCAACTCTTACCAATTCATACATGGCTGCGCCTGTCATTTCCTCAGCTGTTACAACAGGTCCTGAGACCCCAAAGATACGACCAATAGTAGCTCTATTCTCTTGCTCGTCGTTATCACCCATTTTTTTCCTGTTTATGTTTTTTTTTTTTAATTTAAATATTTAAAATTAATCGTATTTTTTATTTCAGTTTAATCAAAAATATTTTATGAAGGCTGAAAATTTTTTTGATTTGAATTAATAAAGAGAAACAAGTACTCAAAAATTTTCAGAGCAAAGGGATATCAATCTTTTTAAGTGGGATCTATTTTTGGAGGAATTTTTCTAAAGTCAAACATACATAGTTAAATTAAAGCCATGAAACAGGTTGAGCATATGGAAATCCTTAGATAATCATAGATTTAACAATTATATAAACTACACAAAACGTAAAAATATATTATCCGTTCTTTTCTTTAATTATAATTCTAGACTTTTGGCCGCTGCCCTTAACTACTGCCCGCCTCCTCAAAGAAACACCGATGAATTGCATCAGTTGGCTAAAGTTTGTAATGACCAAAAATTTAATGCCAAAAATGCCGGTGACGAATCCATTGAATTGTTCTTTACTCGGTTTGTTAAAAGCAAACAATCAATCACCCTAAAGGCCGTTGTTACCGACATCTTTAAACACATGCTTAATGTGGTAACCATTGAAACTGGTCACTCCCTAACGATTACGTACAAATTACAAAAAGTACTTGTGGATACTTCGAATGTTCCATCATTCGTATTACTTACGGAGAAAAATTCTCAATTGCCGCCAATGAAGTTACAACTCTTCTCGACGGTGGATATAAATGTGACCCTAAGAAATGACAAAATTTGTGGGTTCTTCGCATCGCCTGATATAGAACAAAGACGTGTAAATAGTAAGGAATCATCGAAAAAAGCTAAACTTAACAATAATAACAACAATAACAATACTGCCAATGGTTGTAGAACAAAACGTAATACTAATTCTTTTTCCGAGCAAGATGATGATAATACACAAACAACATCGTCTAAGTCTAGAAAGTCTAGGCGTAGAAAATCGAATAAATAATTAATAATATCAATTATAATAATAAATTACAACATGCAGTAAAAAGGAAGGAATTTATAACAGATTTTTTTTTTTATTTGTAACAACTACAAATACAAGCTCAATTTTTTCATTATAAGTTTAATTCAAGCAATTTTCGACTTTTCAATTTCATTCTTTTTTCTGATCAAAATAATGTGAATTTGTAAATTTCATACAATTTTTTTTTACTTATATTTTATTTTTGGGTGATATAATATTTAATTTAAAATTCCCTTATGTTCGCCCATGTTCTATAATGCACAACTCCTTGAAAGTATATTACAGAACATGGGCTAGTGTAAACAAACTTGAGACCAAATCGTACTTTCTGATAATTGTATTAATTTTATTCAGGTATCATAGCTAAATGTTCTAATTTTTTATGAATGTAATTTATTTATTTTTTTAATTAAAAAAAACTCAATATTAAAGAAAAGCAATAAAAAATTAGCAATGAAAAAACTATTTTTATACTTTTTATTTATTATTTTAAATATTAAAAATATGTATAAATATGTATAAATATGTATATGGGGGATTTCATGTCAAGTGCACCAACTTTTGAAACCGATGTCTTCCGATCGGGATGAAATTTGCACCAAGGTTAGTCCTATTGGATAGTAGTTTAGACGCAATTTTTCAATAAGATCGGTCCAGATCTCTCTGAGTTAGAGGGGATCAAAATTTGACATTTTGGCCAAACAGGTGTTTCTTCTCATCCATGTAACTTATTACCTATTGTTCTCAGAAAATTTTCTCTCAAATAGTTTAGATAGCTATTTCTTCAATATTTCGGAAAAAAATACTTTAAAAAAAAAAATTTTTAGACTTTTTTTTTTTGCTAAATTAAAGCATTTTTTGCCTTTTTTTTCAAAAAGTGCATTTTTTTTTTTTATTTTTTCATAAGAAAGCTTAGGATTTTTCCTTTAAGAGCTTTTTGGTCGCTTAGTGTGATGGGAGTGGGATATCTATCAAAATAAATGTTTTGTAACTCAAGACAACGGTTTTTCAATTTTTCACAAATGCACTATTTTGAATTTTTTCCTATTTGTGTGTAAAACCTTACAAATAAAACTTATACTGAGAAACTAGACAAGTTAACCTTTCCGAAGGTATATAACATACCTAACTAAAATTTTATACCCTCGATACTGTAATACCCAGAATATGTTAACCTCAGGAAAAAAATAGCTTTTTTTCTATAGAAATGTTGAAAAATTATTATTTTTTTTATTTATTTTTAATAATAATTAAATTAATGTATAATAATATTTAAAATAAAAAGATAAATAATTTATTAAAATTTAATCTTAATTGCATTAGATCCATTTATATCATAACTATTTTTATACTTAATTTATTGTAGCTGATGAAGTATTTAAGTCTTGTAAATTTTTAAATACCCAGTCTTTCATCCAGCTTTTTTGTCGCCTTTATTTACTGCGTTTTTTTGTCAATCCTTTCTTGGCGTTACTAGGTTCAGCTGTTGATTTCGCTGCTGGTTTATTTGTTGTCTTTTGAAAGAAATCGCATTAAATAGAGGCAGAAAACTTTTTCAACTTGAGTCTTCCATCGACAAGCGGTATAAAAGCATGGTATTGAGCGGTGCCATCGATTGTTACCGCAGCATCGAATCTTCTCTTCAGTGTTTTCAATGTTTCCTGATGATCCTCTTTGCTACTAAAAACTATTTTAGTTTCTTTACAATATCTCTTTGCCCAATGGAATAAAGCAGTCGCATCTAAGATGCGATCTTGATGAGAGCACTGGAGGCTATACTTCGCTGCATTTCTTTTAAGGTTTGCTCCAATACCATCACATGCTCCTTTACGATGAGCAGTAGGATGAAAATGCCACTCAGCTGGCATTCCAAAATCTTTTTCATGGGCAATAAGATTTGCCAAGCTACTTTTGTTTTTAAAATGTTGACGAGCTCCGTCCGAAACGTAGTATACCTTTTTTACTGTAAATTTAGATTTTAGAAATTTTAGTATTCTCTTCTGGTACTCATAAACTGCAACGCTATCATGTTTTAAATCGTAGGATATGATTGACATACTTTTGTGTTCCAGTTTTTCATCTTTCATGTAGTAAATAACTACTGTGAATATATTTGCTTGGTCGTTATTGAAGTGGAATGCTTGTATGGCATCCTGAAGAACATATTTATAGTTTTCTGCGAAATCATATGAAATAACGAATTCACCAGACTTCAAATGTATCTTCAAATCCTTGAAGAATGACCATTGCTCTTTGACTAAAAAGTCATGGTTTCTCAAGTTTAGCAATCCTGTACACATTTCTTCCACAAAATCATCCACATTTAAAATGATTGTTTTCAATGTGCATCTGTCAGTCTGAATCCAAGAATCAAATTTGACCTCCTCTATATATTCTCGATCTAAAGAGTTGATTAAATTTTCTTTGATGAATGTGTTTTTCGGGCAATTGGTACATTCACCTAAGTGGCAAGAAGTTGTTGCATTAGGACACATAGCCAATTTAAGGCAATCGCGGTAATCGTGTAAATCTTCTGCCGAATCATCTGTTAAATACTTTAAGTTGATTTCCTTCCACATCAGTTTAACATTTTCATGGTAAATTTGGGTTAATTTCGTGAAGCCAGATTGAAATGTTGCAAATAACTGTTTCAGGTTACAGATAACCATTCTCTTCTGTTATGTTATGAAGTTATGTTACATACCTTCGGAAAGGTTAATTTGTCTACTTTCTCAGTATAAGTTTTATTTGTAAGGTTTTACACACAAATAGGAAAAAATTCAAAATAGTGCATTTGTGAAAAATTGAAAAACCGTTGTCTTGAGTTACAAAACATTTATTTTGATAGATATCCCACTCCCATCCCACTAAGCGACCAAAAAGCACTTAAAGGAAAAATCCTAAGCTTTCTTATGAAAAAAAAAAAAAAAAATGCACTTTTTGAAAAAAAAGGCAAAAAATGCTTTAATTTAGGAAAAAAAAAGTCTAAAATTTTTTTTTTTTTTTTAAGTATTTTTTTCCTAAATATTGAAGAAATATCTATCTAAACTATATGGGAGAAAATTTTCTGAGAACAATAGGTAATAAGTTACATGGATGAGAAGAAACACCTGTTTGGCCAAAATGTCAAATTTTGATCCCCTCTAACTCAGAGAGATCTGGACCGATCTTATTGAAAAATTGTGTCTAAACTACTATCCAATAGTACTAACCTTGGTGCAAATTTCATCCCGATCGGAAGACATCGGTTTCAAAAGTTGGTGCACTTGACATGAAACCCCCCATATACATATGTATGTAAATACAATTTGTAGACTATAGCGGTAGAAAACAATTTGCCAACATTAGCATATCTCTTAAAGAAAGTCAACAAATAATTCCAACTCTCCAAAAAGAAAGTGCAATAACTTTAAAAATATTTATTACATGATTTTTAAAAATTATTTTATTGGTAATGGTTGGTCTAATGAGAATACGGAGACTTGCAATAGAAAACAATTTAAAAAGTTACAGACCAGCTAAAAACCATCGTTAAACAAAAAAC
Source organism: Cordilura impudica (assembly GCA_963682025.1). Classification (NCBI taxonomy): domain Eukaryota; kingdom Metazoa; phylum Arthropoda; class Insecta; order Diptera; family Scathophagidae; genus Cordilura; species Cordilura impudica. Next base: position 34,417,018 of record OY821519.1, on the reverse strand, counting down.
ATATCAATAGGTCGGTTATGGATGGCAGCCGAACTTTGTTTGCGTTGCTAGTTGCCAAAAAGATATTACGTATTGCAACTAGCAACTGAGAACTCAATTTCATTTGCCAGATAGGCAACCACAAATTTGTGGTTGTTAATATTTTTATAAAGTAGAAAAGTAAGTTTTGTATTATCTATAAAATTAATAGGCTAGGCGATTTCTTGTGACCGATGTTTTGTTCTACCGTTTTATCCCAATTATGACCAACCGAACATTATTTTAAAGGTGTTTCTTTTTAGCCGTTTTGCAGATTTACAGATTTTTAAATTTTTTCCTTTGTTTTGAGTAAATTGCATTAAAGTTGCTACTAACACATACATAAAATAATACAATGCTACCCAATAAACATTTTTGATTGCTATCAACTTGAGGTGCATTTGAGATCAAATACATTTCTCAAATCTCCAACGTTAATTCTCAAATGCACCTCAATAGTCGGATTATAGTCTTCTCAACTTAAAAGGCACATTTTTTATATGGTGATTTTCTTAGTTATGAAATTGAGAAACTTGTGATTCTCAACTTGATAGCAAAGAAATTTCTCCAATTGGTATCAAATGGAAGGTACGGAATTGCCATATTAAAAAAAATCATATTAATTTTAGAAATGGAAACATTGTGCTTTTTTCTGAATGTGTCAATTTAATTTTATTACATATTTAATATGTATTATCATGTACATGTTTTTTTTTTAATTTAGAATTAAAAATAAATTAAATAATTGTTTGTACTTTTTTGAATATTAATATTATATAGGACATACGTAGGAATTTAAATTAAAAAATACAAAAAAATAGAATTAAAAATATATCAATTAATTATTTGTACTTTTTAATATATAGGACATAAATAAGAATTTAAATTAAAAAAGGAAAAAAATAGAAATAATTAAAAATATATCAATTATTTCCACTTTTTTCGGAAATTTTTAATTTAATTTATTATTTATGACACATTAAATATTATAACACGTTAAAAGTTTTTTAACTATAGAATTAAAAATAAATTAATTAATTATTTGTACATTTTTGAAAGTTGCTGGAAAAGAGTATTGGAAGAGGTAAAATTTGGGGAAGGTACGGCAACCTTAAAACGTAAGCCAATATTGGCAAAAGCACCATTTAAGCAGGCAAGTTTGACAAAAATATAAGCAATATTCAAGGATAATTACTCAACTTGTTATTAGGTTGCCGAACTTATGGCCTTAATTTGTGGCTATTAAACAAAATTTCTAAGAATCGCGTGTTAAATATTTAAATTAATATTAAATTAAATTTAAAAATTTCAAAAAAAGTAAAAATAGTTAAAAATATATCAATTAATTTTCTTTCCATCCTTTTCATTTAAATATTTCACCTTTTTTGTAGGCAGTTGTTGGCATGCTGGAAAAATGAAATTATCGTTCTTTCGAACTCGCTGTCCGAAGAAGCAGCAGAAAATTTAAAATTTTTTTTAATTAGATTTAATTAATGTCAATTGGAATCAAAACATAAAAATATAATCACGTTTTAATGCCGCCGTTACGCTGAGAGCTCGTACAGGTTCTTTGGAATTTGTTCCTTGCCAGCAGTATTTGTTGGCTACTTCATCAGTGACCAATTTCCGCCATGCAATTTTTAGAAATTTTGTAGAATTGCCACAAATTATGGCCAAAAGTTCGGCAACCTAATAACAAATTAAGTAATTAGCCTTGAATATTGCTCATATTTTTGTGAAACTTACCAGGTCGCTAAACTTTTCCGATGATTGTACTTTGGACTCGAATTCTTTAAATTCAGAGGCCTGCTTAAATTGTGCTTTTGGCAAGATGACAACACTTCACTTTTTTGTTCTTAATGTATATCACAAATTTAATTATAGATATATATCATTAATTATATAAAACTTATACTTTTACCTCCCTTTTATTTATTTAATTTTTCTTTTCTGCAACAATTCCTTTTTAAATCAAGATAATTAAAATTTACCACAAAGCTGAAAACTTTCACAATTATTATTATTTCTAGAAATTAGAACATATGATGCGCAACGTTAAGGACGAGTTAGCCACACACTTTTAAAATGTAACCGTACCGTAAATGTAACGTTGGCATTTAGTGCAATTATAGAACGTAAAATTAACCAAACTTTGTAAGATGTTCACAAATGTCACGTACAAAAGTAGCGAAAATCAAATTCAGCAGGTTGGGACGTTCCAGTTACGTTACAGTTCAGTAACTGTTTTTCATGTAACTGACACGTTAGGTTACGGTTACGTGAGGCTAACTCAGCCTTTACTGTGAGAAATGAACAGCGCTGCCATACGAGAATACAAAAGTTGTAAATAATATCTCAAACTCAACACAAATCGTACTCAAGTTGAGAAAAAGTTTGATCTCAAGTGGAGAAAAGTGTTGGTTATCCAATTGATGTTCTCAAAGATTGGAAAAAATTTTAAGTCTCAACTTGATATCAAGTTGAAAGCAAACAATGCGAAAAATTGTTCAACTCAAGTTGAGAATTATATTAGATATCAATTTGAGAACTTAACTTTTCTCCAACATTGGAGAAATAATTTTTCAATGCATACTGGGTATGCGTGTGTTTATTAAATTTGTTATTGTGTTTGTAATAAAAATGACTTCGATGATTGAGTTTGAAATTATTCAGGCTCAAGATCAAATGTTTTTACTTTAAATAAAGCAAAAACATTGGCACATTTGTTTCAAAAAATTGATCTATATTCTGCATGACAGGTTTTACAGCTGTTTCGGGAAGAGTCACCAACCCTCATCAGTAACCAAAAGCAGTAGATAGTTTGTTTGGTAAAAAGTTATATTCATATATATTTGCTGAAAACAACCAAATGAGAATTCAAGCAAAAGTTATACTATTTAAGCCTCCTCCAATATAACAAACTAATGCATGAAACAAATAGACGACAGCGGCAAACTCTTGCTTTAATGGTCTGTTGTTGCATATGAAATCATTATAAGCAAGATGACTGGCGTCAAAATATCTTATACGCATTTGGTAATCAAACATCTAGAAAAAAGTCATCATTATGCATGAAACACATAGACAGCAGCAGCTACACGACTACAGCCAGTCAAAAATAAAATACACACGTTTATATGAAAACGATTATTTTGACCCCAACACAGCCACACGGCTACATGACAACTTTTGTCGCTGTAGTCAACTTAGGATAATTTCTATTTTTGTTGGCTACAAAACAAAAATAGTGTTGACAATATAACAAAATATGTAAAAGATATTAGTGCTATGAAATATTTTATTTTGTTGAAAAAATTAATCGCAAAATGAAATGCTATAATAATTCCATTAATAATCAAAAGGGGTTAAATAAATTTAGTTATTTATTTTTACGTTATAATAATGCATTATAAATAAGGCTGTGTTTACACGGCGACTTTTGACGACGTTGTTTTTCGACGTCTTTTTTGTTTGTAGGCGAACGGTGTAGAGAAGCAAGAGTGGTAAACAAAAAGACACGATTTCTGTTTCCAAGACTTTTTTTTCATATATCTCTTTACACTCATTTCTTTTTTTCTTTTGTTACGTTTTATTCTTTTTCGTACTTTGGAGTAGCCACTTCAGTGATATCAAGAATCGCCTACATTTTTATTTATTTTATTTAATATTTATGCACAATTTCTTTAACTGAATATGTTTTAACTTAAAACTTTTAAATATTGATACGTTCTGCTATTTGATTAGATATTGTAAAGGTTCTACTCTTTATAATAAAAATATTAAATAGGTTTTTGTATATGGTGTGAAAAATTGTGATAAATTATTATGTGTAAAAAGATTAAATCATATAATGAAATAATGTAAATAATATTTAACATAAATAAATTGAATTGAAAAATAAAAAAGATAATTTGAATTTACATTAATTCATATATTTTTTTAATGCGAAAAATAAACTAAAGCAGATTCAAAAAAAAGACATGAAACTAAAAATCATCGCATGAATGCAATAGGTTTTTGGTAGCAGCTTCAAAAGAGAATTAAGAAAAAGCGCGTCGTCAAAATTCGTCGTCTGAATTGGGCCTAAGTAATTGTATATTTAAGTCAAGTTTATATGGAATCATGCATGTTTTTCTATTTTAATAATAATAAAAATATATAATTGGCACTACTGAAATAAAAATGCATTTGTATAAAAACAGCTGTTTATATTGTTGTTATATGTTGCTGTCGTTTTCAAAAAAAAATAAGTAGCTGACTACAATTGCAGCCAACAGCATTTGTAGTCGTGTGTTCGTGTAGCCGCTGTCGTCTATGTGTTTCATGCATTATGGTAAAAATTAATACATATTAGATATTATATAACCTGCAAAACGTTTAAGCTAAAGTAACGTTGGCTCCCAGTCGAAAATAAACTTTGCAACTAACAAAAACTTAATAATATATTATCCATTTTTTTTAATTCACTTGTTATTTCTGGTTTGTATAAAATTGTTTGATTGTTGTTTACATTTATTTCTAGTTGCTAAACTGTCAAAATAGCATTATTGATAACTTCTTTTTGGCAACTAAAGAAAGTTGCCTTACATAATACCAATTTGAATGTCAGTTGCGTTGCCTTTTGACAACGCAATAAAGTTCGGTTGCCATCCATAATCGACCCACGAAACAAGTAAGATTGTTAAATGCGGCTGTGCCGAATCTTTAATATCCTTCACCCATGATATTTTCTGAAAATCAATTTATGTTTTCTGAAACACAATTGATACTTTCTTAAATTCAATTGATGTTTTCTGAAATACAATTGATACTTTCTGAAATACAATTGATATTTTCTGAAAATCAATTGATGTTTTCTGAAACACAATTGATACTTTCTGAAATTCAATTGATATTTTCTAAAATTCAATTGATACTTTCTAAAATCAATTGATGTTTTCTGATATACAATTGATATTTTCTGAAAATCAATTAATGTTTTCTGAAACACAATTAATACTTTCTTAAATTCAATTGATGTTTTCTGAAATACAATTGGAAAAGGTGTAGTAATTAAAAAAAACACCTAAGTTTATTTTTGACTTCTTCAAAATTTTCCTAGTATTTAGCTTTTTAAACTCACAGCACACCTAGTGGTTCTGCTTACTAAAAAAGTTCTGTCAATAGCAAATATACACTTGAATATTTAAAATTAACGAAAAATTTTTGTGATTTTGCTAAACAGACAGCGAACTCGGCGCTTCTGCTTACTAAAAAGTTCTGTCAATAGCAAGTATATACTTGAATATTCAAAAAAAAAACAAGTAAGAAATTATAGTCGGTCTAGACCGACTATACGATACCCTATACCATGGTTTAGAGACCCTCTCTCTTCGGCCAACTAATTCGATATCGAAAATAAGCACAAACCAAATTTGAGTGGCATTGTTATTAATTTTTTTGGCTGCAGATATGAAAAAGATTATATCGGATGCTATATTTATATGGGGACTAGGTCGAAATGTGGACCGATCCCGACCGTATTTGGTAAAGTCACTTATATTTTGAAACAATATAAACAAACCAAATTTGAGAAAAATCTGTGCAATATTTTTGTTTTTTGATAAATTTAAGTGAAGATCGGGCAGCAGCTCTATATGGGTTCTATGATTAAGAATTGTCCTATAGGGATTATTTTTGGACTACTGATTAACAGATATAATAAACACATACAAACCCAATTTGACTGAGATCTATATGATAACTTGGATCTTATGGCAATTTATGTCGATTTCATAGGGGTCATTTGTATGGGGACTAGGTCTGAACATGGACCGAATTTCACCAATTTCAATTCCGTTTACATAAAAGCTTACGTACCAAATTTCATCAAAATATATTGATATTTGCGACCTGTAGTTTGATTACAAGGTTTACAAGGACACACAGGCGGACGGACGGACATCGCTAAATCGACTCAGAAAGTGATTCTGAGTCGATCGGTATAATTAAAGGTCAAATATTTTTGGTAGTTACAAACAGCAGCATAAAGGCGTTATACCCAAACCACATGGTGGTATAGGGTATAACAACTCTGTAAGTTTGTGAACATGTTAAACTCATAGCACACCTAGCGGTCAATAGCTTGAATATTTAAAATTAACGAATAATATTTGTGATTTTTGCTAAACAGACAGCGAACTCGGCGGTTCTGCTTACTAAATACACCAATCCACTTACATATATAACACCGATTTTCCCTTACGCTGTTTTTGTGATTGTATTGTGAAATTGGATTCATTACTTACATTTTTTATTTAAAATATTGTAATTCAAGAAATTAAAACTCAAAGTTTTTGCACGTGTTCACTTTTAAAAATATGATTAATATTCATTAGTTGTTATCAATAAATATGCTGTTTTATAACTTAGAAATTCTAAGTTGAATAAAAGAAACAAGAAAAAAGTTAATGTTACAAATCATTGTTTTTTGTCCTTTTGATGGAAAATCAAAAAATTTAGATTTTGACGGTGTCACAAATACAATCAAATTTTCACTAATACCAATATAACGCTTGGTGTGAATTTGACAAGTGATTAGTGCCCTTAAGGGCACCATCAAGCATCGTCGGTGTGACACACACAAACAAATGTTTGCTAATACCACCACAATGCTTGGTGGTGAATTTGATAAGTGCCCTTTAAGGTTTCAACTTAGATAATTTACAAAACATACATAGGTGGCCGAATTTGGGCACGGCTGTCTTAAATCGGTTACAAAACTGGAAGAATACATTAACATTTTTTAATTGAACTCCTAGTAATGTTCTGTGAAATTTTTCTTTATCTTTTTGTAAATATTTTTTCATTGATTTTGGAATAAATAAATAAAATTAAAATTAAAAACTAGTTCGTTTTCTTCCAATGTGCATATTATATCCAGAGAACATGTTTATACCCTATACCCCTCTGTGGTCAGGGTATAATGAGTTTGGGCTGATGTTTGTAATAACCAAAAACATTTGATCAAAACCCACCTTTTATTTTGCGACGTCCGTTTTTTCGTCGGTGTGTCTATCTGTCTGTAATCAAAGTATAAGTCCTAAATATAAATATATTTTGATCCAATTTTGTATATAAACTTCTGTCGGCCATAGGACGATCGCTATTGAAATTGTTGAAAGTCGGCGCATGTTCTGACCTAGTATCCATACAAATAACCCCAATGAGATCGACTTAAATTTCCCTAAGATTTTAATCATCATACAGCCAAATTTGGTATGTAATGACATCCAGTAATCAGCAGTTCAAAAATAAACCTTGTAGGACCAGTGTAAGTCATAGCCCCACATAATGATGCTTCCCCATCTTTACTTAAATCTATTAAAAAACCAAAATATTGAACAGATTTTTCTTACATTTGGTTTGCATGGCTCTTCAAAAAAAAAAAACAGTGATTTTAGCAAATATGGTCATGTTCAGTCCATTTTTTTCATATAGTCCACATATAAAAATAGCATCCAATATGATCTTTTTCATATCGGCAGGAAACAAATTTATAACAATGCCACTCAAATTTGATTCATGCTGATTTTCTATATCCAATTAGTTGGACCTACGACACTTTCTCTATGCCGATGGTATAGGCTGTCGTATAGTTGATCTAGATCGACTATAATTTTTTTACTTGTTTTGTTTAAGAAACATCTGCATTTTAAATTCTTTTGTAAAATTGTGTTTTTATACCCTCAACACCACTGTGCAGAGGGTATATATCTGTTTGTCCTTCTGTTTGTAACACGTCGAAAAATAATAGCGACCCCATAATGTATATATGGGGGGTTTCATGTCAAGTGCACCAACTTTTGAAACCGATGTCTTCTGATCGGGATGAAATTTGCACCAAGGTTAGTCCTATTGGATGGTAGTTTAGACACAATTTTTCAATAAGATCGGTCCAGATCTCTCTGCGTTAGAGGGGATCAAAATTTGACATTTTGGCCAAGCAGGTGTTTTTTCTCATCCATGTAACTTATTACATATTGTTCTTAGAAAATTTTCTCCCAAATACTTTAGATAGCTATTTCTTCAATATTTCGGAAAAAATACTTTAAAAAAAAATTTTTTTTTTAATTTTTTTGCTAAATTAAAACATTTTTTGCCTTTTTTTTCAAAAAGGGCATTTTTTTTTTATTTTTTTTTTCATAAGAAAGCTTAGGATTTTTCCTTTAAGAGCTTTTTGGTCGCTTAGTGGGATGGGAGTGGGATATCTATCAAAATAAATGTTTTGTAACTCAAGACAACGGTTTTTCAATTTTTCACAATTGCACTATTTTGAATTTTTTCCTATTTGTGTGTAAAACCTTACAAATAAAACTTATACTGAGAAAGTAGACAAATTAACCTTTCCATACCTTCATAACATAACAGGTTATCTGTAACCGGAAAGAGTTATTTGCAACATTTCAATCTGAACACGAGGATGTTAGAATTGGCTTCACGAAATTAATCCAAATGAGGCCAAAACATTGCGTTTTGGCAGAAAGCAGCGGAACTCACACAGTATGCGTTTGCATTTACCATGAAAATGTTAAACCGATGTTAAAGGAAATCAACTTAAAGTATTTAACAGATGATTCGGCAGAAGATTTACACGATTACCGCGATTGCCTTAAATTGACTATGTGTCCTAATGAAACAACTTCTTGCCACTTAGGTGAATGTACCAATTGCCCGAAAACCACATTCATCAAAGAAAATTTAATCAACTCTTTAGATCGAGAATATACATATAGAGGAGGTCAAATTTGATTCTTGGATTCAGACTGACAGATGCACATTGAAAACAATCATTTTAAATGTGGATGATTTTGTGGAAGAAATGTGTACAGGATTGCTAAACTTGAGAAACCATGACTTTTTAGTCAAACAGCAATGGTCATTCTTTAAGGATTTGAAGATACATTTGAAGTCTGGTGAATTCGTTATTTCATATGATTTCGCAGAAAACTATAAATATGTTCTTCAGGATGCCATACAAGCATTCCACTTCAATAACGACCAAGCAACTATATTCACAGTAGTTATTTACTACATGAAAGATGAAAAACTGGAACACAAAAGTATGGCAATCATATCCGACGATTTAAAACATGATACCGTTGCAGTTTATGAGTACCAGAAGAGAATACTAAAATTTCTAAAATCTAAATTTACAGTAAAGAAGGTATACTACGTTTCGGACGGAGCTCGTCAACATTTTAAAAACAAAAGTAGCTTGGTAAATCTTATGGCCCATGAAAATGATTTTGGAATGCCAGCTGAGTGGCATTTTCATCCTACTGCTCATGGTAAAGGAGCATGTGATGGTATTGGAGCAAACCTTAAAAGAAATGCAGCGAAGTATAGCCTCCAGTGCTCTCATCAAGATCGCATCTTAGATGCGACTGCTTTATTCCATTGGGCAAAGAATTATTGTAAAGAAACTAAAATAGTTTTTAGTAGCAAAGAGGATCATCAGGAAACATTGAAAACACTGAAGAGCAGATTCGATGCTGCGGTAACAATCGATGACACCGCTCAATACCATGCTTTTATAAAGTTTTCTGCCTCTATTCAATGCGATTTCTTTCCAAAGACAACAAATAAACCAGCATCGAAATCAAGAGCTGAACCAAGTAACGCCAAGAAAGGATTGACAAAAAAACGCAGTAAATAAAGGCGACAAAAAACCTGGATGAAAGAATGGGTATTTAAAAATTTACAAGACTTAAATACTTCATCAGCTACAATAAATTAAGTATAAAAATAGTTATGATATAAATGGATCTAATGCAATTAAGGTTAAGTTTTAATAAATTATTTATCTTTTTATTTTTAATATTATTATTATTATACATTAATTTAATTATTATTAAAAATAAATAAAAAAAAATAATAATTTTTCAACATTTCTATAGAAAAAAAGCGATTTTTTTCCTGAGGTTAACATATTCTGGGTATTACAGTATCGAGGGTATCAAATTTTAGTTAGGTTGTTATATACCTTCGGAAAGTTTAGTTTGTCTAGTTTCTCAGTATAAGTTTTATTTGTAAGGTTTTACACACAAATAGGAAAAAATTCAAAATAGTGCATTTGTGAAAAATTGAAAAACCGTTGTCTTGAGTTACAAAACATTTATTTTTATAGATATCCCACTCCCATCCCACTAAGCGACCAAAAAGCTCTTAAAGGAAAAATCCTAAGCTTTCTTATGAAAAAAAAAAATGCCCTTTTTGAAAAAAAGGCAAAAAATGCTTTAATTTAGCAAAAAAAAAAAAGTCTAAAATTTTTTTTTTTTTTAAGTATTTTTTTCCGAAATATTGAAGAAATTGCTATCTAAACTTTTTGGGAGAAAATTTTCTAAGAACAATAGGTAATAAGTTACATGTATGAGAAAAAACACCTGTCTGGCCAAAATGTCAAATTTTGATCCCCTCTAACTCAGAGAGATCTGGACCGATCTTGTTGAAAAATTTTAAAAGCGAAAAAAGGCGTATTTCACAATATTTTCACAATATTTATATAACATTCTGCAATATTTTGTTTTAGGGAAAATACATTTATTTTGCATTAACAAACAGAGTGTCACTTCATTTCGTTCAGTGTGACTATGCCACAGTAGATTGCGCCACAATTTTCGTTCTAATTAGCTTTGCAATAGTTATTTCTATTTTAACATGAATGTCAAACAGAACAATATTAAAAGTATATACAGAGCTGAGTAAAGAAGAATCAATGAGTTTATACATAGTTATGCATATACAATTATTATTCTGCTTTACCTACAAAATATCTGATTGCGATTATATATAATTTTTAAAATTGTGCATAATTACTAACGCACTACTATTCACATAAATACAAAATCGCACCTTTTAAATTTTCCAAAAAATATCTCTTCTAAAAATTGGAATTCAGATTTCCAATTATAAATTAGAAAATAACAATTGTTATTATTAAAATATAAATTTTATTATTTAAACACAAATTGAAATTCAGAAAACACCAAATATGTTTACATATAAAAAATCAACTGAACTTAAAACAAGTAAGAAAATTATAGTCGGTCGAGACCGACTATGTGATACCCTATACCATGCATTTAGAGACCCTATATCATTGGCCCAACTAACTGGAAATAGAAAATAAGCATAAACCAAATTTGAGTGGGATTTTTATTAATTTTTTTGGCTGCAGATATGAAAAAGTTCATATCGGATGCTATATCTATATGGGGACTAGGCCCAAAAATGGAACGATCCTGACTATGTTTGGTAAAGTCTCTTGTATTTTGCAAAAATATATACAAACAAAATTTGAGAAGAATCAGTGCAATATTTTTGTTTTCTGATAGATTTAAGTGAAGATCGGGAAGCAGCTCTATATGGGGCCTATGACTAAGAGTTGTCCCAGGGATCATTTTTAGACTACTCATTAATGGATGTAATAAACGCATACAAACCCAATTTGAGTAAGATCTATATGACAATTTGGATCTTATGGCAATTTATGTCGATTTCATAGGGTCATTTGTATGGGTGCTATGTCTGAACATGGACCAATATGGCCAATAAAAGTTTACATACCAAATTTCAGTTTGCAGTTTGATTACAAGGTTTACATGGACACACAGACGGGCGGACACACGGACGGACATCGGTATAATTAAAGATGGGTCTAGGTCAAATATTTTTGGTAGTTACAAACAGCAGCACAAAGTCATTATACCCAAGCCACACTTAAGGATAAGAAAACATTAATTTAAATTCAATAGGTAATGATATTAGTTTCAATGAATATTTTTACGTGTTAAATAAAATAGATTTATCTAATTAAGGTATATTTCTTTTTTTAATTTAGAGTTTAACTTCTTTCTGACTTTCATATGTGTTTACAATCAGCTGTTTCTATGAACTTGGAAATTCTTACAAATTGCTGTTCGTTTACTATTTTGGATATTTATGTTTTTGAGAACTAATTTTTCTTACTCTCTGAAATTTCGGTTTTTACTGGTTTCTATTTATAAATACTAGCAGATTACAGCCCTCGAAATTCGAGTGCAATTTCTAGGCAGCTTTATTTTTCAACTTAGCCAATTCACAAACCAACACTTTTATGGTTTATTTTTATTGTGAATGAAGATAACAAACTCATTAACAAACACATTAACTAATTGAATAAAACTCACATAGCATATTTATTGTTTTATGTATGTGTTAGTAGCAACTTTACATGCAATTTACTCAAAATAAAGAAAAAAATTAAAAAATCTGTAAATCAGCAAAAGGGCTAAAAAGAAATAATATACGTTCGGTCAAAATCGGGTTAAAACGGTAGAACAAAACATCGGTCACAAGAAATCGCCTAGCCTATTGATATTATAGATTTTGTTTATATGTATAAAAGTGTAAACGGTACTACCTAGATTTTGATGAAGATTTTTAGCAAAAGCTGAATATATCAAATCAATGTAAATGCAGATATAAAGCCAATTGTCTTAAGTAAACGCCAAATATGCATATAAAACAAGTTAAACAAAAATAAAACGTTTTTATTTCCTCAATTACTTATTAACTTAATAAATTATGAAAAGGATCTAAAAAGAACAACATCTTTGTAATACTGATCAAAAGTACTGTGCACAACAAAGAAGTTTTAATCATGACTAGATTTTTAATCACAATAATAAATAAACTATCGTAACTATTGGTTAATATTTTACTCTTTCGTTTGGATTCTTTACATTAAGAGTAAATAACCTGATTTGTTATTTTTAAGACGCGTGTGTCATTTTTTTCTTATTTATTTAAACTGAGATTTAATGTTTCTCGTTAATAAGTGAACTTATCAATGCCAATATTGGGATTTTTTTTTGTATTTTCCATATATTTTGTATGAATAAAATCATCGGAAATAATTTTTTTTCTTCTACAAAAGCTTTTATAAATATTTTCTTACCAACAGTATCGATTTAGCTAGCGAGAGAAACGCTTGTACGGAATTTAAACTGAATTATGAAGATCATTATAGTTGTTGGTAATAAAAAAAATTGTTTGTGGAATTAAAAATATATTTATAATGTTTTAATAACTAAACAAAGAGTTTAATAAACTCGAAGAAAAAATAAAAAAAACAAAAAAAAAAGAAAATATTTTTTCTAAATGTAAAAATGTTTATTGAAGAAAACTTAAATTTTTAATTAAACCAAAACATTGCAAAACATCTTAATTAAAAGAGATTTCGTTATTTGAAGCATATTGTCCGAATACGGTATTTTATATGCATTTAAAATATGTTCTCGGTACATATTAATGCAGTTTTTAAGTTTAGAAAACGTAAATATAATTTCGGTTTCCGGTGCAACTCCGATATATCGTCGCCATTTTAAATAATAAAGTTAAATTATTGCATAGAGATAGAAAACTTATCTAATCTACTTGTTAAATTGGAAACTTAGAAAAATTATTTTATTTTCACAAGAATTAATTCAAAATCTTCAATTTACAATTTATAAAATTAGTTGGAAAAATTGGGAATCTATAACATTGTGCTGGTCGGAAATTTTCTTTTGTATCCGTTTTTCAAAATTATCGGTTGTTACTGAGATATTTGCAATTTAAAATTCACGGATAAAAAAATCGTGAATCATTTAGTAATATTTTATTGAAACTATTTAAAAAAAAAACCGATTTGGTTGACTGCAATACAACTTTTCACAATTTGCAGTACTCATAATAATTTTTGATGTGTAAACATCTACATATACGCGCAGCGTAACATGTGAGTCGTAAGACAAAATGTGTTTGTATTGGTGAAAAAATTATGATATTATGATAACCTGTTTGAAAATTAAAAATGAAAAATAAAAAATCAAAAAAATTTAAAATAAGAATTTAAAAATGAAAAATAAAAAATTAAAAATTAAAAATTAAAAATGAAAAATAAAAAATGAAAAATGAAAAATTAAAAATTAAAAATGAAAAATAAAAAATGAAAAATGAAAAATTAAAAATTAAAAATGAAAAATAAAAAATGAAATAAAATGAAAAATAAAAAATTAAAAATGAAAAATGAAAAATGAAAAATAAAAAATTAAAAATTAAAAATGAAAAATAAAAAATGAAAAATGAAAAATTAAAAATTAAAAATGAAAAATAAAAAATGAAAAATTAAAAATGAAAAATGAAAAACGAAAAATTAAAAATGAATAGTGAAAAATTAAAAATAAAAATGAAAAATAAAAAATAAAAAAATGAAAAATAAAAAATTAAAAATAAATTAAAAATGAAAAATGAAAAATAAAAAATGAAAAACGAAAAATGAAAAATAAAAAATGAAAATTTAAAAACGAAAAATTAAAAATAAAAAATGAAAATGAAAAACGAAAAATTAAAAAAAATTAAAAATGGAAAATAAAAAATTAAGAATAAAAATGAAAAATAAAAAAAATTAAAAATGAAAAATAGAAAATGAAAAGTGAAAAATAAAAAATGAAAAATAAAAAATTAAAAAAAATAAAAAGGAAAAATGAAAAATAAAAAATTAAAACTAAAAAATTAAAAATAAAAAATGAAAAATAAAAAATGAAACATGAAAATAAGAAATGAAAAATGAAAAACTAAATTTAAAAATGAAAAAAAAAAATGAAAAATAAAAAATTAAATATAAAAAATGAAAAGTAAAAAGTGAAAATTGAAAAATAAGAAATGAAAAATAAAAATCAAAAATGAAAAAAGAAAAATAAAAATTGGAAAATGAAAAATGAAGAAAAAAATTAAAAATGAAAAATAAAAAATGAAAAATGAAAAATTAAAATTAAAAAATTAAAAATTGAAAATAAAAAACTAAAATGAAAAACGAAAAATTAAAAAAAAAAAAATATATAAAAAACGAAAAATTAAAAATTAACCGGTTAAAATAATAAATAATAATAAATATTTTTATATTAACAAAGCACCTGCAGTTGATTGCTATAAGTGATACGCTTTCTGTTTGATTTTAAGAAAGTGCTATAAAAAAATCTTTAATTACTAGATGTTCACACATCTCCCCTACGATCGGACTCACATGATTTTTTTTGTTTGAAACTCTTCTAATATAAATGTCGTCTATAGTATTGATCTTTATTTTCAACATCCATAGGAGTACTATTTCTTAACTGATATTCTAGTAAATCGATCGATAAATAATTGAAGATCTAATTAATAAATTGGTTTTCTATTCTCTCTCCACGAAATTTTATAAATAGCTTCGATTAAATTTTATACTAAATTTGAACTAAAATATAAAAAAAATAATTTTTTATTCTTGAATTAAAAATCACGACTTTTTTTGAGCACAGTGTTATTATTATTTTTAATTTTTTAATTAAAATAAAAAAAAAAACTTAGTTTATATAAATTCTCGATAAGAAAATTTTTATTTTAATTCCATAAATACACCATTTATTCAATTTGAATTTTTAGCATTTTTCATCACCTTCACTTCGGCTAGACCCCAACAATTCCCCTTTCCCGGCAATCCTTTTCTACCAGGAAATAATGGCAACAATAATCAAGGAAATAATAACAACAATATATTCGCTACCTCAACAACAGCTGCTCCGACCACAGTTACTACCGCATCACCACAATATTTAGCATGTCTCGGATCCTGCCCCTCCACTATGGAATATAATCCGATATGTGGAACAGATAATCAAAATTATCATAATAATGGACGTTTATCATGTGCTCAAAGATGTGGTAAAGGTAAGTAAAAGTACAACAAAGGCCGACCTTGAGAATGAAAAACTTACTTTTCTGCTATATTTGGGACTTTATTTCAACGTGAATAAATTTATTGAACTTAATGAGATTTGGACTCAGCATACCAAATACCTGATAGGATACTCCGTGGTATTTTGCGCTATTTGCCAGATAAGGTAATACGGATTTACTTCAAATTTATTTTTCAAATATTATAGGCTAATTCCATAGTGACAGACATGACATTCAGTAATCTTTCTAATCCAAAATTATACAGTAAAAGTTTTTAATTGTTCATAAAAATTTTAAAATTATGCAGACGAAGCTGACCAACATATTTATCATTAGAAAAAAGAGAAAGTTAATAATTGGGGGCAAAAAGCAGTCGTGATAGACATGACAACAAACAGACATCATTTTAGAGGATGTTTGTAAAACACAGTAAGAATCAGTTGTTTATAGTTAATATCAGAGCTTGTTTATTAATAAAACATATATATACAAAACATGAATTCTATAATAAATTGTACTAAAAAAAAAGAGGTATTTTGTAATGTGACAGACATGACACTGCCTTTCTATTCAAAATTACATAATTACATAAAAATTTTCCTTTCTTACTGGAATAATAGGGTCTAGAAAAATATTCAAAAATTCATCTAACAAACTATTACCATATTTTCATACCTTTTCATTGAAATGGTATCAATAAAAATTATTTAAATTAAGATTTTAAAATTGGGCCTAAGGTTGACCTTTCCATGTAATTACTCTATATAGTTTTTCTATATCTACCCATAATCATTTTGTCACAACAATGAGAAATTTAATAAGTGAAAGTAAAAAAATTATAGAAATAGAGCTACTGTTGTTTAAAAAATTGATACCCCACATAATGAGTTTCCGGAAAGGTTCTAAAAATGGCCAGATCCCTACAATGTTCATGTCGGATGTGATTATATGGGACTAGATTTTAAAAAAGATTCCGATTATGACCACATTTAATAAGATCACTTCACTTCACTTCAAAGTGTCGTTGCCAAAAATGGAGACGACAAAATCGGAGTCTCAATAAAATATCGTCGTTATTTTCTGTTTTTAAATAAAAATGATCGAAAACGAGTTTTTCTGTTAAACTAGATGAAATCACTATTTAAAATTCGGTTAATTTTTATTTATTTAACCCTTCAGTGCTCCTGGGATCAAAATAATCCATTGTGATATATCTTTGCTGCAGTTATCTGCTTCTTGCTCGCTAATATAAATTAAAACAACTCCTACCCAATTTTGTTGTAAAATTATTTTATGTATAAAAACTATCTATATTTTTCTAAATAAAATAAGAAGACCTACAAATAACCCAAAGCTAATAAAAGACAATTTATTCAAAGGAATATGAAATATTTTGGTCCCAAGAGCACTGAAGGGTTAAATAAATAAAAATTAACCGAATTATTTTTCTTAAATTCTAAATAGTGGTTTCATCGAGTTTAACAGAAAAACTCGTTTTCGGTCATTTTTATTTAAAAATATCTTAAAATCCAAAGCTAGCAAATAATGGGTTAACGTTCTCGGACTTATCCCAAATTTTAGGAGCGGAAGTTCATATTTGGTTATTATATTTTAGCATCGCATCAAAAAATTCAACAGCACTCACAAAATATTTGAATTTTTTGAATAAATTGTCTTTTATTAGCTTGGGATCATATGTGACCCCAATTACAAAAGGGATAATGGGGCCATATTATTTTTTTCCGAAACCCTAGGCTATTAAGATAAAATATAACATTTAAAAATTAGAAAAGTGATGAATTTTTGATACAAATTATTTAGAAAGAGTACATTTACAGAATATTTTACTAAAATACCATTTTTCTCGAAATCCGCAAAAATAAAATCCTTGTCAAAAAAATTCTGGCGCAGGGATTTACTTAAAAATTCACACAGTTAATCTGTGACATGTATTTGACAAAAATTAAAGGTTTTTGATGCAGCTTTTTAAATTTTGTTTAAGAAAATTTTTTATAACTTGAAAAAGGTGTTTTCAAAATTTTATCAAAAAAATTTCCCATTTTCGGTCTTAATGCGCAATAGGTTAACAGCGTGGCAATAAAATAATACTTCATATCTGAGTACTTATAAGTATAGAGACCAAAAAGAAATTATGGCTTTAATCAATTTCCCAAAGTTGAAAAAAATGCCATCAAATTTCATGAGCTAGTTTTTTTTCGCACAAAAGGGCATTTGCGATTTCTTGGCGAAGTTTTATTCGATTTTGAAGTTTTATAGCTTTTTGAAAGGATGATTTAATACTGATCCCGAATTATATAACAACTTGTCGGAAAAATTAAACTATAAAACGAAATTTTCGTAAAATCAGAAAAAAAGTCATATCTTCCCCATATAAACACACTTGAAATTTTCAATCGCCTAAATGTCTTTAGATTGGCCCAAAACTTTGTATTTCTCAGTTTTTTTTACTATTCGCATATTTCTAGGGGGTGAGACCGAGAGTTTGAAAACTTTTTTCCCCTCCATATAATGAAGGGCCACCCTAACCTACATATTTTCAATTCCAGCTGAAAATATTCACAGTCATTTCTGAAGAATTAACCCAATTTTTCTACTTAATAAAGGGTGATTTTTTAGCTATTATCTTTTTGGCAACACTGGTTTAAACAGCTGACGCACGTTTCGTGTTTTCTTTCATTGTCAAACGTCTTCAGTTTGGTCTATAATTTAACCATGAATCGTCTTACAAACGAACAACGCTTGCAAGTTATTGAATTTTATTATCAAAATGCGTGCTCTGTTAAGAAAGTTCATCGCGCGCTTCTTCCATTTTATGGTCAGTTTAATCGAAACACTGAAGCGGCTATTCGGGCTATTGTACCAAATTTACATTGTTGGACATTAAACCACCAACACGCTTACGTAGAGTGCGAACTGAAGAAAATATCGCAGCTGTATCGGCCAGTGTTAATGATGACCATCGATTATCGATTCGTCGCCGTTCGCAGCAATTGGGCCTCTGTTACTCAACAACTTTTGCCCAACTTTTTTTTGCCCAAAATGCAAGAGCTTGACTTGCATGACATATGGATTCAACAAGACGGTGCCACATTCCACACAGCACGCGCAACAATGGACTTATTGAGAGGCGAGTTCGGTGAACATTTTTTCACGTTCGGGACCGGTCAGTTGGCCGCCTAGATCGTGCGATTTAACGCCTTTAGACTATTTTTTGTGGGGCTATGTTAAAGCTCATGTCTATACAGACAATCCCGCTTCAATTGACGCATTGGAAGACAACATTGAAGCATTTATTCGTGAGATACCGGCCGAAATGTTGGAAAGAGTATGCCAAAATTGGACTAAGCGGATGGACCATTTGAGGCGCAGTCACGGTCAACATTTGCATGAAATAATCTTTAAACATTAAATTATATGGACCGTACTATCGATTCAAATAAAGATTTCATGCATTTTTCTGAATTTTATGTGTTTTTTTTTGGGAAAACTTTCCTATAGCTCTTAAAAAATCACCCTTTACTTCTAGAATATAAGAACGAATATTCCGATACTTTAAAAAACCAATTGCAAATTCGTTAAATGGAATTGAATATTTAAATTGTAAAACACAATATTGACGATAAACGGCAGTGGAAAGAAAAAGAGAATCTTTAAAGTAGGCCAAATCACCTAAATTTTTAGAAAATCTAAAACAAATAAAACAAGTAAGAAAATTATAGTCGGTTAGAAAATTGGTCTTAGTTCCAACTAATTGGGTACAGAAAATAAGCATCTGAGTGGAATTTTTAATAATTTTTTGCCTGCAGATCTGAAAAATTTCAGATATTGAAAAAATATATACAAACCAAATTAGAGAAAAATTTGTGCAATATTTTTGTTTTTGGTAGGTTTAAGTTAAGATCAGAAAGTGATGTAGCAGAATCACGATATGACGGCATAGTGGTATAGGTTATAAAAAACGTATTTTTTTTATCAAATATATATATATTAAACAAATTTAATATTTCAGATGTGGCTTCATTACGTGCTGGTACTTGTAATCCCTTGTAAATTTCAGAAGAAAACATATCAGAAATTTGGCACCAAGCTGATTGAAACTTTTTAACATTTTGAGAATTAATATTTATTTCATTGTAAAACATTTTCGTTTATATATTTAAAAAATTTTTTTTTTTAATTTCAATTTTTTGTTTTTAGAAATCTATCAAAAAAAGAAATATTTTAATGAAATGATAAATTTGAATTGTTATTCACTTATTTTTTTTTTAAATACAATTTGTGATAAGAATAATTTTTATTTAATTGTTAAATAAACATTCCCGTTATTTCATAAAACAGGTTGCAAAGTCAAGTTTATAATTATTCTGGTGAAATTATATAGCATATGTACGTACACACATACATATAGTTATATGTAGGTATGTTTGTATGTAAAACATACTTATATTATTTTGAAGGCACTCTACTGAAATGCGAGATACATAAATGAATTTAACATACTCGTATGAATTAGTCTAACATTTAAAATTTTTAAGTGGAAGAGATAAAGATTAATTTTTTTTCTTCATAAATAAGATGTTTTATTAATGACTCAATTACTCTATAATCTATGGAGACTTTTGTTTTGGAGAGCAAGAGGCCTTAAATTAAAAAAAAAAAAAATATATATAAAAAATTCATGATTATCTCATTGGTTTATTTGAGATTTGCAATGAAAACAAAATAGAATAACACAAAATTTTAATCACAACATTTAGTACTAAATCATTTGTTAAGCTGTAAAGTTCAATAATATTTGTTAAGAGAAAAAAAACCTAAACAGGTTAAAAACTTCATAATCATGTTCAATTTCCTGAAACTTTTAATATGTGGTAATTATTATTGATTGTTTACACACGTTATCACTTAATAAAATAATATATAAATATTTCAAAATATTACAAAAGGTCTTTTAATATGCACCATACAAGCCTATCCCGATTCCCGTAATCCGAATTTGGAATATGAATTAATAAATCCCAAAGCACCTAAACCGCCAAAGCCACTGATTGTACCGGTAACTACAGCTAGTACAATTATTATCAATACACCACCGCCTCCACCAGCCGATTCAAAAACATTTGCTTTTGATCCTTTATCGAAATCGTGGTCTCAGGTTAAGAAAAATGATCCTCAGCCGGCGGAAGATACTTTACTCTGGAATCAAAGTAATGACAAATGGTTGACAATGATTGCACGTTATTGATTGATTGCATTACATCTTTTTAAAGTATTTCCAATTGTATAGAGATTTAATGTACTTTGCACCAATATATTATTAAAAAAAAATATCAATGTTAGTCCGATCACAGGGGAATTGTGTAAACATCTAAAGAAAGTATCAGAAACTACAAATGTATTTCAGAAAACATCAAACATATTTCAGAAAACATCAAATGTATTTAAGAAATTATCAAATGTATTTCAAAAAATATCAATTGAATTTCAGAAAATATCTATTGAAATTCAAAATTAAAAAGTAGTTTACCCTACAGTACGGAAAAGTTATTATTGTTTCTATTAGTGATTTGGAGTCGCAGAAAGTGTTTAGCAATATTTGGACTTATTTGTTATGCACTGGAAAATAATCGAACGAATAATATAAACACCAGGATAGAATTTTGACCGATTTCGAAGTCATCATTTTGAAATAAATCACGTTTATATCGTCAACTAAAATGCAAAAGGCTGTAACTAACAAATTGTTCAAAATTGGCTTTCTGTATTGTAGTTACGGCCTTTTACTTAAAAACTACTATTTTACCATAAATTTGTTTTGATAAATAAAAATCCATCTTAATTTTTCAGCTTGATTCTAAAATTTGGGTATTAAGTTTAAAGTAGTTTTTGTTTTATGAAAACGTAAAAAATATTAGTTACGGCCTTTTGCATTTTAGGTGACGATATGTAGTTTTCAAGAAATATTACAAACCCAGTGTAATAAAGGGTCCGCCAAATAACTTTTTTTTTTGAAAATGCTATAAAAAAACTACTGAATATTATCTCAAATTTCTTTTTTTATTTGAAAGTACAATCCTTCCGGTTAATAATGGAAAATAATTTCATTCAAATGGCTGCCTCGGCTGGCCATGCAGTAGCCTACACGATCGGTCCAATTTTTAACCACATTATCGATTGTGTGCAGCTGTATTTCACCAATGGCTTCACGAATATTGTCCTTTAAAGCGTCAATGTCTCTGGCTTGTTGGCGTAACACTTATCTTTGAGGGCACCCCACAAATAATAGTCCAACGGTGTCAAATCGCAATCGCCAAACGACATCAGCTCTGCGGTTGATAATGCGATCTTCAAAAACAGGGCGCAAAACATCGAGTGTAGCTTCGGCTGTGTGGCACGTAGCGCCGTCCTGTTGAAACCAAATGTTGCCAATATCCTCCTCTTCAATTTTTGTGAACAAAAATTCGTTCAACATGACCCGATAACGATCGCCATTGACTGTAACGGCCACTCCTTGCTCATTTTCGAAGAAAAATGGCCCAATTATGCCTCTGGATCAAAATCCGCACCAAACAGAGACTCGTTTTGGGTGTATCGGCTTTTCAATGTATGCGTGCGGGTTTTCTGTACCCCAAATGCGACAATTTTGCTTGTTTACATAGCAATCGCAGGCCCACTTAGCGAAGCGAAAACGTATTGGATGGTCAGTTGGCTTCAACTCCTGAACCAATTGGACTTTGTATGGCGTCATACCAAGGTCTTTATACAAAATTCGTCTCAATGATGCCTCCGAAATGTTCAATTCTTCAGAACGATGTTGATGGCGCTTCACGCACGCTTTCTGCCACAGCAGCAATATTCTCGGGTGTACGCACTGTTTTTGGCTTTTCACGCTTTGGTTTATGGATGAGGATGCCAGTTTCTTTCACTTTTTTCACAAGATAACGAACATACGGAGCTGACGATGCTTCTCTTCTTCCAAAATCCGTACGCAATTTTCGCACACATTCTGCAACATTACCATGATTTTCAAGGTAATGTCGCAATATTTCCCAGCATTGTTCAAGCGTACACACAGCCATATTCGTTCAGCGGAAGGATAAAACTAATTGTCTGTCAAATCAGACATGAGCTAAGTGTTACCATTCACGAAATAAGCACTAGTTGAAAAAAAAAAACGTTACATAACGGACCCTTTACTTAAAAAAATATATTCTTATATAGCGATCTGACTTTTTTCTGAGACTCAATTGATATTTTCTGAAATTCAATTCATATTTTCTGAAGTAAATTTAATAATTTCTGAAATACATTTGATGTTTTCTGAAATATATTTGATATTTTCTGAAATACATTTGTAATTTCAGAAATACATTTTATGTTTTACATTTTATGTTTTCTGAAATACATTTGATGTTTTCTAAAATACATTTGATAATTTCTGAAACTCAATTGATAATTTCGGATATTCAATTGATGCTTTCTGAAATTCAATTGATGTTTTCTGAAATACAATTGGAAAAGGTGTAGTAATAAAAAAAACACCTAAGTTTATTTTCGACTTCTTCAAACTTTTCCTAGTATTTAGGTTTTTAAACTCACAGCACACCTAGCGGTTCTGCTTGCCAAAAGAGTTCTGTCAATAGCAAATATACCTATACTTGAATATTAAAAAAAAAAACAACGCTGTAAGTTTTTTAACATGTTAAACTCATAGCACACCTAGCGGTCAATAGCTTGAATATTTAAAATTAACGAAAAAGATTTATGATTCTGCTAAACAGACAGCGAATTCGGCGGTTCTGCTTACTAAATACACCAATACACTAACATATACCACACCGATTTTCCCTTACGCTGTTTTAGTGATTGTATTGTGAAATTGGGTTTTACCCCCCCCCCCCCCCCTGAGAGCGTAGATGTTTACGCATCAAAAAAAATTTAGCCGTTAACCTTATATCACATAAACGAAAGAGTTTTTTAAACTCTTTATTTTAACTCATACTCTCTGTCTGTCTGTCGTGGGGCAACCCCATTCCCCCTTATTTGATTGATCTGAAACTTGGACCATAGTCTTGTTGTGACTACAGATTAATTATGGGATCACGGAGTGATCTAAATGTCATTTCCCCCCATCCAATCAATCTGAAACTTGGTCCATTGACTTGTTGTGACCAAATATTAATTTTAAAACAGTCACGCATGGAGTCTCGCATGGTCACGCACAGTCATGGAGAGTCAAAAACCCATTTCCCCTTATTTAATTAATCTGAAACGTGATTGATATACTTGCTGTAGAAAAAGAGTAACTTTGACATAGTCACGCACAGTTACGCATAGTCACGCACAGGCACGGAGTGATTTAAACTTAGTCGATGGACTTGCTGTGAAAAAAGATTACTTTGACATAGTCACGCACAGTTACGCACAGTCACGGAGTGATTTAACCCCATCTCCCCTCATCCGATCGATCTGAAACTTTGTCCATAGACTTGTTGTGGCCAAAGATTAACTTTAAGATATTCACGCAGAGCCACACACATTAACACTTCAAAATTTTATGCATTAAGAGCTGTATGCAGCTTGTTAAGGAATCTTGGCATATATTTCATATATTTCTTAAAGAAAAAGAAGCACAAAAGTACATTTCAGTGCAACAGTAGCAATCAGCTGTTTTCCGTCAATTATTAAGAATTGTGAAATTGAAGTTGAAAACAACCATGTTTGCAACTGAAAAAGAACTTCTAATTTTTTAAGCTTATTACATTTTGTTTATGCTTACCTCTCCTGTCAAAATTCCGTTCAGAAAGAACGAAAAATTTGATATTCCTGCTCGAAGCCTGGGTTGCCTAACTTAATTTACGTCAAAACAAAGTAGTAAAAACAATACTACTTTTTTAAAAACGCTGCAGACTAACAACAGAAATTTTTCGACATAAAAATTCCTTAAGCATTTCTGAAGCGTTTTGTTATATGAAGTTTTTGATTCTTTAGCAAGCTGCACACAGCTCTTAAGGAAAGAAAGAGTTTTAATAAAAACTTGGTTTTTATGGGTTAGATTATCAATTCTATAAAATACTGAATAAATACATAAATGAATAAAAATAAAAAAAAATAAAAAAATACGATTAGTTACCTAGTTTGTTTTATATTCTTCAGTTAGAATATAAAAACTGGACCAAATTGCCTATGTTTTTTTGAAAACTGAAAATCGGTCACTTTGAAGGGTTATATTTTCTAAACTATAAATTTGATTTTATTAAAGTTAGCAAATTTGTAATCTTTGAAGCATATCCTATAAGATGAGTTAATTTAAAATATCGTAAGCGCACATGCATTTTTTGATTTTTGCAGCTACAACATGTTTTTATATTTTTAAAGATTAATTAAATAATAAAAAATTAGTTACTTATAATTTTATCTTACTCATAAATCTTCGATGGGGTCTATAGACTCTATAGTATAGAGGATAACAAAGTAAGTAGGTAAGTTTATTAATAAAAAAAATTGAATTAAAAATATGGTTTTCCGCTGCAGATATAAAAAATTTTCTAAATCATATAGTTTATTTTTCATATCTATAACATTAATACGCTAGGCGATTTCTTGTGACCCATGTTTTTTTCTACCATTTTATCCCGATTTTGACCAAACATATATTATTTGAAAGTTTTAGCCGTTTTGCAGATTTACAGATTTACAGATTTTTAAAGTTTTTTTTTTATTTTGAGTAAATTGCATTTAAAGTTGCTACTAACACATACATAAAATTATACATATGCTATGTGTGTTTTATTAAATTTGTTAATGTGTTTGTTAATAAGTTTGTCATCTTCATTCACAATAATAATAAATCATAAAAGTGTTGGTTTTGTGAATTGGCTAAGTTGAAAAATAAAGCTGCCTAGAAATTGCACTCGAATTTCGATCGCTGGAATCTGCTAGTAGTTTCTAAATGGGTTAAAAAATTATCCACGGATGAAATCCACTGTGGGTCATGGGGTGGGTTGAAGGTTAAATGAAATTTGTTGACATAAAAGGTTCTACGATTGTAAACATTTCAGATTTTTTCATCAACAATCCAAATTTGTGAGCTAAATTAACGAATACTATCCAGTTACGAATTTAATTTAATCTGAAAATGCTGAAATAAGGATATTTTTGAACATTAGGGTTAGAAAATCTCAAAATCCTGACGTGCTAGAAAAAATACTGCTCCCAAAATCGGATTCAGCGTGAATTTCTAAGTAAAAAAACTATGTGAATCCGATCACAGAGGAGATGTGTAAACATCAATTAAAATCAAATAGAAAGCATCATCTATTTATCACTTTTAGCAAACAACTGCAGGGGCGCAGCTAATATAAAAATTATTTATTATTATTTATTATTTCAACTGGTTGTTATAGTTGGGGTTGTTGAATTTGCTGAAATAATTTTTATACCCTATAGACTATGTGGTCAGGTATAATGACTATGTGATGATGTTTCTAACTACCAAAATATATGACCTAGACCCCTCTTTTATTATAGGGATCGACTCAGAATCACTCAGAATCACTTTCTGAGTCGATGTAGCGATGTCCGTCTGTACGTCCGTCCGTCTGCATTTTCATGTAAACCTTGTAATCAAACTATCTATTGGCCATGGGATGAACGCTATTGAAATTGGTGAAAATCGGTTCATGTTCAGACCTAATCCCCATACAAATGACCTTTACGACTTAAATTGCCATAAGATCCAAATTATCATATATGTAGATCTCGGTCGAATTGGTTTTGTGTAAGTTCATTACATCTATTAATCAGTAGTTCAAAAATAAACCCTATACGACAATTCTTTGTAATAGCCCCCATATGAAGCTGATTCCCGATCTTCACTTAAATTTATCAAAAAACAAAAATATTGCTCAGTTTTTTCTCAAATTTGGTTTGTATATTTTTTTTCAAAAAATAAGTGACCTTACCATATATAGTCAGGATTGGTCCGTTTATCGCCCTGGTCCCCATATAAATAAAGCATCCGATGTTAACTTTTTCATATACGAAGGCAAAAAAATTGGGTGTATGCTTATATTCTATATCTAATTAGTTGGACCTAATGTAAATGCATGGTATAGGGTATCGTCAAGACCGACTATAATTTTCTTGTTATATTAGTAATAGTATTATACTTGTGGGTTTGTTGAAATATATATTATACGCTTATATTGTGAAATTTTTAACGTTGTTATAGCAGAGGTTGTTGAATTAGCTGAAATAATTTCATATCATAATCTTTGCACCAATACACTCATACTTCACACCGTTTGTGTCTTACTTCTTACGCTGTTTTTGTGATTGTATTGTGAAATAGATTTTTACCCCTCTGATCGTATAGACGTTTACGCATCAATAACTTTAGGACTCAGTGGTGAACATGTTGTATTGGTCTGAGCAACTAAAAATTTACCGAAAATTCTGAAGGTCTCTCTTATTAAGCCGTTAAATTGCTGTCAGTGTATTTAGAAAATCCACGAAATATAAATTTTAATTGATTTAAAAAATAAGTCCATATTTTACGTATATTTTAGTATAAAAAAATATTTATAACAAATTAAAAAATTATCAAAAAAAAAAAAAATATTTAAGCACCATTTTTAAAAAAATTGTTACATAATTAATACTCGTCTTCACATTTCATCGCTAAACTTTAAATGTTCTCTCTGGTCTCATGGCGGATTTTTGATCCATTAACATTTTAATGCGACATAATTCTTCAACAGTGAAATTCAATTTCTTTGCTGAATTATCCATGAATTTTTCCAACTTTTCGGTTAAATCGGTAATATTTGTCTTAAGTACTTGAATTTCAGATCTTACATCCGATATGCTATTAACATGACTTTTCAATTTGAATGCCAAATCAGATTCACCCATAAGGATTTGTGGCACATTTGTAGCAGATCTTGGCCTTAGCAAATGATCATTTTCGGGACGCTGCAATCCTTTGTTATCATAGAAATCGGTGAAATTATTTCGCAAAGGACTGCGTTCTTTACGTATAGGAGTATTTTCTCTCTGTAACGATCTTTGGAACATTGAATAATTACTTTCGAATTTCCGCCGTCGCATGCTAATATTACGATCTCTTCTTTCGGCTACCAATTTATAAATGTTCAATTTTATATCCTCCGGTAATTGATTGTCTCTGGGATCATTTGGTCTTATAATGAAAAGTAATTTATTTCGCGATGTCCTTAGGAGGGCACTTCGCTTGCAAAGCTTTAAGAGTTTCGTGGGAGCACCTCGAAGAAGGCGTGAAAAGAATAAACTTTCTAAGCGTGATACAAGTTCGGCTTGTCGAACCAAACGATCGAGTGTAGCTGAAACTTGTAGTCCTTGTATATCGCTGACGGCTAAACCAACCATCAGATTTGTCAATATTACTGTCACAAGAAGTACAAAACTTAGAAATATAAAGTGGGAAGTTACTGGATACTTTACGGGTACATCTCCATAAAATATATCTTCAAATTCTAATTCGCCAGACATCATGGTAATTGATTTTAAAAGAGACCTGCAATGAACAATATCAAAAAAATGTTTTAGTAGACAAAAAGTGTGAGCCTGGAATGAACAATAACAAAATAGTTTATAAACAAAAAGTTTGATCCATTCTAAATTTTATAAAATTCTTATGCCGATTTCTTTTTTGACAGTAAATGATATTAATAATAAAATTATTAATAAAATTATTGTTTTTAATATTTCCGAAATAAAAATAAATAAATAGAAGAAGCAATTTTTGCCTTCCATCAGATTCCCTGTTTTTTCATAATTCATCCCGTGCTTTAAGAAGGGGCAGACATTTCCAGGGATCTTAATGCAGGATTGCCATATAGAGTGAATATATCAAAGACGGGAATTTTGAAAAAGGGATTAGGAATTTGTTTTCTTAATTTTATTTAAATAGCGATTTAAAACTTTTTCTGATTATTTAAAAAATAGAACTTTACAAATTCGCAAGTATAACTATTGACTTACCATGTAATACTTTTAAAAGATTTATAATCATTAAATAATACTGAAAAGCTTAAACCAAAGGCAATCATTAAGCAAATGTACGCTAATAGAAATTTTCCAAAATTAACGGCGACTTTGGTAAACATTTGGACATACACACCGAATATCGGAAAACGGCCAACTAGCATCATTAGTTCTACCCATACCAATAACACAACGACAGCGGCAATATGATGCTGCCACACTGGAACATTCTGTAGTTCTTCAATATTCAGAATTTCAGGAGTCTGTTAACGGGAAAAAAAAATAATTTATCAATGCAAAAACTATTTTAAAATGAAATTGATATAGAAAATGTTAAGTTATCTTTATATATAGTTCCGCTAATAACTGACTCACTGATATGTAACTTTGTATGATTAATATTTAATTTCATAAATTTATAACTCATACGTCTATGTATGATCACTAGCAGATTCCAGCGCTCGAAATTCGAATGCAATTTCTAGGCAGCTTTATTGTTCAACTTAGCCAATTCACAAACCAACACTTTTATGGTTTATTATTATTATTAACAAATTTATTAAAACACACATAGCATATCGAGGGCTTATATTCAAAATGTGCTATCTACATTTGATAGCAATATTAAGTTTTGATTTCAAACTGTTCTCTGATATAACTGTCAAATATAATATTAATTTTGATATCATTCATGATTAGTACGACTATTTCTTAAAAGATATTGTGGCAAATCAATCGACAAATACTTTCAGATCTTATTAATAAATTAGTTTTATACGCTCTGTTTAAAATAATTATTTATGCAGATAGCACTTTTTGAATATAAGCCCTCGATATGTATAATTTTATGTAAATGCAATTTACTCAAAAACGAAAAAATTTAAAAATCTGTAAATCTGCCTAAAAAAATTTTCAAAATCGGGATAAAACGGCAGAACAAATCATAGGTCACAAAAAATCGCCTAGCCTATTAAAATTATAGATCTTGGAGCTAGGAACTTGCAAATTGGAATGAAAGTGTAATTTCTTAAAAATATACCATTCAAACACATTGTCTTAAAGAAGTATCATACATTTTCTTAAAAAGTTTATTTTCTTAAAAGGTATATTTTCTTAAGAAAGTACCTTTTATAAAAAATACTTTTTCTGAAAAAAGTTTCTTCTCTTAAATAATATAATATGTGTTTTTAGGCATTTTTTAAAAAATGCCTAAAAACACATATTCTTCTTTAAAAAGTACCTTTTCTTAAAAAAGCACTTTTGTTACAAAAAATTCCTTTTCCTAAAAAGTTCCTTTTCTAAAATATCAATTTTCTTTAAAAGTATATTTTCTTAAAAAAGTGCCTTTTATAAAAATACTTTTTCTGAAAAAAGTTCCTCCTCTTAAAAAAGTACCTTTTCTTTAAAAAAGCATTTGTTAGAAATTGCCTAAAAAACATACGAGTATATTCTTAAAGAAGTGTCTTTTCTTTAAAAAAATAAAATTTTATAAAAAAGTACTATTTTTTAAAAAGGTACCATTATTTAAAAGGTACCTTTTATTAAAAAAAAAACTTTTATTAAAAAAGTACATTTAATTTAAAAAAATAAATTTTAATAAAAAAGTACCTTTTTTAAAAAAGTACCTTTATTAAAAATTGCTTTTATTTAAAAATATATCTTTTATTAAAAAAGTACATTTTCTGCAAAAAGTACCTTTTCTTGAAAAATACCTTGTATTAAAAATTACCTTTATTAAAAAAGTACCTCTTATTAAAAAAGTATGTATCTTTTATTAAAAAAGTGTCTTTTATTAGAAAGTAACCTTTATTAAGGAAGTACCTATTTTTATTAAAAAAAGTAGATTTTATTAAAAAAGTACCTTTATCAAAAAATTTCCTTTATTTAAAAATATATATTTTATTAAAAAAGTACCTTTCTTGAAAAAGTACCTTTTCTCGAAAAAGTATACATTTTCTTACATAGTTTATCTTACATAGTTTATTTTCTTAAAAAGTATATTTTCTTAAGAAAGTACCTTTTATAAAAAATACTTTTGTTGAAAGAAGTTTCTTCTCTTAAAAAAGTACATTTTCTTTAAAAAGGCATTTTTTAAAAAATGCCTAAAAACACATATTCTTAAAAAAGTGTCTTCTTTAAAAAGTACCTTTTCTTAAAAAAGCACTTTTGTTACAAAAAATTCCTTTTCCTAAAAAGTTCCTTTTCTAAAATATCAATTTTCTTTAAAAGTATATTTTCTTAAAAAAGTGCCTTTTATAAAAAATACTGTTAGAAATTGCCTAAAAAATATACGAGTATATTCTTAAAGAAGTGTCTTTTCTTTAAAAAAATAAAATTTTATAAAAAAGTACTATTTTTTAAATAGGTACCATTATTTAAAAGGTACCTTTTATTAAAAAAAAAACTTTTATTAAAAAAGTACATTTAATTTAAAAAAATAAATTTTAATAAAAAAGTACCTTTTTTTAAAAAAGTACCTTTATTAAAAATTGCTTTTATTTAAAAATATATCTTTTATTAAAAAAGTACATTTTCTGCAAAAAGTACCTTTTCTTGAAAAATACCTTGTATTAAAAATTACCTTGTATTAAAAATTACCTTTATTAAAAAAGTACCTCATATTAAAAAAGTATGTATCTTTTATTAAAAAAGTGTCTTTTATTAGAAAGTAACCTTTATTAAGGAAGTACCTATTTTTATTTAAAAAAGTAGATTTTATTAAAAAAGTACCTTTATCAAAAAATTTCCTTTATTTAAAAATATATATTTTATTAAAAAAGTACCTTTCTTGAAAAAGTACCTTTTCTCGAAAAAGTATACATTTTCTTACATAGTTTATCTTACATAGTTTATTTTCTTAAAAAGTATATTTTCTTAAGAAAGTACCTTTTATAAAAAATACTTTTGTTGAAAGAAGTTTCTTCTCTTAAAAAAGTACATTTTCTTTAAAAAGGCATTTTTTAAAAAATGCCTAAAAACACATATTCTTAAAAAAGTGTCTTCTTTAAAAAGTACCTTTTCTTAAAAAAGCACTTTTGTTACAAAAAATTCCTTTTCCTAAAAAGTTCCTTTTCTAAAATATCAATTTTCTTTAAAAGTATATTTTCTTAAAAAAGTGCCTTTTATAAAAAATACTGTTAGAAATTGCCTAAAAAATATACGAGTATATTCTTAAAGAAGTGTCTTTTCTTTAAAAAAATAAAATTTTATAAAAAAGTACTATTTTTTAAATAGGTACCATTATTTAAAAGGTACCTTTTATTAAAAAAAAAACTTTTATTAAAAAAGTACATTTAATTTAAAAAAATAAATTTTAATAAAAAAGTACCTTTTTTTAAAAAAGTACCTTTATTAAAAATTGCTTTTATTTAAAAATATATCTTTTATTAAAAAAGTACATTTTCTGCAAAAAGTACCTTTTCTTGAAAAATACCTTGTATTAAAAATTACCTTGTATTAAAAATTACCTTTATTAAAAAAGTACCTCATATTAAAAAAGTATGTATCTTTTATTAAAAAAGTGTCTTTTATTAGAAAGTAACCTTTATTAAGGAAGTACCTATTTTTATTTAAAAAAGTAGATTTTATTAAAAAAGTACCTTTATCAAAAAATTTCCTTTATTTAAAAATATATCTTTTATTAAAAAAGTACCTTTCTTGAAAAAGTACCTTTTCTCGAAAAAGTATCATACATTTTCTTACATAGTTTATCTTACATAGTTTATTTTCTTAAAAAGTATATTTTCTTAAGAAAGTACCTTTTATAAAAAATACTTTTGTTGAAAGAAGTTTCTTCTCTTAAAAAAATGCCTAAAAATACATATTTTTAACAAAGTGTCTTCTTTAAAAAGTACCTTTCCTTAAAAAAGTACTTTTGTTATAAACAACTCCTTTTCCTAAAAAGTTCCTTTTCTAAAATATCAATTTTCTTAAAAAGTATATTTTCTTAAAAAAGTGCCTTTTATAAAAAATACTTTTTCTGAAAAAAGTTCCTCCTCTTAAAAAAGTACCTTTTCTTTAAAAAATTAAAATTTTATAAAAAAGTACTATTTTTTTAAAAAAGTACCATTATTTAAAAGGTACCTTTTATTAAAAAAAACTTTTATTAAAAAAGTACCTTTTATTTAAAAAAATAAATTTTATTAAAAAGTACATTTTATTAAAAGAGTACCTTTATTAAAAAATTACTTTTATTTAAAAAAATATCTTTTATTAAAAAAGTACATTTTCTGCAAAAAGTACCTTTTCTTGAAAAAGTACCTTGTATTAAAAATTACCTTTATTAAAAAAGTACTTATTATTAAAAAAGTATGTATCTTTTATTAAAAAAGTATATTTTATTAAAAAGTAACCTTTATTAAAGAAGTACCTATTTTTATTAAAAAAAAGTAGATTTTATTAAAAAACTACCTTTATTAAAAAATTTCCTTAATTTAAAAAAATATCTTTTATTAAAAAAGTACCTTTCATGAAAAAGTACCTTTTCTTGAAAAAGTACCTTTTATTTAAAAATTAATTAATTAAATTATAAAAAAAGTACCTCTTCTTGAAAAATTACTTTTTATTAAAAAAGGACCTTTTATTAAAAAAAAATCTCTTATTAAAAAAGTACATTTTCTTGAAAAAGTACCTTTTATCAAAATAGTACCTTTATTAATAAAAGTACCTTTTATTAAAAAAATAACCTTTTATAAAAAAGTACCTTTTATTTAGAAAAATACATTTTATTAAAAAAGTACATTTTATTAAAAAAATTCCTTTGTTAAAAATTACCTTTTCTTAAAAAGTACCTTTTCTTTAAAAAGTGCCTTTTAATAAAAAAGTACCATTTATTAAAAAAATACATTTTATTAAAAAAATACATTTTATTAAAAAAGTACATTTTCTGCAAAAAGTACCTTTTCTTGAAAAAGTACCTTGTATTAAAAATTACCTTTATTAAAAAAGTACCTCTTATTAAAAAGTATGTATCTTTTATTAAAAAAGTATCCTTTACTAAAAGTAACCTTTAATAAGAAGTACCTATTTTTATTAAAAAAGTAGATTTTATTAAAAAAGTACCTTTATTAAAAAATTTCTTTTATTAAAAAAAAATTTTTATTAAAAAGTACCTTTCTTGAAAAAGTACCTTTTATTTAAAAATTACCTTTTGTAAAAAAAGATCTTTTATTAAAAAAAAAAATACATTTTATTAAAAAAGTACATTTTATTAAAAAAGTACCTTTATTAAAAAATTACCTTTATTAAAAAAGAAAAAAATATCTCTTATTAAAAAAGTACATTTTCTTGAAAAAGTACCTTTTATTAAAATAGTACCTTTATTAATAAAAGTACCTTTTATTAAAAAATACCCTTTTATAAAAACGTACCTTTCATTTAGAAAAATACATTTTATTTAAAAAAATTCCTTTGGTAAAATTTTTTTATTAAAAAAGTTAATTTTCTTAAGAAGTACCTTTTCTTTAAAAAGTGCCTTTTAATAAAAAAGTACCTTGTATTAAAAAAAAACATTTTATTAAAAAAATACATTTTATTAAATAAGTACATTTTATTAAAAATGTACCTTACTAAAAAAATTACCTTTATTTAAATAATATCTCTACTAAATAAGTACCTTTTCTTGGAGAAAAGCACCTTTTCTTGAAAAAGTACCTTTTCTTGAAAAAGTACCTTTTATTAAACAAGTACCTTTTATTAAAAAATTATCTTTTATTAGAAACGTACCTTTATTTAAAAAATACACTTTATTAAAAAAGTACATTTTATTAAAAAAATATCTTTATTAAAAAATTAACTTTATTTAACAAAATTTCTTTTATTAAAAAAGTACCTTTAAAAAAAGTAAATTTTATTAAAAATTATCTTTATTATAGTTGTTTTCTATTCGACCTTTCCAAATTTATTTGTAAAATAAAATATTCGAGCTCGAGGCCTGGGTTTTTTTAATTAAAATTCTTTATTATCCAATATTTCGATATTCATCGAATATCATCTTCAGGGAGTATCTTTAAATCAAATATAAGAACAATACAAAAAATAAGTATAAATTTATATGTAAGTGTATGAACAATAATATATTTAAGTGTAACAAGTAATTCGTATAAATAAACAACGCACACAATATTAATAACAGTAACAAAATAACACTTTTTTACAGTATTTTAATATAAATACACAACACTCACAGTGGATTTTAATAAAAATATAAAATTAAAAAATTATACTTGTTCATTACTCGTCAAATAAAATAAATTGAAAATCAGAAATATATTATTGAAAAACAATTTTCCGACAAAACTTGCTGATAAACTTATCAGAGATTACGATAGAAAAATAGGAAATAGCTGTAAAATAACTGGAGAATCAAAAATATACAAGTCAATCACATATGTACCTGAGTTATCGGAAAGATTCGAAAAATCCAAATTATTTAATTGCCAAAAATTTACAATAGCGCACAAAACTGACAATAATATTTCCAAAATATTTAGTAAAACCAAGGACAAAATTGAAATGATGGATAAGTCTAATGTGATATACCAAATACCTTGTGGTGGGAGTTTAATTGATAAATGTGATATGGTTTATGTAGGTACTACCATGAACAAACTGCGGACGCGAATCGCTGGTCATAAATCTGACCATAAACTAAAACTCAGCAATTCAACACAGAAAACTGCATTGGTAAAACATTGTCTTGAAAATAAACACACACCTAATTTTAATGATGTTAAAGTTTTACAAACCGAACGCAATTACAAACGACGATATATGCTAGAGATGCTAAACATCATAAGAACAAAAACTATACAACGTATTAATTTTAAGAGCGACATAGAGAGTGCTTGTTCCAATAGCTATATACATTTGGTTAACAAAGGGAATAGAAGAGGGAAAAAATAGTTTTAAGTTTAGTGCAATTTTAAATGACGAGTAATGAACAAGTATAATTTTTTAATTTTATATTTTTATTAAAATCCACTGTGAGTGTTGTGTATTTATATTAAAATACTGTAAAAAAGTGTTATTTTGTTACTGTTATTAATATTGTGTGCGTTGTTTATTTATACGAATTACTTGTTACACTTAAATATATTATTGTTCATACACTTACATATAAATTTATACTTATTTTTTGTATTGTTCTTA
Source organism: Cordilura impudica (assembly GCA_963682025.1). Taxonomy (NCBI): domain Eukaryota; kingdom Metazoa; phylum Arthropoda; class Insecta; order Diptera; family Scathophagidae; genus Cordilura; species Cordilura impudica. The sequence continues at coordinate 34,381,024 of OY821519.1, read as the reverse complement.
TATTTGATTTAAAGATACTCCCTGAAGATGATATTCGATGAATATCGAAATATTGGATAATAAAGAATTTTAAATAAAAAAACCCAGGCCTCGAGCTCGAATATTTTATTTTACAAATTATCTTTATTAAAATTAATTTTAATTAACAAAATTTCTTTTATTAAAAAAGAACATTTTTTAAAAAAGTACATTTTCTTCAAAAAGTACCTTTTAATAAAATACATTTTATTAAAAAAGTACCTTATTAAAAAATTACCTTTATTTAAAATATTAAACTATTATTTAATAAGTACCTTTTCTTGAAAAGGTACCTTTTCTTGAAAAAGTACCTTTTCTTGAAGAAGTACCTTTTATTAAAAAAGTACCTTTTATTAAAAAAGTACCTTTTATTAAAAAACTTTCTTTTATTAAAAACGTACCTTTTATTTAAAAAAAAAAACATTTTATTAAAAAAGTACATTTTATTAAACAAGTGCCTTAATTAAAAAGTTACTTTTATTTAAAAGAATATCTTTTATTAAATAAGTACCATTTTGTGTAAAAGTACCTTTTCTTGAAAAAATTTCTCTTATTAAAAAAGAACCTTTAATAAAAAGTACCTTTTATTAAAAAAGTATCTCTTATTAAAAAGTATCTCTTATTAAACTTTAATTATAAAAGTTTTTTAAGGAAATTTTTACAAAAAGTAAATTTTCTTAAAAATGTACCACTAACTAATTTTTATATAATTTTACATTATAATTTCAAATTTCAGAGCCTCATAATGGTATAACTATAATTATCGTATCTACTGCAGTAATTGTGACAATTATTTGAGTCCTGAGACGGGAATCTTTTAACTGTTGACAACAAAATCGGTTGTCAAATTGTCATCGAAATTTAACAACTTTACTTTTAAATTTATATTGTTAACATATAAGAGAGTTTTATTGCTGAAACATTTCATATCCTAGCAACATGAGTCTCAAATTCATAGAACTTTTGAAAAAAAAATTACGAAAATATTTTCTAACAGCACTTACTACACATAATAAGACACCAAATATGATGGCCCATTGCAGCCAATTTTCCCAGTATTTAGCATAGCCCTGTAAACCGTGAGCCATCTAGAAAAATAGTAGAAATATACATTCAAAACGATTTCCCATAGAAATCTCATTACTTAACTCACCTGAAATAATTCCTTGCCTAGCAGTATTAAATTTAAAATAATGACAAAATAACCAACTGTGGGAATGTAACTTCGTCCGATACATTCTTTATCTACCTCACACAAATGAGCATAAACACCCACAATGTAAAGTGTGAAGAGTAGAACATAAATGGCATGATATAAGAGGGAAAATAGAAAAAATTTACGTATTCGACGCCATTTTAAGAATAAAAAAGTTTCACATAACGGATGCATTATAATACGTTTCTGGCCCACTTCTATAAGGGATAGTAAGAGTTCAGTTTCACCACGTTCCAAGGCGCCAGGTGGTACTAACAATCGAAAATCTAATTTAATTTCACAATCCACATCACCAATTTCATGATCATTGACTTTAATGGAAGAATCCAATTTGGCCATAAGTTTGGGTATAATTTCTGGAGTACGTCGAACAATAAATGATAAAGCCGAAACATTGCCATCGGTTCGTGCAGTTATATCAGCTCCATGTTCTGCAAGAAGAACAATTTACACAATTAATCGATAAAATTGAGTTGTAATTTCGATCCTCCATACCTATAAAGGCATAAACACAATTACTAAATTCATTTAGAGCTGCTATATGCAGCGGTGTGTAACCGTAATTATCAGCTTTATTGACATTAGCTCCTGCATTCAGTAGAGCGTTACAGCAGTCAAGACAGCGCGATTGTTTTACTATGGCGGCATGTAAAGCTGTTCTGCCATCACGATATATTGCATTTACATTGGCTCCATGTTTTATTAGAACTTCGACTGTCTCCATGGATTGTGATAGACATGCCAAATGCAAAGGTGTCTGATGACTAGCATTACGACAGTCGACTTCGGCTCCATGTTCCAGTAGGAGACGTACACAGTCTACGTAATCATTTTCAGCAGCTAAAATGAAAAATGACCAAATTATTTACATTTATTGACTGAATTATTGACTTTGTAACGCTGTAAGATGACGCTTTAATTTGCTAAAATAAGTGGTCAGCGTATAATGAGTTTGTGCTGATGTTTGTAGCTACCAAAAATATTTGATCTACACCCAACCTATTTTTTATCTTTGTGAGTCGATTTATCAATGTCCGTCCGTCTGTCCGTCTGTACATGTGAACCTTGTAATTAAACTATAGGTCGCAAATATGAATATATTTTGTTGAAATTTGGTATATAAGCTTTCAGCAGCCATGGTATGAACTGGTGAAAATCGGTGCATATTCAGACCTAGTCCCCATACAAATAACCCCTATCAGATCAACTTAATTTGCCATCAGACCCAAATAATCAGATAGATCTCGGTCAAATTTGGTTTATGTGTATTTTATGTATTAATCAGTAGTCCAAAAATAAACCCTGTAGGCCAATTCTTAGTCATAGCGTCCATATTAAGCTGCTTTCCGATATTCACTCAAATCTATCAAAGCAACAAAAATATTCCACAGATTTTTTTCATAGTTGGTTTGTATATGTTTTGCAATTAATAAGTGACTTTATCAAATATGATCAGGATCGGTCCATTTTTCGACCTATTCCCCATATAAATATAACATTCGATATGAACTTTTTTTATATGTGCAGGCCAAAAAACTTAATAACAAAGAAACTCAAATTTGTTTATGCTTATTTTCTATATCTTATTAGTAGGACCTAAGAATCTTTCTCTAAACGCACGGTGTAGGTATCGTATAGTCGGTCTACACCAACTGTAATTTTCTGACTTGTATTTCCTTTGATTTTATTCTTTATCATTTGGTATCAACGCCATTTTCTAAAGTATTTAAAGTATTTTCGAAGAAGAGTTTTAGGTTTTAGAATGATCGATTGAGAATTCGCATATAATAGCCCCACTTATGGATAATAAAATTGGGCTATGATTACTTTTGAGCATATTCTTGTAATAGAATCTAAAAAACTGCTGATGTTTTGCCCTTTTTCTTCCAATATACAAGATTGTCTCTTCTATTACATGATCCCATACCCTACTACCAGATTCCAGCGCTCGAAATTCGAGTGCAATTTCTAGGCAGCTTTATTTTTCAACTTAGCCAATTCACAAACCAACACTTTTATGCTTTTTTATTATTGTGAATGAAAATAACAAACTCACTAACAAACACATTAACAAATTTAATAAAACACGCATAGCATATGTATAATATTATGTATGTGTTAGTAGCAACTTTAAATGCAATTTACTCAAAATAAAGGAAAAAATGTAAAAATCTGTAAATCGGTGAAACGGCTAAAAAGAAATAACTTTCAAATAATATACGTTTGGTCAAAATCGGGATAAAACGGTAGAACAAAACATGGGTCACAAGAAATCGCCTAGCCTATTAATATTATAGATACCACTATGTGGTCAATGTATAATGACTTTTTGCTGTTTGTTTGTAACTACCACAAATATTTGACCTAGGCCCATCTTTTATCATATCGATCGACTCAGAATCACTTTCTGAGCCGATTTAGCGATGTCCGTCTGTCCGTCCGTCCGTCTGTCTCTGTGTCCCTGTAAACATTGTAATCAAACTACAGGTCGCAAATATGAATATATTTTAATGAAATTTGGAATATAAGCATAGCATGACCGCTATTGACATTGGTGAAAATAGGTCCATGTTCAGACCTAGTCGCTATACAAATGACCCCTATGAAATCGACTTAATTGTCATAAGAACCAAATTATCATGTAGATCTCGGTCAAAGTGGGTTTGTATGTGTTTATTACTCCCATTAATCAGTAGTCCAAAACTAATCCCTCTAGGACAATTCTTAGTCATAGCCCCCCATATATAGCTGCTTCCCCATCTTCACTTAAACCTATAAAAAAAAACAAAAATATTGCACATTTCTTAAATTTGGTATTTATATATTTATATATTTAAAATATGGTCATAATCGGTACATTTTTCGAGCTAGTCCTCTAATAAATATAGTATCCGATATGAACTCTTTCATATTCAAAGACAAAAAAATTAATAACAATTCCACTCAAATTTGGTTTATGCTAATTTTCTATATCCAATTTGTTGGGCCTAAGAGATAGGGTCTCTAAACGCATGATATAGGGTATCGTATAGTCAGTCTGGACCGACTACAATTTTCATATTTGTTTTTTATAGAAAATTTTTTTCATAATATAAAACTTTTTTATTTTGTTTGAGTTTGATAAAATTTGGCATGAATGTTCTTACTAAAATGTTCCTAAAATATGGCACTGCAAAAAGGGTAAAAACCAATAAAGCAATAATTGAAGTTGTCTTTAAAACTTGTTAACCTATAATTCTGATTAAAAAGGTATTATTCTGACATACTTTACCGAAATGTCAAGGCTCATTACCACATGATAAAAATTTTGTTATGGAATATATTTAAATTTTTTTTAATTAAAATGTTTTTTTCGCTGATTGTCTTCTGTACATTTGTGCTAAATTTAATTAGTAGGTTACTATTGGTTTCTGAGATATACATAAATAAGACCTACATAGGTACCGAGAGTTTATATTTAAGACGTGTTATGTGTTGAAGCACAAGGTAACCAGTTTGTTGATTAGAAGTGGAAGTTCCCAATTAGCTGTAAATAATAAATTTAATATTAATTTTAGAATAAGAAACTATATTCCACAAGTTGTGGTTTAATTTTGATCAGTATTTTCCGGAAATTCTACAATTAATTTCCACTTAAAATAACAATAGAAGTGCGGCAAAAAACCATACCATCGTATCAAATAAAATACAATTTCACCATATTTAGAAAAATTGTGTCCAGATTCTTCTCTACAGAGAATTTTAATTAATATTTTTATTAAATGTTAACATCACCCCAATAAAATATTATTTATTATTATAATAAAAATAATCTGTAAATATATAATAATTTTTAAAAAATGTATGCATTTGTAAAAAAATACATTAATTAAAACTACAATTTTGAAATATGTAGGTACATATGTACTCGAACAAACAGTGGGTGAAAATACAGTGGAAACTTTTACAAGTCCTAAAAATATATTTTATTTTTGCTAAATAACTTTTTGATGTGTTCTATATCTAAAGATAACAAATACCTATGTTACAAAAAATAATATTACAAAAAAATAGATAAACGAAAAAAGTATTTCTTTCAGTGATGCCAAAACAATGGAAACTTTTGCACCAGAGTTGATTAAAACAATTAAAATAGCAGGTGGTATGAAAGAAAATTTATAAAATCTTAATCGTTATTTAAATATTTAGAGTTTTTAAATACAATTGTAATTTGCAGATTCTTATAATTATTATAAAACTAGCAAATCCCAGCCCTCGAAATTCGAGTGCAAATTCTAGGAAATTTTATTTTTTCATTTAATAAATTATTGTATAAGACCCTAAAGGTATGCTAATCAATTTCAGCTAATTCACACTTCAACACTTTTTATTGTCGTTATTGGTTTCCGTCAAAAATTTTTTTTGTCGTTATTGTCGTTATTGGTTTATGTCCAAAATTATTTTTCAATTCAACACAGGGCTTTTTGCAAATACATTAACAAATTTAATATGTGGTAGTAGCAACTTTAAATGCATTTTAATTTAAAAAAATTTAAAAATTTAAAAATCTGTAAAACTGGTGGACAACTAAAAAGAAATACCTTTCAAAAGAGGGATTGTTGGTAACAATAAAATTAAAACTGAAAAACTTACATCGTTCACAATAAATCTCATTGCCGAGTAATATTATAGATAATGACAAGAATAAAGTTTTGTGAAGAGTTAAAATCCAGAATAATGGATGATTTTACTGCTGGTCTTAAGCAAAGATAATTTGTGAGAAATATTCTATGAATAAATCCATAATTTCAAAAACTATTAAGATATATCGTGGAAGAGATAAGTTGCCGACTCAACATTTAGGTGCCGGGCCCCGTGAAATTAGTAAAAGAGAAGATAATTTAATAGCAAGAGATTGAAAAATGTCAAAAAATGCTACCTAAAGAGATCATAAACAATCTGAAACTAAAAATATGTGCTCAAATTGTTTCCCCACGAGCATTTGAGGTTGATCTTAGTTTTTATCGCCCTGTGAAGAAACCACTGATATCAGAGAAAAATCGTCTGGCTCGCATAAATTTTGCTAAACAACACATGAACTGACGGAAATGGAATACTGTTCTCTTTTCAGATGAGTCCAAGTTTAATTTAAGAGGCCATGATGGAAAAAGTTTTGTACGACGACCAAAGGGAAAAAGAGTAGACCCAAAATATACAAATAAAACTGTTAAGTTTGGTTGTGTTTTGGGCCAAAGAATGGATCCAATTCATGCAGTAAAAGATACTCTAACTGGAATTGAATACAAGTAAATTCTATCTGAAAGTTCTGGACGTTCCAACATAACAACCACCCAGAACACACCTCCAAAATTGTAATCGAATGTCCAGATCTCAATCCCATGGAATATTTATGGGAAATTTTAAATCGAAAAAACGGTCACGAAATTACACAAACAAGACAGATCTGATAGAGGCAGTTAATTCAGAGTGGCAAAAAATGTCAATGTATATTATCAACAAATTAATTGACTCCATGCCTCGGCGTTGTGAAACAATACTAAAAAATAATGGTTTCCCAACAAAATATTGCACTCATAAATAAAGTGAAAGTTCTCAAATATTGTACGGTAAAGGTTTACACAGTTTTGGCAACAGCATGAAAATTAATAATTTTAAGTACAACTAGAGGACCCCTGCTGCTCCGCAGCATTATATTATATTATATTAATTTTTATAATATAATACCAAAATTTGCCAAGAGAAGTTAACGTACAGTAATGCCAAAATATGCCAATTGAAGTTAACGTACAGTAAAGGTAAAGTTGATTGTCCACGCATAACTTTCCTCAAACCCAACGAATTTGCCAAGAGAAGTTAACGTACAGTAATGCCAAAATACGCCAAGATAAGTTAACGTACAGTAAAAGTAAAGTTGATTGTCCACGCATAACTTTCCTCAAACCCAACGAATTTAAGCAGTTAATAGCTCAAAAGAAGGAGCTTGATCCACTGAGTGTTCTTAGACCTATGTCAACAGCCTACGTTAATTAGAACTCTAGTTATAGAGGTTTGAGAGAAGAAAAATATTGAAAAAATCTTGAATGCAAAGTTTATTCATAAATTCTTTTATGAATATAAGATGTGAAATGTAAAAGCGTAAGAACGCATTTTTATTAGTTTTAATTATTGTTACTCATTAAATAATATTTCTGAAGATAGCGAAATATCGAATAAGAAGAACAACAAAAATGCAAAAATTGGCTTAACAAATTTATCATTTAATTACAACAAAAAGGTCGAAGGAACACTAATCTATAATATTAATAGGTTAGGCGATTTCTTGTGACCGATGTTTTGTTCCACCGTTTTATCCCGACTTTGACCAAACGTATATTCTTTGAAAGGTATTTCTTTTAACCGTTTTGCAGATTTACAGATTTTTAAATTTTTTCCTTTATTTTGAGTAAATTGCATTTAAAGTTGCCAGTAACACATACATAAAATTATACATATGCTATGTGTGTTTTATTAAATTTGTTAACGTTTTTGTTAATGAGTTTGTTATCTTCATCCACAATAATAATAAACCATAAAAGTTTTGGTTTGTGAATTGGCTAAGTTGAAAAAATAATCTGCCTAGAAATTGCACTCGAATTTCGAGCGCTGGAATCTGCTAGTATATAATAATTTTAGTTTTATTTTTTTCTGAAGTTGAGCTATTTTATGTTAATATTTTTCCTTTTTTAAATAAATTGTACATAAAAATTTTGAAATTGATAAAGAGTTTTTAAATTCACGTTAAATTTTTTCGGTATTGACCCTTCAAGTCATTAAAAATATATTTTGTTTCTATTGTATTGTCATTCACTGTATATGAATTATTACAAAATATGTATGTATGTTTCTCATAATAAAAAATCAGTGCTAAAATTTAAACGAACCAATTGTATTCTCATGTATGCTTGAAATTTTACACGTTTTCCCCGAAAAATAACATATGAACATTCATCACAAATTAAATGAAAAAAAAAAAAACATTTTAATTTAAATGGTTTGTAAACAAAACAATGCTAAAAGTAACAAACTTATAGACGGTCTAGATCGGCTATGCCATACCCTATACCATGAGTTTCAAGAAAATGACTTAAATCCGTCTTTGCTGAGGTCATACGTTAACAGTTTGTTGCTCAACCGAATTGTTTTCAGTTCAGTTAATTTCAAACGAAAATTTTGTTGTCTTTCATAGAAATTGTATATATTTTAATTCAATAGTTATTCAAAATTAATTACAGTATTTAACGTGCTATTACATGATGTGTTTTTTACATACATATGTACTGTCAAATTTTCCCACAACAAAAGTTGTACACATCGTGTGATACATATGAAACATTGTTTATGTATAATACATGAGGAAAGTCACATGTACATTTTTCAATTAGAACAGGTTCTATTTTTGCATGACAAACAAATGAAAATACAACACTGCTTGTGGCGAAAAAAAAACAGAGTACATTTTAAAGATTAATATTGAAAGAAAAATAAATTGTTTAGTATTAATTAACAATTAAAAAATACATAACCTTTTTTAACAACAAATTTTTGTAAATTCACAAATTAAATCAGCTGTTGTTTACATTTACAGGTTATGTCATACGGAAATACATACGCACGTGTGTAAAAGACAATTTCGACAGACATGAAGAATTTCTTATGGATAAAAAAGTAACAGCACATATGTAAAAACACTTCGTGTAATATCACCTTTAACGTAGTTTTTCGGTGTCATTTGTTTATTTCACTTATTTAAAATTAAACTAAATAATACTATTTTCAACTGCATTTTCCGTTTTGTAGATTTTGAGTTCCGATAAACATTCTTATATATTCTTACTAGCAGATTCCAGCCGTCGAAATTCGAGCGCAAATTCTAGGAAATTTTTTTTTTTTCATTAAATAAAGACCCATTTTTATTACAAACATATTAACAAATTTAATAAACACACAAATAGCATTGTATAATTTTATGTATGTGTTAGTAGCAACTTTAAATGCAATTTACTCAAAATAAAGGAAAAAATTAAAAAATCTGTAAATCTGCAAAACGGCTAAAAAGAAATACCTTTCAAATAATATACGTTTGGTCAAAATCGGGATAAAACGGTAGAAGAAAACATCAGTCACAAGAAATCGCCTAGCCTATTAATATTATAGATATTCTTTTTTTATTAAAATTCGAACTATGTATGTATATGAATTTGAATGAGGACTTATATAACATGCTGCTACAACAGATGTTTATAAACATTGTCGTTATGTTGCTTTTAAACACATGATAGGTAATAAAAAAACCAACAACAGATGACAAATCTGACAATTATACTGATTTGTGGTTTAAATTTTCTTATTAAATAAAAACGATTTGTAAAATAGATTTAACGTTTTGTTGTTGTTTTTGTTATTTGAAAACAAATGAATAATACTTTGAATTCAGCTGAAAATATAATAGTGCGGTTTTAAATGTATATTCATTTCTTTTAATAAACATTCACAATATTTTTAATAGGCTAGGCGATTTTTTGTGACCGATATTTTGTTCCACCGTTTTATCCCGATTTTGACCAAACGTATATTATTTGAAAGTTATTTCTTTTTAGCCGTTTTGAAGATTTACAGATTTTTAAATTTTTTCCTTTATTTTGAGTAAATTGCATTTAAAGTTGCTACTAACACATACATAAAATTATACAATGCTATTTGTGTGTTTATTAAATTTGTTAATATGTTTGTAATAAAAATGGGTCTTTATTTAATGAAAAAAAAAATTTCCTAGAATTTGCGCTCGAATTTCGAGGGCTGGAATCTGCTAGTTTACATAAATGTAATTGTTGATAACACGTGGGGGGGGGGGGGGGCAAATCGTCGCATCGAGTAAAATCAATCGAAATTCCATATTGGTTTATTATCTAAAGAAGACGGACAATCGTCAGACCTCGTTTCACTTTTACTATTAGGTATGAACCATAACTCGTTAGCTGTGACAGAGTAAAATTACTCTTAGCATTTTATTTTGGAAAATAAAAAATAATTTCGATCGAAAAATTTCGGTAAAGAATGCGACGAGCGACCCCTATTCTACAAATTTAAAAGCAAAAATTGACTGCAGAAACGAAGCATGTTTTTTTAACTAATCTGGGTGCGCTGAATTCGAATCTGGCATAAAAATTGGGCTATCACGTTTTGTTCATTTTTTATCGCATGCTGGCAATACTGTAAAACAGTCAATACTGACACAATTCTGTGGTTTTCTGGAATAAACGCGTATGTCCATTTTTGTCACTTTTGAGTTAACGATGCCAAATATATGTATTAATTTTTAACGCTCTTTACATGTGTTAATTTTTTATTGAAAAAAATATTGACCATTTCTGAGTTTTTTCTTTAAATAACGACGTAACTTAAATGTGTTTTAAATTAATTTGCAGCACTATCGACGTATGTCAACCTACGTTTGATCGCTGACAAATTATTTTCTCAGAAAACGACACATAGCGACATACGTTGTTATTAATGAAAAAAATGCAAAATAATTTTGGATTATTTTTCAGTTTATAACCACTTATAAAATCTTGTGTGTTTATTTCTTTTATTTTTTTGTCACTATTATTCTTGATACGTTGTTATATTCTCATCCTAAGTGCCGATAACTTTTTGTTGACGAACAAAAAAATCCATTGTTCAAGCAACAACAACTTATGTATGCATGGGTGGTTGCATAGGTAGTTTTCTTTTTCAAAGAAAACGATGTTTGTCGACATAAGTTGTTTTATCTGTACACACTTTAAGTGTAATTTTCGTATTGTTTTTCGTCCTTTTCTAGGATCTATTCCTCTGAAGATTTTTGACTCAAAATTTTATATAAAGTATTTATTGCCCATATCTACAGGACTGTTAAATAAAAATCTCTAAAAACTTTATATCGAGCCCATAATTTCAAATATAACATTTTTTGGCTCCCCTGAACATTTTGATTTTATGACATACGCGGTTATTCTAGAAATCTACAGAATTATTAATTTGACAGAAGCCCACATTCATTCTAAAGGCCTAGTTAGCCACCCGTAACCAAACGTGTCAGCTGTTTTTTTCTGTTACATGAAAAGCAGTTAGAGCAGTTACCGAACTCTACTGTCACGTAACCGGAACGTCCCAATCTGTTGAAAATAGATTTTTGCTACGTTTATACGTGACATTTACGAACAGCTTATAAAGTTTGGTTAACTTTACACAGCAACATGCTGGTTCGTTTTTTACGTTCTATAACAGCACTAAATGCCAACGTTACATTTACAGTACAGATACATTTTAACAACGTGTGGCTAACTAGGCCTTAAATCTTCATAATAGTAGCCTTTAAGCATGTCAGGGAGATCGTGTGTTACTGATTCAAGCTATTTTTGCTTTGTGTGTGGTGAATATTTGATTAGAACAAAAGGATATGCAATATCAGAATCATTAAACTATGCACATTTACATTATTTTGGTTTTGCTGGCAGAAACGTGGACAAACCGTGGATACCGACAATGTTTGCAATAGTTGCTGAACTGTTTTATACAAGTGGTCAAATGGCAAGAAGATCTATTTCGATTTTTCAATTCCAGTACTTTGGAGAGAGTCAAGTAACCACCAAACCGATTGTTATTTCACTATGAAAAATCGAAAAAATATTACTAACGCGAATGTCCCATCGGTTTTTAAATCAGTTCAACGTCTATCAAATTATTCATTACCAGTCATTCTCAGTGCTACGAGCAGTGAGTCCGAAACATCTTTCACCAGCAGTGGTAGTTTGTATGATGCTAATGATGAACGCCATTTAGTGACTCAAGCTGAGCTGAATGATCTTAATCGGGATTTACATTTAACGAAGCAAGACGCAAATTACTAGCTTCACGTATGCAGCAGTGGAAACATCTTCCAGTTGGGACAAAAGTAACAATCTATAGAGGTAGAAGCTTGGAATTGGCTGCATATTTTGAAAAGAAACACTCTATTCTATATTGTACTGATGTTGATGGTTTATTTAAAAAAATGAACCAGCCATATGACAAAACTGAATGGAGATTATTTATTGATGGCTCTAAGTACAGTTTAAAGGCTCTTCTTTGGCATGTTGATTTGTTGACTGGTATGCAAGTAGGTTTCACAAAATATTGTTATTTCCTTTTTCTATGGGATAGTCGCGCTACATGTCATCATTACATCAGAAGATGAGTGGCCAAAAGGAACTGAGTATTCACCAGAAAAATAAAAAATTTCAAATAAACCATTAATTGATCAAAATGGCGTTTTTCTTCCGCCGCTGCACATAAAATTGGGCCTTTATAAGAACTTTGTCAAGGCTCTGGACAAAGATGGTGCAGCATTTAAATATTTGTTAGCGATTTTTTCTAAGGTTTCATATGCTAAAATTAAACAAGGCATATTTGTTGGCCCTCAGATCAGGAAGCTATTGAATGATGGCAATTTTTCACAATGTTTAGTGGAGAAAGAATATGCAGCCTGGAAATATTTCAAGAGCATCGTGGATAGTTTTCTTCGAAACAATAAGGGCCATTATTACAACTTGCCAATAGCTAAAGTTAGGATATTATCGGGCAGATTATTGGTTTTTCGTTATTACAACTATACTTTAAGCTAAAAGTGACCGATAAGCTAAAAGGAAAATATTGTTGCCTTTAACTTTTAACGTGAGGTTTATGTATTTAATGTTGCCACATTTTCTGATCTATGAAGAATAAATTCACTCCAATTTAGTTTTGGAAATAAATTTATTTGCATATACCTAAAATATATGCTTATATATGTTTTAAAAAGTTTTATTACACATTTACAAGAATTATGCAACTTATAATAAAGGTTTTTAGTTTTTATTCTATTGTTTGCTTGCGAACAAATAAAGGAACGTTACCACTACGTATTTTATAAAGCAATTCATTTGGTCAAAAGTAATCGGTGTTTCCTTTGGTGTTGCCACAATATCAAAAATATTAATTTTATTTTAATGTGAAGTTGTAATAACGAAAAGAAGTTAAAGGTAACTTTATTGCTCACTTTAGCTAAAGTTACCTTTAATTAACATTTACTTTAAAGGGAAGTTGTAATAATGGCCCTAAGAGTGACAACTACAGACAAATTGTTGCTGAATTATTGAAAAATTATCACGAATTAGGTGCACAAATGTCACTCAAAATGCATTTTCTTCATTTGCAAAACCTAGATGCGGTGAGCGACGAACAAGGGGAGCGTGCTCACCAAAATGTAATGAAAATTGAAAGAAATTATTAAGGATTTTGGGACAAAAGCAGGCTGGGAGAATATTGCTGGACTCTAATACGTGAAACTGAACCAACAAAATACAAACGAAGTTCAAATAACGTCATTCACTTTTTAAAATTCATTGATTTTTAAATAAACTAATGATTTTTTATGTAAAAAACGAATAAAAACATTTATTTGTATCTCGAAAACCTGACGTGATAGAGAAAAACCAATTACAGATTCGAATTCAGACCACCAAATTACTCTAGGGAAGGTATTTGGATGCTCCAGTGCAAAACCTTGTTGGCTACACAATAATTTGGATTTTACGCCGAATTATATATATGGGGACTAGGTCTAAACATACACCGAGTTTCACTAATTTCAATATCGTTCATGCTTAGGCCGACAAAATTTTATATAGAAAATTTCATCAAAATACATGCATATTTGGGGCTTGTAGTTTTTATTACAAGGTTTACGTGGGCACACAGACAGAGGGACGGGGGGACATCACTAAATCGGCTCGAAAAGTGATTTTGAGTCGATCGGTATAATAAAACCTGAATTTAGGTCAGATAATTTTAGTAGTGATAAACATCAGCTCAAACTCATTATACCCTGACCACTGAGTGGTATAGGGTATAAAAATGTACAACAACAAATACTTTGTATATACGAAATGGTCGATCGAAAGCCATTACTTACTTACCCAAATGCAATGCCGTCAGTTTACCCTCTCCAAATTGAGAACGAACATCGGCACCATGATTCAATAAAAGTTCTACACACTTGGCGAAACCGAGAGCACATGCTGTATGCAGAGGAGTTTCTGTATAGACTTGTGGCGTATTTGGGTCAGCTCCATATTTCAAAAGAATTTCCACACACTCAATGGCATTACGATCGATGGCAAAATGTAAAGCTGATCGCTTTTCAAGGCCAATATTTATGTGAGCTTTTCGCTTCAGCAGTAGCAAAATACATTCAACACTTTTAGCACTGGCCGCACAATGCAGAGGCGTTACTTCCTTTTCAGCATCCCAACGATTTGGATCAGCACCACGATCGAGCAATACCTTGGCAATGTGGGCATTACCACGGCAACAGGCAAAATGCAGAGGGGTACGACCACGAGAATCACAACAATTGGGTTCACTGCCACAATGATCAAGCAAATAGCCAATATGCTCCACACAACCATAGAGGACGCAATATATAAGTGCTAGTTGGGCATCACTTGAAGCTGATACAAGATCAGTAAATGTTCCTGTTTTAACCATTTGAAGTACTGCTGCTGAGTTATTGGCCTGTGCTAAGGTATCTTCGACTTCTTGGCTTTCCCATAGTATTTGATTTTGTTGTTGGAATACGAAAATCTCATGAGCATCATCACTGTATATAACATCGCTGTTACTTTCACTGGAAATGCTGCGCTTACCATAGTATGCCTCATTGTCAATGCCACATTCAGAATTGCGTTTTAAATCGTTTTCCTTGATAGGTGTGAAAAAAATTGCCGTTAATATTTGAAACGAGTCAAGAGTATTGAGATCACAGGTAAACGTCGATTTATGTGTCATTTAATGGCAGAGCTTGTTAGAATGTGTTACTTTTTCAAATCGCAAGTTTGGTCGTAATTTAAATATTCTATTTTTCTGTTAATTAATTACGAAAATTTCTATAACTTATTTGTAACTTCTTTTTTATTATTTCCCGGATATAGGTATTTAAAAAAAAAAAAAAAAATAAACAAGCGGTACTTCCTAAGTGCTGCTTTTTTTTAGTGATTGTTTCTATTGTTTTGATAGTTGTTCTTACAACATTGTAGTTTATTTTTTAAGTAGTTGTAAATAACTCATTTTTTTTTTATTTCTTATGGAAAATGTAGTTAACCCGTTTTTAACTGCAATGTAGTAATTTCAACTGCCATTTGTAGTTAACTTTACCAACAAAATTAGTTGAGTGTAAAAAGTTATAATTAATTTATTCAATTAACAATTCTATTAATTATATAAGGAATTGATTTAATGTCGTTTAAATTAATCACAACTTGTTTAGTTTCTAATCTAACGAGGTTCACCTGTCTTATTAGTTTAAAAAAAAGACTTACAATGATGGAAAATCGTACATTTTCCATAACGGAAATCTTAATATTTCAAAATCCTTTATGTTTGCAATTAACTCATAAAACACAAATAGCCAACACTCATCATTTTCACTTATTTTAATTTAAATAAATATTGAAATCGCAAAACAAGTGAAAACACTTTGTTTATTTAACAATTTCAATATAAATATCCAGTTCGTTTTCCCACCGTAAATATGTATAGCGAGATTCTTTAGAAGAGCTCCACTTCGTTTAATAGTTTTATTGTTACTGATCTTCTTTTTGGTTCAAATCGTTTTTGTATTGAATACAGTTCGATGATTCGTGGTCTGGAAATTTATTTTATTTTCTTCTGCACTCAAAAATCACTTGTTTTGTTTGTTTGCTCTCCCCTTTTAATATCTTTTGGCACATTTATGATCACGGGGGAGCAGTTTATGCGAATTTTGTTTTGGAAAAACCAAACAAAAATTAACATTGTTATCAATGAAAATGTGTGAAATATCTTTACAAATGTTTTAACGTATTTATTTTCTAATTAATTGTTTTGTTGTTATGGAAAATGTATTTACATATGAGATGAAAAACACATAGTGAAAAGTGTAGATCAAGTTGAATATTTTAGACACCTACTTGTGATTTTGAAAATATAAATTACGTAAATACATCTATAATATTAATAGGCAAGGAAATTTCTTGTGATCGATTTTAAGCTTTTAGTTATCAACCGATTTTGACAAAAAATATACTATTTGAAAAGTATTTCTTTTTAGTTGTCCACCATATTTACAGATTTGCACCATCTGGAAGATTTTTTTGGAGTAAAATTGCTACTAATACATACATAAAATACATATTTAAGCTTCAAATAAAAAAACTATACAATGCTGTATGTGTGTTTATTAAATTTTTGTTTAATTGTGAATTGGGTAAAATTGATTAGCATTTCTTTACAGGCTCTTATAAAAATATTTATTAACAAACCTAGTTATATATCTAAAGGTGCGTTCAGACTACGCAAATATTTGACCAAATAAACGTAACCCCTAAATAATGTATAATTTTCCTTGTATAATTTTCATTAAGTTATACAATATATGATATAGAATATAGTTAAATATATTAAATATTACTAATGTAATAAAACATAACTTAATTTTGTCTTTTATATATCATGTAAGATTGAATAAAACTTTCATAAAATTAGGGGTTACGTTTATTTGGTCAAATATTTGCGTTCAGACTGCACCTTTAGTGTTTTCAACAAATATTTATAATGACATTTAATGAATTTTATTCAAAAATTCGCAGTTTATTGAATTTTATTTAAATATTCAAAATTATATATATATATATAATATATATATAGATTTAAAAAAAAAATTATGACAAAAATTGAATGACTAAATAAAATTTCCTAGAATTTGCACTCGAATTTCGAGAACTGGGCTCTACTCTAGGTATCCTGTTCTTAAATTTGCGAGGGCAGCATTTTTATTTCAGCCGATTTGAAGTCCGGAGTATTATTTTTTAGAATTATTAAAATATTATCAAGAAGTTTTTGGAAATCCTTCCACAAATATATATTTTTTTTCGATATTTTGTTTAAAAAAAAATGTAAATCTCCTTAAATTTGACCTTTGACCTTAAAGAGGGATAATTTATAGTGTTTCAATTTAATCTTAATTTACAAGATTGAGAACTTATATCAAGTAGTATAATATTTTGACAAAAGATATTTGAAATATGAAAACGCCAAAAAGATGTAGCCAAAAAGTTGAAAAAGTATGAAAAATCACTTTTTTCTTCAAATCCGCTGAAATAAAAACGCTGGCCTTGCCAAATTAAGAACAGGATACCTACATTATTTTTAATCACATATATTTTGTTAATAAGACCTTAAAGTCCAATCGTTGATTTCGGTAAATTTCTTGAACAAAATTTTTGAAAAAATAAAATTTGAGATTTTGAAATAGTGCTAAAAGATACATAACGGTTTGACATTAATTTAGAACGGCATAACAATAGACGAGATGCAAAATACTTTATATGGGATCATTTTGGGATCAAGAGAATGCAAAAATTTTGTTGTTGTAAATTATTTCAAATGGGCTGCGGTGTATTTATTGCCTGGGGAACTTGATATAACTTGGCTGTTTTTTAACCGATAATAAAATTTATTGTTTTATTAGAAAGAAAATTTACTCTAGATTATGGTTTATAAATTAATTTAATTGAAACGCAATTATTAATATCAAAAATTTTGTGAGAAATGATTTTTTTTTTAAATCAATGCTCGTCCAGACAGCATTGTCCGACTTGGCTCAAATTTTACGCACTAAAGTTTTAGATCCAGTGTAACAATAATCCGACCCGCACATCTTAAGTCGATCTAGCGATGTCCGTCAGTCTGTCTGTCTGTTGAAAACATTCTCCTGTCCGCAGATCGTACTACTTATGCTTAAAATGTTCGTCGTAATCCGCAGCAGTTTGGTATTGCATTTGGAGCCTCTAGGTCCAATACCCGAGGAATGACGTACGAAAATGTAACGATACTATAATAAAATTTCATATAAGAAACTAAAAATAGTGAAAAATATTTATTTATATGTAATAGAACATATACATACATATCGATATGCATAATCGATGTATACACATTTTTGAATGCTTGTTGCTTGTGTTGTTTTTTTGTACATGTGAACAACAACAAGCAATTGTCCGTTATTGTCTCTTATATATTTTGAACCTAAAAAAAATCAGAGACCCAATAAATTAGATAATAAATTATTAAGTTATTCCTTAATTTTGAAAACATCTTCGAATAATGATGTCAATTATTAAAACCAGATTTAGATTATCATAACGTCATATACAGTGCAAGCTCGGTATTCGCGACTACACATTATCGCGACGGCCCGGTTATCGCGACGGATTAATTTTTAACATTGCAGGCTCTATAATCGCGATAGTTTACGAAAAACGGGTTCCATTTTCGCGACTTTTATGTATCTGTTTCTTTAAATTTGATTACAATGTCTATAACCAAAAAAGGGAAATCACCCTCTTTTGGCATATTAACCTTTTCGGGTGATTTTGATCTTCAAGTTTGTCAGTTTATTCGTGTCATTTGTTTTGAAAATGCATGTCTTAATACGGGAAAAGTTGAACATATTTTAGAACCAACGATTTCTCAAAAATTAGAGATTTTAAAAAATTTTAAAGTAGAGCTTCCATAAATTAAATTTGCGTGAATTACAAGTTGCATAAGTCATCGGTTTACTGCATTGCAAAGCAAGAAAATTCATTAAAAGTTCGAGAGTGGCCCTGGCAAACGTTGCACCTTAAAGAAAGCTGAGTACCCAAGATTGGAAAAAATTCTTTAAAAGTGGTTGTTAAAGGAAAAGGGAAAAAATGTTCCAATATCATCAGAGATTTTACGATCAATGCCAGGAAGGATGGTTGAAGAAATTTAAGCGTCGACATGGAATTAGATTTTTAAAGGCGAGAAATTGTCTTCGAAACCTCATCCTATTGATCCATTTGTGAAAGAGTTTAAGGATTACGTTGATGAGCATGGGTTGACTCTTCACCAAATCAGCAATGCCGACGAATCCGGTTTATATTATAGGATGCTTCCAAATCACACTCTTGTCACATGTAATGAGAATATGGCTCCCGGAAGAAAAATATGTAAAGAGCGAATAACTTTTTTGCCCTGTTCAAATGCGAATGGCACAGACAAACTGAAATTTTTGGTTGTTGGAAAATCGAAAAACCCACGCGCCTTTAAATGCTTTTTCAATAATCCTGTAATATACAAGTCCAATAACGCCTGTATGACATCATTTATATGCAAGGACTGCTTCCATCACGAATTTGTTTCCCACGTAAGTTAATTTCACCAATTAGTAAAAGTAAGTCGTTCATAAGTAAACATTTTTTAGGTTCTAGAATTTTTGGCTTCAAAAGGTCTGCCGTAAAAAGCAGTTTTGCTTTTAGATAACACGACGTAACCCAGTTGAGGAACTAAATAGTGATGACGGTTTAATTATAGCAATGAATCTACCACCAAATTGCACTGCGCTTATTCAACCGTTAGATCAAATCGTTTTCAGAAAGAAAACGAAGATATTTTAACTATTGCTACACTTGTGGCTCAAATTGATACGGAACATCTTTTCACGAATGCTGACATAAACAACTGGATTCAAGAAGAATTTCATATGGAAAGTAATGAGGAGAAAATGGAATTATCAGATAAGGAATCGGAGGATTTATACGATAGTGGTCATGAAGAAGACAAAATTAAAGTGGACGATGCTATAACGTCGATAAACATATGCATACAATGGGCTTTGGAAAATGATAAGCCGACAACAGCACTATATGAACTACAGTAGTTTCCGCTTAAATGCTCCCCGCTTAAATGCGTTCCCCGTTTTAATGCGCAAAAAGTGCTGGCAACAGAAAAATTCATACAAATTATATTAAGTTAATCCCGTTTAAATAGGTCCCACTTTAATGCGCTCTCCGCTTAAATGAGTCAATTTCGACTGTCTTAAATAATTAAATCCTAGGAAAAACATTCGTCTAAATGCGTCGGCTAAAATGCGTTTCTTATGCCTGGCAAGGCGTTTTTTAAAAAACAGAAACCAAATTTTCAAAATAAAAGAAACAGTTGAAATAATTAAACAAAATTCTCCAGAATTTGATTTTAAAGCGAAATTTGGGCAAATGCAAAAATAAAATTCTGTTGAATTGAAACGCAATTCGTTTAAAAAGCAAAAAGAAAGCTAATTTAATGAACATTAAAAAACATTCTCTAAAAGAAAAACTATAAAAAGTGAAATGAGTGGAATAAAAAAGAAAACTTTAACTTTAAAAGAAAAAAATACAATTAAGAAAAGATTCTATAAAAAAAAGTAAAAGTGATCTGTGCCATAAATATGCTCGCTAGATATCATCAGTAAATTTTTAAATATTTTTTTATTTTAGTCACTTAATAAATTATTGTTTACATAATCTAAAAAAATCGTTTTAATGAGTATTGACGCCTTTATGCGAGGTTTTTAATGCGTTACATGCGCATTTATCAGAGGTTCCGCTTAAATGATTCCCCGCTTTAGTGAGCAAAGAAATGTTCATTTTGCTTTGCGCACTTAAGCGGGGACCACTGTACGTGATTCAGCTGTTATTTTAAAAAATAATTTGCCAAAAAAGCAACTCAAAATCTCAAATTTCTTTAAAAATGTAAAAACATATATCAATAAAAATAATTCTAATTTTAAAAATTATATAAAATTTTTCAATAAAAATTCAGTTTTCGCGACAGTTCTGGTTTTTAATTAGTCGCGAAAATCGAGCTTGCACTGTACTAGGAATGTACATTTTCGATAACTAAGTAACACTGAAATTACTAATTTGTATTGATATTAATTGATATCAATATAAAATAAACTTTTAAATTATTGAAAGGATGATTTTATTTAAATTTTGGAATTTATTTCAAAATTAGAAATATGTTAATTTCAAATAAGCAACCATTACAAAATAATGACGAAAGACAAAATATTAAATTATTTTATAAATTAGAATAGTTTGGAATTTATAAACTAAAACTAGCTGACCCAGCAAACTTCGTTTTGTCCAAAAGAGATTTTTTGATTAAATTAATTTCGAAAATTATCGACCGTTAACAGATGAAGCAATAGTATATTTTGAATAAAACACTTTTCGAATCCAGCTGCATTCAATATCTTATAATTATACGGATAGTTGACCCGACGATTTTCGTCCCTTCCAACATTTGGCAAAAAAAAGAATAAAATCAAGAATTTATTAAAAAAAAAAGAATAGAACAATGATTATAATCAATTCGATTCCGCTCCGGAGCGTAAATGAATAGTGAGGATGGTTTCCAAACACGGGAACTGGCAACATATAGCTGTCCGTGTGAAAAGCATATTTCCGGATTTATAGCGCGCACTTCCAGGGACTGTTATTGTGACTTGTTTATTGTTATCGCAAATGCAAGTTTGACTGGGAACTGAACACGTTTGAACTGGAACGTCAAATTGGTTGAAGTCAAGGGAATTCGAGGAATTAAGCATTCTTCTCTCTTGAATCGCCCTTTCAAAATACTTGCCGCTATCACATTACTCATTAATTTCGTCACAATCAAACGGGTTCCATTGCATAGTTTCGGGACATGAAGATTTCATAGCATAAGGATGACATATCCAACTTTAAGGCGCAAATGATGAGGCGGCTTTCCAGGCAAGTCCAAAGAGTTAAGAAATTCCACTGGATAACTCACGACATCGTCTTCGTCTTCAATGCGAACGATCGATTTGTATGAGTGCATTTTCTGCTGCTAAAGTTGCGCGCGTGCTCAACCAATCGTAGTTAAGAAAATTTTATTCAATGTTCGGATATACCTTAGAGATGAGTTCATTTTTCGTTGAAGTGAATTGGCTAATGGCAGGTGGAATTGATATTAAACAACTGGAAGTATCTATCGGATTTGTCCATTTCCAATTCTCAGCAGTTTTTTGCAGAAAGCTTATGCGGTTATATCCTGTTGCAGGAACACTCGCATATTCATAGTCAATGGAATGACTTTTACGTATCGTAGTGCGTTTTCAGTTCGGCGTTTTATGACTATATCACACGATTCCAAATTTTCACCAACAACAATAATTGATATTTCACTAATTGTATTGTCGTTCATGAGTTCCTGCACGGCTACTCACAATAAAACCTATGAACTCACTCAAATTATCTTCACTTTCCCTTTTACATTATTCAAGATACTTTTATTATTTTGAAAATTTATTTTATACGGGAGGTGACATGCTCACTTATCCAATCCCGCCCTTTTTCGCCGGCTAATCACAGAAATAATAGAGGAACTCACACAAACTACAAAGTTCTCACTATCAGTACGTTGTATGGGATGCACCCTATTTTCGTCAGGTCTACTTACACTAATAACAGATGGCGTCACATAAAGTATCAAAGCTCTCCCAATGATGATATTGAGTCTGATATTGAGTAATTTATTTGTTTTGTAGATGCCACGCCCACTTTTCTGATACCGCTAATTTTTACAACGACTACTCACAGCAATAATAGATGACCTCATACAAAACTGCAAAGCTCTCCCTACAACAGTACTCAATATATATGATGTTAAAAATTAATTTTGTATGTGAGGTGCCACACCCACTTATCCGATACCGACCATTTTCGGTATGACTATCCATATTAGTAATAGATGGCCTCATACAAATTTACAAAGCTCTCCCTCTCATAATACTCAATTTATATGATGTTAAAATGGAATACAGCGCCACCTGTTGAGTCTTTTTGTACTTTTCTTTTTTCCTAAACCTTCGCGGGCAATTTGAAACAAACTTGCACAAGAAAGTAACCCTTTTCGTCCCGTAGTTTTCAAGTTTTAAGCGGACGAACAAACCACGATTCATTTTTATATATATACATAGATAGATTGAAACTATCCTGTTAGGAATTTCAAATATCAAATAATATAAAAAATAAATATTCTTTATAAATACTTTATACATATGTAAAATACAATTTGCGTTTTTATTTTAAAGACATTAATAGTTTTGCGGTTTTAGAATTAGTTGTGTTTCAACTCTTGTCTTGTGCAAAGGAACTAATTGTGTTACACCGATTGAATAGTGAGTTGAAGAAAATTTTATTCACATTTGAAATTAATTCAAACAACATCTCACGTTCCAGAATTACGAATTAATTTTAATAATGTCGGATTGTGGAGGGTGTGACAGCGGCGGATGTGATAGTGGCGGTCAAGATTTTGGCGATTGTGATGGTGGCGATCATGACTTTGGTGAATCTCATAGTGCTGGTCACGAAATTGATTTTGGCGAATTTGGTAGTAATGATTACCAAAATTATAACCATAATGCATCTTCAACGACTTCTGGTCAAATTCTAAAAGTTTTCTCTGTACTTGTGTTCATCTTTTCTTTATTCATAGTAGGCTTCTCTATTTTGAGAAAAAAGTAAATCTGCCGAATAGTTACTCCATTAACTAAACTTAAAAAACGACAACAAATATTTTATTTTTACGATGCTCTCAATTAATTAAATTAAATAATTTATTATTAATCGATATGTTTAATTCTTGGAACAAGAAATGACTACCGTTTATTGATATTTATTGAGTATAAAGTTTTAAAATAAAATAATTCAAAATTATATGCAATGAACATATGAGAAAAATGTAAATAACTTAGAACTAATGAGTATTATTCTAATGCAGTTGAAAACAAGTAAGGGACCATTTACACGATACCACTCAGTCGTATGATTTTTCGAAATAAAAATCCGATGAATACTTATGCTGCATACTTATGCTATGTTCACACGGACAACAAGATTCGCGGTTCGCTCTCTCATTCACGGTTCGCGCCCGAATCATGATTGAATCTACATGATTCGCCATAAAAAATTTAGAGAGCGAATCTACTTGGTTCAAAATGAACCTAGTTGTGAACCTAGAAACATTGAGTGTCATCTCCAAGTTTGATAAGAAATTATCGCTCGTTTATCTGAACTAGCTGTCAAAATATATATAAATAAAGAAAAAACAAAAAATTAATTTGTGCAATAAAATAAATAGAAACATTTAACAAATTAAAAGTATATATTTACATATATATATTCAAATAAAAGTGGAAAAAATTTAATAATGAAACGTAAAGTGTAGAAGGACGTCTTCAAATATTTGTACAAAAAATATAAACGTCAAAATGAAACAAGAACACTCGTCTGAACACCAAAGTTCACAACCATGATTCAGAGAGTGAATCAAGTGGTTCATTTTGCCGTCTGAACATGCTATTAGGCCATTTACAGCATCACACTCAAGTCTTATGAAAACTGCTGTTTAGAATAACAAGCAAATTTATTTTCAAATTTATATTTTATTTCCACTTTCTTTGTTTTTGTTTACATTTTTTTAAATATTACCAAAAAAACAACGGTCCGATGAAAATGTTTCTAAAACTATGTTTCTAAAACTATCGGAATTCGAAAATAAAATCCTACAGACTGTCAATTTCATAACATAAGCTTTTTACAATGTACGTCTTTTTCATAATATGTATTCGACTTTTTGACAGATCGTATTACAAAGTGTGATAGTGTAAACTGGCCTTAAGAAAATCCATACCATGCGTTTAGAGAATTGGTCTAAGGTCCAACTAATTGGGTATAAAATATAAGCATAACCTAAATCTGAGTGGAATTTTTATCAATTTTTTTGCATGCAGATTTGAAAAAGTTATTATCGGATGCTATATTTATGTATATGAAGATTAGGTTTTAATACTGACTGTGTGTGACTATCTTAATATTAATCAGATCGATCGGATGAGGGGAAGTGAGGTTTTAATCTCTCCGTGACTGTGCGTGACTATGTCGAAGTTAATCTTTTTCACGGCAAGTCTATCGACCAAGTTTCAGATCGATCGGATAAAGGGAAATGGGTTTTAAAGCACTCCGTGACTATGCGTGATTATGCGTTACTGTGTGAGACTACCCCAAAATTAACCTTTGTATAGTCATAACAAGACTATGGGCCAAGATTCACATCAAAGAGTTTAAAAATTGATCGATCCTGATCATATTTAGTAAAGTCACTTGTGTTAAAAACCTTGGTTATAATATGTTTAGAACCCGGGTGGAGGGTATCAAATATTCGGTGATGATTGACGAGTCTTATGCCGTTTTCTTTTCTGACAAAAAATGTCGCACTTTATTTGCACTTTTTTCGAAAGAGCAACCTATTCTTATACATCAATCGAAAGGTCTCAAAGTCGAGCCCTCTTCTTTCAGGTCATAATATGGAAATGTTTCCCCATTGTTCCCCTTTTGTGAATATTATCACTCTATGACTTCAAAGAGGATAATAACCAAACTTTTTCTGTATTTTATGAACGCAGCTCTTTGAGACCTTTGGATTAATGTATAAGATAAGGTTGCTCTTAATATAGAATATATAAAAAATACGCTTTTTGAAAAAAGTGCAAATAAAATGCGACATTTTTTGTCAGAAAAGAAAACGGCATTAATTTACAGAAAATTAAAGACAAAAAATTTAATTTGTACCAAAAGAAATCCATACCCCAAAAACGTTTCCCCACTAAGACCATTTAATTTTTTTAATTTAAACTTATTTTGTAGCTTTTTGGCCATATGTTAATGTCAGCGACACGGCAACATCGTCCTAGAGATAATATTTGATTATTTTGGAAACCATCTTTAAGACTTTGAATATACAACATGTCGAAAGTGTTGTGTCAAAATTTGAAGCAAATCGGAGCAAAATTAAGAAGATACTACTACTTGACCGATCCTTTTAAATTTTATACACTATTTCTACACATAAATTACCAGGTAATCAGGAAGAGTTTTTTTATAACCATTTTTTCCCATTTTTTAACAACTAAATCACGGAAATTTTATAGCAAAAATCGTGCATTTCACTTCAATTGCTGCCAAAAATAAAAAAAATTAAAAAAACTCTTCCTGATTACCTCGGGAAAATATCACCTTTTAAACTCATTGTGATTTTTTTATTTCACATGATCCGGTAATGAGTTATGATGTTCACCGCAAAACAACTTAATTCAAGGCGCCTCCGGAGTTTCGCTGTCACGGACTAACTTATATATTAAAACTAGCAGATTCCAGAGATCGAAATTCGAGTGCAATTTCTAGTCAAATTTATTTTTCAACTTAGCCAATTCACAAACCAACACTTTTTTGGTTTATTATTATTGTGAATGAAGATAACAAACTTATTAACAAACACATTAACAAATTTAATAAACACACACATAGCATATGTATAATTATACCCTATACCACTATGTGGTTTGGGTATAATGACTTTGTGCTGCTGTTTGTAACAACCAAAAATATTTGACCTAGACCCATCTTTAATTATACCGATCGAATCAGAATCACTTTCTGAGTTGATTTAACAATGTCCGTCCGTCCGTCCGTCCGTCCATCCGTCCGTCCGTCCGTCTGTGTGTCCAAGTAAAGCTTGTAATCAAACTGCAGGTCGCAAATATGAATATATTTTGATGAAATTTGGTATATAAGCTTCTATCGGCCATGGGATGAACGCTATTGAAATTGGTGAGAATCGGTCCATGTTCAGACCTAGCCCCCATACAAATTACCCATATGAGATCGACATAAATTGCCATAAGATCCAAATTGTCATATAGATCTTACTCAAATTGGGTTTGTATGCGTTCATTACATCCACTAATGAGTAGTCCACAAATGATCCCTTTGACCCCATATAGAGCTGCTTCCCGATCTTCACTTAAATCTATTAAAAAACAAAAATATTGCACTGATTCTTCTCAAATTTTGTTTGTATATATATTTCCAAAATACAAGAGACTTTACCAAACATGATCAGGATCGGTCCATTTTTGGACCTAGTCCCTTTATAGATATAGCATCCGATATGAACTTTTTCATATCTGCAGCCAAAAAAATTAATAAAAATCCCACTCAAATTTGGTTTTTGCTTATTTTCAATGTCCAGTTAGTTGGGCCTAAGAGATAGGGTTTCTAAAAGCATGGTATAGGGTATCGTATTTTCTTACTTGTTTTATGTATGGATTAGTAGCGACTTCAAATGTAATTTACTCAAAATAAAGGATAAAATTAAAAATCTGTATTTTTTCATTGCTGTCGAGATTTTTGTTTAGTTTTTTAGTTTTTATTGTAATCGAGGTTATGGACCGTAAAAGTTACATTGGAGCAAAAAATTGCTATAAAGACCTTGCTAGCAGAACATTTGTCCCATACCGAAATATCTAATAGAATTGGTGTTTCAAGAAAATGTATTTACAATCTTGCCAAAGAACTTCCTGCTGAAGAATCGCTTACAAATATGCCCGGCCAAGGACGTTCTAAACGTGCAACTGCTGCACAAGGTCGTCATTTAGTTGAAATGTGTAAGCGAAATCGATCCGCTGATAGTCGCCCACTAGCAAATCAACCCAACACGTCGCCGGCTTGTTGCACACGGTCTGAAAAGCTACACCAAAAAACATTGCCCTTGCTGCAACAAGCTAAAAAAAAAAGATTTCAGTGGTGCAAGAGGTTCGTAAGTTGGACAGAAAGAGACTGGAATCGGTTCGTTTTTAGCGATGAATCCCATTTTGAGTTGATCAATCGCAAAAATCGATCATTTGTTCAGCGTACAATGGAAGAAAAAGATCAGCCATTCTGTTTACAGCCAAGAGCGCGCATGGTGGTAGTGGAACTGCAAGCGTATGGGGATATTTTACAGCTCACAGTACCGGCTTATTATTATTTTATGAAGGACGTCTATATGCTAGCAAATACAATATATTGAATTGATTTCCGAAGAATTTCGACTATATTACGAAAGAATTTTTGGGTCTTGAACAACGCAAAGCTCTTTCCAACAAGATAATGCTCCGTGAAATTTTCGATGGATTGGTTTAAAATTGGCGAAATTTTCGATGGATTGGTTTAAAAGCGAAAACTTAGATTAGATTTACCAGATATAAATCCAATCGAAAATATATGGGCTATTATGGATAGCGATATTGAAAATTATAAAATATCAACAAAAGATGAATTAAAAAATGCTATAAATGACATTTGGTCTAAAATTACTGTAGACTTGTGTATTAAAATCTAAAGGCGGAAATATTTCATCCTGCTGATCCTACATTTTTCATTAATTTTTAGTTTATTGAATTTAAATTTAAATTTAATACAGGCATGTGCTATAATTTTGGCGCATTAATTTTTAAGTTGTTCTAAAAACAATGTAATATTATTTTAATTTTGTTCTGTTAATCTGAATTGTTATATTAATTTAATAAATTTTAATAAATGCCTTCTATTAACCTCATAAAAAGTATCTATCTATAATATTAATAGGCTAGGCGATATCCTGTGGCCGATGTTTTGTTCTACCGTTTTACCCGATTTTGACCAAACGTATATTATTTGAAAGGTATTTCTTTTTAGCCGTTTTGCAGATTTACAGATTTTTAAATTTTTTCCTTTATTTGGAGTAAATTGCATTTAAAGTTGCTACTAACACACACATAAAATTATACATATGCTTTGTATGTTTTATTAAATTTTTTAATATGTTTGTTAATGAGTTTGTTATCTTCATTCACAATAATAATAAACCATAAAAGTGTTGGTTTGTGAATTGGCTAAGTTGAAAAATAAAGCCGCCTAGAAATTGAACTCGAATTTCGAGCGTTGGAATCTGCTAGTATTATTGTAAAGTTTTAGGGCCGTGTGCAAAAAAATTGAAGTGTACTTCAATTAGACTTTATTGTATGTTTTTCATACAAAATTGTTGATAAAGTCTACTTTAATTTTTTTGCATACGGCTTTTAGTATTTATTAAATAAGTTTTATAAGATCTAAATAAATGTGCTATAATTTTGAGCAGTACTTTATCTTATAATATCAAAAAAAAAAAAAATCTGTTATCAATAGAACTAGATAGATTCCAATTTATTTTCGCATCATATTTTAGCAATTAGATCATTATGTTATACATACGATTAGTACCTATTTTTGACTAGGTATACAAAAATATACAAGTTTTGTCAAATTACTTCTACATTCCAGAAAGGTTTCATTTGCAAACAGGCAGATGTTAATTATAAGTTGTTTGAGCGTCTACTACCCTTATTGTATTCCTTGGGAAAATAGAAATTAAATTGAATTTAACAAAAACAAAAACATGGGAACGTAAAAACCCTGAAGGGATGGTGATGAAAATATATACATACATATATAGGTTCAAGGTTATTTTAAATGCAATTCTTTTAAATAACAAAAAAAAAAAAAAAAAAACAGGAACAGCCCAATTCTAAATAAGAATTTCGCGGGAATTTTTTTCCATTGTACATAGATGCCAAAACGTTTTATAAATTATTTCCAATATTATTTATAATATTTTGTGCAGCAGTCAAATAAAAAAGCTGACTTCAAAAATTCGCAGTTCTCCCATATTTTTATACCCTATACCACTATGTGGTTTGGTTATAATGACTTTGTGCTGCTGTTTGTAACTACCAATAATATTTAACCTATACCCATCTTTTATTATACCGATCGAATCAGAATCACTATCTGATTCGATTTAACGATGTCCGTCCGTCCGTCCGTGTGCCCATTGTAATCAAACTGCAGGTCGCAAATATGAATATATTTTGATGAAATTTGGTATATAAGCTTCTATCCGCCGTAGGATGAGCGCTATTGAAATTGGTGAGAATCGGTCCATGTTCAGACCTAGCCCCCATACAAATGTCCCCTATGAAATCGGCATAAATTGCCATAAGATACAAATTGTCATATAAATCTCAGTCAAATTGGGTTTATATGCGTTTATTACATCCATTAATGAGTAGTCCAAATATAATCCCTATGGGACAACTCTTAGTCATAGGCCCCATATAGAGCTGCTTCCCGATCTTCACTTAAATCTACCAAAAAACAAAAATATTGCACTGATTCTTCTCAAATTTTTTTGTATATATATTTGCAAAATACAAGAGACTTTACCAAACATGGCCCGAATCGGTCCATTTTTGGGCCTAGTCCCCATATAGATATAGCATCCGATATGAACTTTTTCATATTTGCAGCCACAAAAATTAATAAAAATCCCACTCAAATTTGGTTTATGCTTATTTTCTATATCCAGTGAGTTGGATCTAAGAGATAGGGTCTCTAAACGCGGTCTAGACCGACTATAATTTTCTCACTTGTTATATTCGCATCTGTTTATTTTCTCAATAAAATAAAATCCCTCAGGTTAATTATGAATTTTCCCTGTAAAATAATGATATTTTTAATAAAAATTTATTTTAAAATACATCATTACAGTAATATAATTTAGAAATAAAAAAATAAATTTTTCATTAAATGTTGCTAATAATACAACTAGGCAACAAAAAAATGTTTAAATATTTGCACTTTAAGTGCGACTTTTTATACGCTATACCAAATCTGGTCAGGAATAATTAGTATATAAGCTTCTATCGGCCATGGGATGAACGCTATTGAAATTGGTGAGAATCGGTCCATGTTCAGACCTAGCCCCCATACAAATTACCCATATGAGATCGACATAAATTGCCATAAGATCCAAATTGTCATATAGATCTTACTCAAATTGGGTTTGTATGCGTTCATTACATCCACTAATGAGTAGTCCACAAATGATCCCTTTGACCCCATATAGAGCTGCTTCCCGATCTTCACTTAAATCTATTAAAAAACAAAAATATTGCACTGATTCTTCTCAAATTTTGTTTGTATATATATTTCCAAAATACAAGAGACTTTACCAAACATGATCAGGATCGGTCCATTTTTGGACCTAGTCCCTTTATAGATATAGCATCCGATATGAACTTTTTCATATCTGCAGCCAAAAAAATTAATAAAAATCCCACTCAAATTTGGTTTTTGCTTATTTTCAATGTCCAGTTAGTTGGGCCTAAGAGATAGGGTTTCTAAAAGCATGGTATAGGGTATCGTATTTTCTTACTTGTTTTATGTATGGATTAGTAGCGACTTCAAATGTAATTTACTCAAAATAAAGGATAAAATTAAAAATCTGTATTTTTTCATTGCTGTCGAGATTTTTGTTTAGTTTTTTAGTTTTTATTGTAATCGAGGTTATGGACCGTAAAAGTTACATTGGAGCAAAAAATTGCTATAAAGACCTTGCTAGCAGAACATTTGTCCCATACCGAAATATCTAATAGAATTGGTGTTTCAAGAAAATGTATTTACAATCTTGCCAAAGAACTTCCTGCTGAAGAATCGCTTACAAATATGCCCGGCCAAGGACGTTCTAAACGTGCAACTGCTGCACAAGGTCGTCATTTAGTTGAAATGTGTAAGCGAAATCGATCCGCTGATAGTCGCCCACTAGCAAATCAACCCAACACGTCGCCGGCTTGTTGCACACGGTCTGAAAAGCTACACCAAAAAACATTGCCCTTGCTGCAACAAGCTAAAAAAAAAAGATTTCAGTGGTGCAAGAGGTTCGTAAGTTGGACAGAAAGAGACTGGAATCGGTTCGTTTTTAGCGATGAATCCCATTTTGAGTTGATCAATCGCAAAAATCGATCATTTGTTCAGCGTACAATGGAAGAAAAAGATCAGCCATTCTGTTTACAGCCAAGAGCGCGCATGGTGGTAGTGGAACTGCAAGCGTATGGGGATATTTTACAGCTCACAGTACCGGCTTATTATTATTTTATGAAGGACGTCTATATGCTAGCAAATACAATATATTGAATTGATTTCCGAAGAATTTCGACTATATTACGAAAGAATTTTTGGGTCTTGAACAACGCAAAGCTCTTTCCAACAAGATAATGCTCCGTGAAATTTTCGATGGATTGGTTTAAAATTGGCGAAATTTTCGATGGATTGGTTTAAAAGCGAAAACTTAGATTAGATTTACCAGATATAAATCCAATCGAAAATATATGGGCTATTATGGATAGCGATATTGAAAATTATAAAATATCAACAAAAGATGAATTAAAAAATGCTATAAATGACATTTGGTCTAAAATTACTGTAGACTTGTGTATTAAAATCTAAAGGCGGAAATATTTCATCCTGCTGATCCTACATTTTTCATTAATTTTTAGTTTATTGAATTTAAATTTAAATTTAATACAGGCATGTGCTATAATTTTGGCGCATTAATTTTTAAGTTGTTCTAAAAACAATGTAATATTATTTTAATTTTGTTCTGTTAATCTGAATTGTTATATTAATTTAATAAATTTTAATAAATGCCTTCTATTAACCTCATAAAAAGTATCTATCTATAATATTAATAGGCTAGGCGATATCCTGTGGCCGATGTTTTGTTCTACCGTTTTACCCGATTTTGACCAAACGTATATTATTTGAAAGGTATTTCTTTTTAGCCGTTTTGCAGATTTACAGATTTTTAAATTTTTTCCTTTATTTGGAGTAAATTGCATTTAAAGTTGCTACTAACACACACATAAAATTATACATATGCTTTGTATGTTTTATTAAATTTTTTAATATGTTTGTTAATGAGTTTGTTATCTTCATTCACAATAATAATAAACCATAAAAGTGTTGGTTTGTGAATTGGCTAAGTTGAAAAATAAAGCCGCCTAGAAATTGAACTCGAATTTCGAGCGTTGGAATCTGCTAGTATTATTGTAAAGTTTTAGGGCCGTGTGCAAAAAAATTGAAGTGTACTTCAATTAGACTTTATTGTATGTTTTTCATACAAAATTGTTGATAAAGTCTACTTTAATTTTTTTGCATACGGCTTTTAGTATTTATTAAATAAGTTTTATAAGATCTAAATAAATGTGCTATAATTTTGAGCAGTACTTTATCTTATAATATCAAAAAAAAAAAAAATCTGTTATCAATAGAACTAGATAGATTCCAATTTATTTTCGCATCATATTTTAGCAATTAGATCATTATGTTATACATACGATTAGTACCTATTTTTGACTAGGTATACAAAAATATACAAGTTTTGTCAAATTACTTCTACATTCCAGAAAGGTTTCATTTGCAAACAGGCAGATGTTAATTATAAGTTGTTTGAGCGTCTACTACC
Source organism: Cordilura impudica (assembly GCA_963682025.1). Classification (NCBI taxonomy): domain Eukaryota; kingdom Metazoa; phylum Arthropoda; class Insecta; order Diptera; family Scathophagidae; genus Cordilura; species Cordilura impudica. The sequence continues at coordinate 34,347,645 of OY821519.1, read as the reverse complement.
CTTATTGTATTCCTTGGGAAAATAGAAATTAAATTGAATTTAACAAAAACAAAAACATGGGAACGTAAAAACCCTGAAGGGATGGTGATGAAAATATATACATACATATATAGGTTCAAGGTTATTTTAAATGCAATTCTTTTAAATAACAAAAAAAAAAAAAAAAAAACAGGAACAGCCCAATTCTAAATAAGAATTTCGCGGGAATTTTTTTCCATTGTACATAGATGCCAAAACGTTTTATAAATTATTTCCAATATTATTTATAATATTTTGTGCAGCAGTCAAATAAAAAAGCTGACTTCAAAAATTCGCAGTTCTCCCATATTTTTATACCCTATACCACTATGTGGTTTGGTTATAATGACTTTGTGCTGCTGTTTGTAACTACCAATAATATTTAACCTATACCCATCTTTTATTATACCGATCGAATCAGAATCACTATCTGATTCGATTTAACGATGTCCGTCCGTCCGTCCGTGTGCCCATTGTAATCAAACTGCAGGTCGCAAATATGAATATATTTTGATGAAATTTGGTATATAAGCTTCTATCCGCCGTAGGATGAGCGCTATTGAAATTGGTGAGAATCGGTCCATGTTCAGACCTAGCCCCCATACAAATGTCCCCTATGAAATCGGCATAAATTGCCATAAGATACAAATTGTCATATAAATCTCAGTCAAATTGGGTTTATATGCGTTTATTACATCCATTAATGAGTAGTCCAAATATAATCCCTATGGGACAACTCTTAGTCATAGGCCCCATATAGAGCTGCTTCCCGATCTTCACTTAAATCTACCAAAAAACAAAAATATTGCACTGATTCTTCTCAAATTTTTTTGTATATATATTTGCAAAATACAAGAGACTTTACCAAACATGGCCCGAATCGGTCCATTTTTGGGCCTAGTCCCCATATAGATATAGCATCCGATATGAACTTTTTCATATTTGCAGCCACAAAAATTAATAAAAATCCCACTCAAATTTGGTTTATGCTTATTTTCTATATCCAGTGAGTTGGATCTAAGAGATAGGGTCTCTAAACGCGGTCTAGACCGACTATAATTTTCTCACTTGTTATATTCGCATCTGTTTATTTTCTCAATAAAATAAAATCCCTCAGGTTAATTATGAATTTTCCCTGTAAAATAATGATATTTTTAATAAAAATTTATTTTAAAATACATCATTACAGTAATATAATTTAGAAATAAAAAAATAAATTTTTCATTAAATGTTGCTAATAATACAACTAGGCAACAAAAAAATGTTTAAATATTTGCACTTTAAGTGCGACTTTTTATACGCTATACCAAATCTGGTCAGGAATAATTAGTTTGTGCTGATTTTTGTAACTACCAAAAATACACATCTTTTATTATACCGATTGACTCAGAGTCATTTTCTGAGTCGATTTAGCGATGTCCGTCCGTCCGTCTGGACGGTCCGATGATTGGTGAAAATCGCTCCATATTCAGATCTAGTCCCTATACAAATGACCCCTATGATATCCAAATATCCAAATTATCATATAGATCTTGGCGAAATTGGGTATATGTATGTTTATTACATCCATTTATCAGTAGTCCAAAAATAAACCCTAAGGACAATTCTTGTCATAGCCCACATATGAAGCTGATTCCCGATCTTCATTTAAGTCTGTTAAATAATCTTACCCATAAAAACAAAATTTTTATTAAAACTCTTTCTTTCCTTATGCATATGAGTTTTGAATCTCTCCGTGACTGTGTGTGACTTTGCGTGACTATTTTAAAATTAATCTTTGGTCACATCAAGTCTATGGACCAAGTTTCAGATTGATTGGATGAGGGGAAATGGGGTTTAAATCACTTCGTGACTGGACGGGACTATCTTTAAGTAAATATTTGGTGACAAAAAGTCTGTGGACCAAGTTTCAGATTGATTGAATGAGAGGAAATGGGGTTTAGATCACTACGTGACTGTGCGTGACTATGGGTGATAGTGTGTGACTATCTTAAAATTAATCTTTGGCCACAACAAGTCTATGGATAAAGTTTCATATCGATCGGAAGAGGGGAAGTGAGGTTTTAATCTCTCCGTGGCTGTGCGAGACTATGTCAAAGTTAATCTTTTTTCACGGCAAGTCTATCGACCAAGTTTCAGGTCGATCGGATAAGGGGAAATGGGTTTTAAAGCACTACGTGATTGCGTGACTATCCCAAAATTAATCTATACTCACAACGAGACTATAGGCCAAGTTTCAGATCAATTGGACGAGGCGGAATGGGGTTTCCTCATAGCAGACAGACAGACAGAGAGTATGAGTTAAAAGAAAGAGTTTAAAAACAAAAATATTGCACAGAATTTTCTCAAATTTGGTTTTTATATGTTTTTGCAAAAATAAGTGAACTTACCAAATATGATCAGGATCGGTCCATTTTTCAACCTAGTCCCCATATAAATATAGCATCCGATATGAACTTTTTTTATATACGAAGGCAAAAACAATGTCGCTCAAATTTGATTTGTGCTTATTTTCTATATCTAATTAGTTGTACCTAGGAGATGGGGTCTCTAAACGCATGGTATAGAGTATCGTTTTTTACTTGTTTTGAAACACATAAGTGAACTAAATATGATCTTGATAATAAACTTCATATCGGATGTAAAATCAAGAATCAATTTTTTGAGTTAATTTATGGGGTACAAAACTATAGTCATTAAATATATTTAAATTAATATCCGGGGGACTTCTTTATGTAGGGACTATAACAAAAATTACAAATTTGATTACGATATATACATATAATAATATTTTCACCAATTTCAATTATTTTTTAATTCGCTATCAAGAAAAATTTACAAAGTTTATTTTTGGTACTATAATTAATAACAACTTCGGAATGAATCCATATTTTCTTCTATTACATCTTGTTTTCTTTTCAAAGAATCCGCATATGCGAGCAAATTAAACAAATATTTCGTTTTCCTCGACTTTTTCCGCATTTTTCAAATTTGAATTATGTTCGAAAAAGTTATCCCCACTTAACATTCGAGAACAATTATGGTCTTTTATATCGTCTTGCCAGTGCAATACTGTAACAACTCAAAAGGTTACTGTTTTCCCCCAAAATGCTCTATTGGACTAGAAGGGACTCAAAGAATTAGAGGAATATTAAAACATCTCAAAATTTTATTGTTTTCAGTGAAATTACAATACATATTCCTATATTACAGTGAACTTTAAACAGTAATATCTCAAAACTATCTGTTTTGAGTTGTTATAGTATTGCACTGGCAACACGATATTTCCTATATCGCACCTTAAATACAAAATAGTCACAACTCAAAATTTTCAAATTTTCAGGAGAGGCAAAAAACTGTTTATGTAAAAATGATTGTATTATTTAAAAAAATTTAGTTTCATTAAGAAAAATGTCAATTTTGAGGAAAGTTTTACTATACTTTTTTTTTAATTTATATTGGGTTTGTGGAAATAAAATATAATTTTGAGTTATGACTCACTGACTGAAATTTTTTCATTTGACTAGTGATATTATTTCAAATTGTGCCCCAGATATAACAGCATTTTTCCTGTTAAAGAAGATAGTTATGAGAAATAAATTTTTGCAGTAGTTAGAAATGTGTACTGTGAATTAATTTATGGAAAAAATTCTATTTTGGAAAATTTTGAGTCGTGACTCTTTTGTATTTAAGGTGCGATGTATGTATTTATATATTTACTTGTCAGATTGGGTTTTCCAACTCGAGAGTTAAGTGTAAGTGTAAGTCAAGAATGATAGAACTAAATTATTCTATCATTCTTGAGTATAAGCGTTCCTTATAGTGCGTTTACATCTGAGGAAAATATAGTAGATTTTAGTTGGAATCTATTTCAAAATCTATACCGTTTACATCTCACTTTTTTGACATTTTGTGAGATTTTGTTAACAGAACAATAAACAGCTGATTAAAAATAAAACATATAAACAAGAAATACCAAAAATAAACAAAACAATAGGAAAATATAATGAAATGAAAATAAGCACATGCTGAAATAGAAATTTTGCGAAAAAAAAACATCAGTATTTGTTAAATGTATTGTTTGAGCAACAAAAACAAATGCATTTTACACAATTATTATATAGCAGATGGGAATGGGCACATATAAGTATAAAAATTATAATTTTTCAATTACTAAATATTTTTTCATTATAGACTCATTTTTATTAATAATTAATATTTTATTTCCTTTTTATTCAACTTGTTTGCTTTTGTTTTTGTTTTTAAATGTCAATTTTTAAGTCACTGCGTTGTAATTTTCTTCTACATTATTAAAAAACACAGTAGTATCATTTGGTAGTGCTCAAGTTTGACAAGATTTTGCACAAATCTAGTAACGAGATAGATTTTGTTTTGGCAATCTTGTAATAATGAGCTAGATTTCGCTCGAAATCTTGTATATACTAGATTTTGCTTAGATGTAAACACACTATTAACGTAATTCGTACTATTCAATAAATTATTAACAGTAAACTTTGGAAAATTGAAATTAAATTAAATTTCAAATTTTGTTAAACAATAATATGTAATTTTTTAATTAAATATATTTGTTAACTCTTTTATTCTCTATTGATTTTCTATAAAAGATGAATAAAAGTGATAAATTTTAGAATATCTTTAAAAAAAAATATCGGTTATTTAAAATTATTGTCAATTTAATTAAATTCATGATCATTTTAGAAAATCTCCTTCCTAAAAACTCGAAAAATATATTTATTTAAAGAACATTTATAATATCGCCATTGTAAAAAATCTTATTTTTACATGCTTTTTATTTTTAAAATAAACAATTTTTTTACCTCTGTACCTACATATGATAATATCATAATAACACATATTATATATTATCTACAATTTTAGGTATATTTACTAACCTTTTATTGAAAAGATGTTTTTTCAGTGTTTTAATGTATATACACTTAATCCCAGCGACTGTTATTGTCTGAAAAATTTGTGGATGACTCTAACGAAAAACAACTAAACATAACCAGAAACGAAACGAACAAAAGAACAATAGAGAGGGAACAAACGAATTTCATCACACAGAACCAAAAACTGAGTGCATTATTTTCCCTGGCGAAATATAATAAATCCTTAAAATAGTTTTGGGAAAACAGGATTTAAAATAAATTCCTTGGCATTCAGGTAACAACATCAAAAGAAATTTTCTAGAATTTTCTTAAGACGAGATTATACTCGTACTTTTATATGGCTGGTACCTGCGTATAGTTTGGTTAAGAATACATTGGGGTTGAAAACTGACGCTATAAAAGCGAGGAACGAACTAGTCACAGCAAACAGTCGTTGGCATATCATTGTAGAGTAAACATCTCCGCATAATCTCTGAAGCAAGCAGTGTTGTAAAGTGAAGTTAGTGAAAATTATAACCTAATTGTGAAATTGAGGTTATATGTAAAAGTTAGCTGAATACAGAAGAAAAGGTGTGTGTGTGTCATTGAAGTAAAATTATTTATTTAAATAAAATTAAAGAAAATGGTAGCCATTTACAATGTTGAAGATGATTATGGCCAAAATCCCAAAACTTTGGGTGATTGGGTAAAAAATTTCCGTTTGAAAAAAATGCAAATGAAGCGTAAACTTCGTTCGGGTGGTAATTTACGAGTCTGCGCTATTTTGTCTACTGCATTAATGACGGCCGAATTAGAATTACGACGCAAACAACAAGAGCGTTTTCAAAAATGGTTAGAATTTCAAACGAAAATCAATAAAAATCCAGAACTTTACGTAACAAATGAATTGCACCGTAATCATCACCATCAACAAGAAAACCACCACCGAGATGTGGTATTGGTGTCAAACCATGATGAGAAAAAGAGCTGCAAAGAAAGTGAAGAAATTACAAATCTATGGAAATGTGAATTAAGTGAATTAGATAATTTTATGCGCAGTATTAGTAGTAAATCTAATACTAGTGCTTCTAGTGATTCAGGAGGAGGCCCAACTTGTAAAGATAAAAAATTACGTTTCCAAGTAAACGTGCCTCAACAACATATAATTAAAGTTTCTAGTTAGTAATAAGTTTTAATTATTTGGGAGAGACTTTTGCAAAAGATTGAAAATTTATAGTGTATTTAAAACTTAGATGTGTAAAAATATTATTTTTTGAGTTTTATTACGAAAGTTTTTCCATTTACAGTCTGTTGTGACCTTTGTCTATAACACCTACTTAACCATGAGAGATGGATAATGAAGTTTAAATTGGCCACAATGTGTGGTACATTGTTGGTTACTTCTAAAGGCCATGAAGTGAAGAGTAAAGGCGAGATTGAAAAAGACAGGGTCTTCAGCTCAAAACTGTCAACGACTGGGTTGGAAAACAATGATAAACATAATCGGTTTGTAAATTTTTTAAAATTTAAAATTTAGTGTAATAAACTTGTATACATACAATTCCCTGAAGAAAATGATTACTCATCAAAAAAAAAAAAAAAATTTTTTTTATACGTCGCCATTTTGATTTAAAATGTGTGTGTATAACATCAAAAAGAAAAAGAAAGAAAAACGGTTACGAATACCTAACTTTGTGTATGTATACCTACACGAAAAGTTTGTACGAAAGAAAAAACTAGAAGAATATTGAACAATGGAGAATCGAAAAAAATACTATAATTCTTTGTTTATGTGGTTTCTTTTGATACAGTGTGAGTAATCATTTGCTTTTTGGGAAATTTTTGTAGTATGAGAATGTATATATTATAGAAAAAAAAAAACTGATTCATATTGAATTTATGTAAATTTTGTTTTGTAAATATAAGTAAATAGTAAATTTGTGTAAAAAAGAACTGAAAAGAATTTAAAAGAAATATCAAAATAAAATATTTCATTTTTTAATGGATTATTATAAAATATAACAAAACAACTATGTCTTATTATTTCTTTATTGCAAAGAAAAACAAAAAGTTTAAATAAAACCTTTATTTTCAGTGTTAACTCATCATGTTGTAATACGCACACATTTTTCCCTGAAGTAGAGAAGATGTGGTTGAATCAATCTTAAGAAAAAAAAAACCCCTTAACGGTTTCATCATGTAGTCCAACGGGTAAAAAAGTCAGCAGAGTGAGTTGTGTATCACCTCTTTTTACATCATCAACGTATTAGTTTCTCCTTACTACTACGCCCACTCCTCGTCCTGTAAGCAAATTCTACACATTTCAAATTATCGATCTTAAAACAGTAGTGGAATATTGTATGCAGTTCGGTATAGAATCTTGCTTACCAAACAACACGTTATCTAGCGAAATTGAGACGTCGAGTTGTCATCGTATAAAAATTAAATATAAATAAAGGATTTCATGAGAGAAATTGGGTATTTATGAAATCTTTGATAAATCAATGTATTTTTCCAAAATTTCAGTATGAAACAACTTCTTGAGTACTACATAAAAAAGAACACAAAGCCTTTTAAACAAGTTAACTGGATTTTTGTTGTGATTATACATATATGCTGCCATGTTGAGCTGTTACAGTATCTGATATGGTATATATTCTTTTGGAATTTTCTCGTTGCATTTTCTTTTCATCCCTCTAGTACGAAAACACATTTGCCAGTGCGCTTGTGTTAAAAGTTTCATCGATTGTGGACGAGAGAGTCTTAACGATATTCATCATTGTCGTAAGCGTTCTATCATATATTTTCGAAATAATTATGTAATTTTAGGGATTATTGCAAGAACAAAGCGTTTCACTGAAGTTAACTCAAGTTAATGTGTCGTACCCACAACCTTTCATCCTTTTATATAAATAATACTATGGAAGAGTTTATTAGGAAGCTTCACACATCACACGACTAAAATTGAATGGAACTATTTCCTGTAGAATATGCAAAGATTAAATTAAACACCATCTTTATACATCATCACACGCATTAAATTGAATGGAACTAATTCCTATAGAATTTGGCAAGATTAAATTATACATCATTACTTAGAATTTTTTTTTTCCATCATATTGGAACAGAATCACTATGGTCATTTATTTTTTTAGGACTACAGATCGTGAAACATCTGCAAAAAGCAATTAACGCCATTGTTGCATGTACTTCAAACTGAAAATATGGAACATGTGATATGTATTTTTAGGAGCTGAAGTAACTAAATCCATTGTTGCTTTAAGCAGTCAGTCGTCACCTTAATTTCGGAAAAATCCTTATCGTAAGACAACAAAATTTACGTTTTACATTAATTAAACTATTACAGAAAATTAACAAAAATGTAACCGACATCAAAAACTCCCATCAAACTGCAAAACTACAGTTCCAGATATAACATAGCTGAACCCCTCTGGACATCTTCAAAAATTCACTAATCAATATTTAATTAACATTTATTAGCGTTCTCAGTTGATCTGTGCCTGAGAATTATTTGGAAAAATTTCGCCACTAAGCTTATCTTAAAAGTGTAAGGAAAACTTTGAAATTGTTTTGCGACTAATCAAGTTTTTACAGCTAACTCTGAAGCTTCTGGAAAACATTAATTTCTATGCTTTACAAAAAAAAATATATATCCCGGTTTGGCATCATTAGAGAGAGAGGTAGAACGTTGTGATTTTCGATCTTTTCACATGTAGTTATTGAGTCAACTTTTTGAATCTTAGCGAAAAGTGTAAGAAAACGTTGAAATTGTTAAGCCACTAATAACATTTTTACAGACATCATTTGATCACCACACATCTTGGAAAGTTTAACCCTTTAACAAAGTTGACGACACATATTTAGCCAGAATACTTGGAATATATTCCCCCCTTCATGGGAACAAGACAACAGGAGCAAACCGTAACATTTTTTAAATAATTTTGTGACTCAAATTTTTAGCATTATGACTCAGTTGATCGGTTCCTGAGCATAACTTGACCTGATTCCTATCCGTTATTTTTCGATTTGTGGATTTATTTTATAAGAGCTTATCTTGACGGTATCTTGGCGCATCATCTGTGGCAGTTACCATTAATTTTAACAGGCAGGTGTTAAATATTACAAAACAAAAAGAACTCTTTGATTTTTTAGCATTATGACTCAGTTGATCTGTGCCTGAGTACATAATATGGGTGTCAACACAACTTGTAACTTTTACTTCATTAAGGCTTTGAATATTCTGGAATTCTAAGGAAATTTTTAATAAAAAAAAAAACGAGAAAAATTCTTCAACGTGTAAGAAAACTGAAATTGTTTTTACCCACTAATACAATTTTTACAGACGTTGAACCCAGCTAGATGATATTTTATTTTGTTAAGAGAAATGGTCTCGTTCTACAATAATCTTTTGTGCGGCATCGTATGGCAGCCGTAACAAACCGCGCCATTCCTTATTCACCAGGCATGTGTTAGATTTTACAAGCAACTTTTTCTATGAATTTTAGCTGTTGATCTCTATCTGAGCGAGCGTAGTATGATATAAGGATAACTATGAGATTTGAGAAAATTTTGTTGAGGCTCACACGGAAGGACAATGTTTGAATCTTTAATATGTAAGAAAACAATGAACACGGTTTTTACAATTAATGCAATTTTTGCAGACGAAGCAAAGCGTAAGACTCTGACCACTTCAGTGAAGATATATAATGGTGGCACCATTATACTACTACTTCAGGCAGGTAGTGGCCTTAGCTTTAATATAAATTGTTTGGAATTTTTAGCATTATGACTCAGTTGATCAGTTCCTGAGCATAATTGGAATCTAGGAAATCATGTTATGGCATTGTTAGCAAGCAGCTAATTATTGGATTTATCTGGAATTTGTTAACGAATCGTATTAGCTGAAATGTGTAAGAAAGCATTGAATTTGTTGCAACACTAATACAACTTTTACAGACGATACATTGTTAAATTTACCGCTTATTGCTGCACTATTATGGCTCTGTCAAGATTTTATTACTTTGGACGACATTCTTCAATGATGCGAGTAAGAGGACATGCATAGGTTTTCTGTTAATTCGATATTCATGGCGAACGCGAGTGTGCTTTTAGAAATCATCCTACACGATTAGCAACAAAAGGCCGTTCTCACAAATTTTTGAACCCTAATACGTAAGATGCCAGTTGTTTTCCGCTCAAATACAATTTTTGAAGTTTCATCATCCTCCCTTCCTAACCCTGGCATACACCCCAGGTGTTCTCAACTAATATGTTTTGAGTATTTTCTGATTTTAGCATTATGATGTGTATCAGTTAATTTGGAACCCTATCCATAATATTTACTACTGTTAATGTTCATCACTTTGTAAATCGGGAACGCACAGTTAACACCATCTTGGCCATGTAAGGAAGAATGAAAAATTTTTGTCAACCACCACCACCCTTATGGCATTTGAACTTTATACTCAACCTCCGGAAACATGCCAACTTTAAATTCTAAGAAACGAAGAGCGCAAGGAGAACATTTGTTTCCTAATTAAGTGCGTTTTAGCAGGCCAACAGGAAATATATCTACCACCACCCTTCATATTTCATAAATAACACCTGGTCGCTTAGTAGTCAGGTGCTCGTTTTAACAAAATCGATTTAATTTTGATTTTTTTAGCAGTCGCACACTAGTGAATACCCCGCGGTACCTGTATGTAATCTCTGGAACACACGTCTAACATAAAACGAAAGGTTTTGAGCATTCCATCCATCTCATTTTATACCATTTAGCAACAAAGCGAGCGAGGCTGGCGTTAAAATAAATCGTAAGAGTTTTTACTTGAATCTTGACAACAATTTATACGATATTTGCAGCTTACCTTACTCCTCGACACAGGACTCTATATAACATTAACTCCATCTTACTTCCAGTAGTACAGAAAACTTCAAATACTCTCACACAGGCAAGAATTTGTCTTTAAATCAAATTGAAAAACTTTCTATGATTTTTAGCGTTATATCGCAGTTGAATCGTTCCTGCGTCTAACCATAGTGATGTGTTTATCGAGTCTTACTTGTTTTTTTGACACAACACATAATCCATCAACAAATAATCCTGTTCATAGAGTTTCCTGATTTTATATATACGTTTCCAAAGAGACGGTAAGAAAAAACACTATTTGTTTTTAACTTGATATTATGTTTCCAATGTAAATCGTTCCGACACACGCATCAAAAAATGTTTTGTGTTTTTGTTTCTTTTCTATGAGTTTTACTCTCTTTTTTTTTTAGCACAACGATGTTACCCTACCTACCAGTCATATCCTGTAAGAATAATATCAGCAATTTAAAACCTCTCCTGGTAGTTGAATTATGTCATGGATCTTACTAGTGAGTGATTTAAACTGTACGACGCACGTTCAGAGAAATTCATCACATATATAATAATAAATATGTAAAAAATAATTCAAACCAGTAAGCTAAGGGAATCGCTTTTATGATATATCTCCATTATCTTATAACCACTCGTAATGATGAATTTTGATATACAGCCGTCCCTCCCCCTTCCCCACCACACATTATTGAAAGTAAGGCCCCAAAATTTCATCAAGCATTTCATGTATAGAACGTAAAACTTCACTCGTTCACCCGAAATCTTTTCACGCCAAAAAAATAATGTGTGTTGTTGGTGAAGGCGGCCTCCTCCTCTCTACGCGCCCAACATATAAAATAAAGAGCAGCAGAATCGGCAGCAGTTTTTCACTCAAAACTCTTCTCATTTAAAATGTAAGATATTTATGCCAGAAACCTGTGGAATTATTATAATTGTTACATCTGATCAGGAGAGGAGTCGTCTTTGATTTTTTTTTATAAAGACTGACGGCCAGTGGCTCAAAAATATAGCTAAGGGAATCGCTAATATTTTTTATAACAACTCAACATCAACTTAGTTATTGTTGTTACACACATATGTTGCTCACGATCACACCGCTACGCGAGGCGCTGAATAGTGCTCCTAATTGTAAGCTTATGGCTAGCAAATAAACACGTAACTAATAATTCTTTTACAGAACATCAAAATCTCCCACAAAAAAAGAAGCTTAATGCTAAGGGAATCGCAAAATGGTAATATGTATATAAAAGATGTTGAATTTGGTGCAAAATCAAAATAACACTAGAATGTAATAAGTAATATAAAGTGGAAGCAAAAAAACACTTAAATCATTACAAAACTAATAATTTTTACAGATATAAACATATAAAACACAAAGCTTAACAAAGATATTGCTAAGGGAATCGCAATTTTATCTTGAATCACATCCCCTGTGATATGTAATCAACATCCTTTTGATTACAACCCCCGTTTAAAAAGTACTGTAAAATTTAGAAAAATGATCGAAAATTGAAATAATAATATGATCTTAAAATAATATAAATTAATATTATATAAAGTTGAAGCTTGAGAAAAATTTTATATATAACTCATGATTAAAATTATAAGTATATTATAATATTATGTGATCGAAAATTGAAATTATCAATCAATGCGAAACGATCGAGATCGTAGCTACAAACAAAATCTTAAAATTATACAAAATCATATGTAGTTGATGATTAAAACTTGAGAAAAAGGCTCATAATATCTCATGATTATAGCTTGAATGAAACTCGTAAAAAGGAGATGATAGTTGAAAAAGCATAAGATAAAAAAAAATTATCTTTGGTCACAGCTGCTAGTAATCATATAGCTCATGATCGTAATTGCTTTACTATACTAACACTTACGACAAATCCTGATATTGTGTGTGATGAGCGAGCACATAGATAACGACCCCTTTTGTTGTTATTCCGAGAATCATATACCCTTTTATGATTGATGCTCAAAGAAAAAATCGCCGATATCATTGTGGTTATTGTAGCCCCATGGATCGGTCAAACCATATGAGAGGCTTGATTCCTTGCTTCGAGATAATCAGATATTTTGTGTGATGAGTAGATAACGACCCCTTGTTGTTTATCCTTTAATCATATACCCTATTATGATTGATGCTCAAACAAACACCGATATCGTTAATGGTTTGGATCGATCGAACATGACTGCTGCTTTGTTCGAACCGTATATACAAAGCTTTTTAAAAGATCATAGCATATACGATGCTAACGGCTTTTTAATGACCATACACTTGAATGATTTTTGTAGTTTTGAAAAGATATGTAACATTTGTAGCTGTATAAGATCTTTGAAGATCGTAGCTTAAAATATCTAAAAATGTCATGTAGCCTTAGAACGAACATATGTGATCATAGATACGTTAAACATGTTGTTAAGCCGGCCTGTGTCAAATTGAAGAAATCATAAATTTTATCTTTTTCTATAGCATAATTTTTCATTATAGCTTTATTAAAAATGGCGACGCCTGATCTTTTCCTGAGAAGAGTGTAAGGGAGCGTGAAGAGAGAGAGCTAAAAAAAAAAGAAAATTGAAAAAGAGCAAGCATGATGCTGAGTATGAAAGCGAGGGCAAAAACATTATACCGACGTTGTGTTCTATCTACTACTTTTCGGCGTTTGTTTTTTTGTGTTATTTTTCTATTTCGATATATTTTTTGTAGCCTTATGTAACAGTTGATCTGTGCCTGTACATAAGCTTGGGAATGAAAGCGTGACGACAAGACGTCCAATTCTGAACGAATAATGGATGAACAGAGCTGAGGAAAGAAACTGGATCGTATTTCTCTTTTTCTACGTTTTTTCTTTCAATGTTTTTTTATTTTGTAGCTTTTGTGTGTCTCAGTTGATCGGTGCCTGGACACAACTATTAACTTATCTAACAGAGAGAGAGAGAGACGATTTGGGGGTGACAACTCTTGTCAATCTATCTTTTTCTTTTTTTTGTTTGTTCTCTACGTTTTCTTTTTTATGAATTCTTTTATAGCATTATGTTTCAGTTGATCAGTGCCTGAGCATAATCAAATGAGAGCAAGTGAGAGAGAACGATCTAGAAATATGACCAGTGACAGTTACATTACTACTTTGGCGAGCTCCCTAAGAGTGTGACTAAAATGGCTACTACTTGGGCAGATTTTGTTTCTTTTCTTTTATTTTTAAATTTTTTTTTAGCATTATGTCACAGTTGAACGGTGCCTGTGCATAATTTCTAAATGAGGCTTTTTATTACAATGACTAAGAGCGAAGAGAATAAGAGTGGCTTCAAAGGAAAACTCTTTTGTTCTGTTTTTTGTTCTCTTTTTTTTTTCTTTCTAATATTTCTTTCAAGACTTCAAGACTACAACAAAGTAGCAGCTGTGCTATGCAAATATAGTTCGTTTTTCTATTCTTATTTTTTTTTGTAACAACTTCTAGCGTTATGACACAGTTGATCGGTGCCTGTGTGTAACTTCATTTAAATGGCAAGATTATGAGACGATGATCTACTAAACTTTGAGATAGAATTGAGTATAGCTGTTTAATCTGATATATTTAAATCAGAAGTTTGAGAGTGCACATTGATACCTAGAGAATATAACGGGGAATTTTGAGCTACTCTTTTGCTGCTTGAGCATTGACTACAGCCATTGTTAACTCGACAGCAGCTGATGTGGTGTGGTTTACGCGTTGTTCGAAAAAACTTTAACAACACAGGTTTATTTTGTAAATTAAAATCCTCTTCCGCTAATTATACCATTTACAGGCTTCCCTTCTCCTAATAAGTAAAGTTTTATTGGCTTTTATTTTTCATTTCCCTCCCCCCCGTACACACTATATATCTATCTACAAATATCGTTAAAGGGAATCTATACGATACAGCAACTCAGCAACAAACAACAAACGTAAAACTTTTAAAATGTTTCTATAAAGGGAATCCAGAAACACGGCGCCCACTCTATTTTCTTTCTCTATTTTTGTTAAAACCAACTTTTTCTAATTTTATTTTTCTGTTAAACTTAAAAAATAATTTTTATGATTTTTTTTAGTTTTTAACCAAACACTTTTTAAAAATGTTCAAAGATCTGTAATAATATTAATTTTAGCCTAACGTATGAAATTATTGTAACGATGAAAAAAATCCCCTCAAATGTTCTGTTAAAAAAATATTTTTAAAAATGTTCAAAATTTCCACAAATAAGTAATAATTTAATCAAATATTTTTGTAGCAAATAATATTTCATAGATGTTTAATTGTCAATTTTGTTAAAAATAACTTTGAATTTGTAATTGTTTCTTCTTTTTTTTCTAATTCTTTGTAAATGAAATTTGTATTTTAAAATGTAATATTTGAAATTTGATATCTGCACTTCACACAACTTATCCCGCCCGGGGCACCTGAACAAACATTTGAGAGGAGTGGTGATGCAAGAACAGAGAAGGGTCTAAGCGAATCTTTAGTATGCGACAGAAAGAAGAGGGATACAATCTGAGTACAACTGCCTTCAAAAATGAGTAAACAACACAGTCTGATATAGTTCTGATAGAAGCCAAGCCAAAGAGATATAGTTTTCCGTTTAAAGAGAGCAATAGAGAGACAATTTTCTGTTAACGTTTTAAGCAGAACGAAAACCCCCCTGATTGTAAGATTTAGAAGAAAGAGAGAGAAAAAAAAAACAACGGGCCACAGACGAATTACATTTATTCTAACACCATGGTTTTATTCAACAACTGAGCTTTTGGTTAATCAGTTGTCAATCTGCACATAACTTCAGCTTTCATTTGGGAAAGAACATCGATTCTGTATTAGAAAAAAAAAGAGAAGAGGTTTCCCTGAGCAAACATTTAGTATGACACCTTGTTTTAACTAACAACACACCAATAACCATGGTATTTTAATTAATTGCAAACTGGGCGGCTATGAGATATACATATTTTTAACAAGCAGTTAGAAAGGTACTTAAGGTCCAGTCCGGCTACTTAAGCTTCAACTTCATCTGGGCTTTTATAAAAAGTTCGATGTTTACCAGCAACCTACTACCACCTACCTAAACTATCTACTACTGCAGCTAAACACAATTTGCATCCTAGTTTCGAAAATGTTACAATTTTCATGTCATCAAATTGAAGTTATTTATATACATGCATATACGAAGTATATATATAAGATCTTCAGTTTCACCAATGTGTTTAACGGCAAATCAATCTACATTTATTACAACATTCATCAAATTGAAGATTTCGATCTTCTATGTTATATATGTGCAGCTAATCGAAAGCTACAAACAATATTAAGAAAAGAATTACGAAACCTGCAATTTGGCATTTGATCTAGTCTTCTCATACAGAATTTTGTGCTTCAAGTCGAATCATAATAGATTTAACAACAAAAGAAATCAGCTACTTCATAATGTAATTGTATGCTCGGTTTAGAAGGCTGCTAATCGTACTTATATGTATATGCACTAAATCTAAAATTCCTGCTGAGTTGTTGTACGAATCTTCATCAGATTTTAGAGTGGAGAAAGAGAGAGAGGGCTGTTCTAACACTTTAAAAACACATATATTACAATCATCATCATTATATAAATTCCGCTATAGAAGTCTTAAACCACAATTGAATATTAAACACAAATCGAAATCCTTAACAATGCTGATTTCTTCTCGATCACCATCAATCATCATCATATAAATTCTTTAAAAGTAAATATTTTTGGGTATCTAAACTGTGCGGCTTAACAACAACAAAGCGTTTGTCATCTTCTATGAATACTGTTGTGCAGACCTAAGCTAGACAAGAAAATTACACCATCAACAAACTCTTAAAAAAAAAACTGGAGAATTGTGGCACAAATCAAGTGCATATCAAGAGACGACTTAACATTATGACGACGGGTATTTATTTAAGAACCCAACCAACAACACACAACATATCCAAAAAAGGAAGACTTCGCTTTGATTACAATTCTCTGGAATTGTTAACAACTTAAAAGCTGTATATATATGATATTCCAATCCATTCATCCAAACTTGTTCTGATTACGCATTCTAAGCTGTGCTTTGCGATCTTTGAGAGAGAGCTGAGCTGTGTGATAGCATCCTTGTTCTTCTAATGCAATACAAGCTGTGATACGTTTTGAGATGAGCTAGATTGAATATTTACTGAATTCCAATTTCTCACTGTTTTTTCATCAAACGTCACAAATATGTCGAATATACATTTTACTTTTACATTACTTACAAATTCCTAACTCTACCTGGTTAAATGTATGAAGTCATCAATCCAGCCCTTGTTTTGAATCGTTAAGATAATTTGCACAGAGGTATCTCCTTGTATTTGGGAAGAATATCATTTTGTCTGCAGAGTATATGTTTCAACATTATCAACAACATCAAACATCACAAATCCAACAAAATCATTCATCATCACGTTTAGACGGCGGCGTGGGACTCTATATAATGACGGCGGCGTGGGACTCCATGTATTGACGGCAGCGAGGGACTATTGACGGCAGCGAGGGACTTGACGGCAGCGAGGGACTCCATGTATTGACGGCAGCGAGGGACTATTGACGGCAGCGAGGGACTTGACGGCAGCGAGGGACTCCATGTATTGACGGCAGCGATGGACTATTGACGGCAGCGTTGGACCATGTGTTGACGGCAGCGTGGGACACCAAGCATCGACGGCGGCGTGGGACACCAAGCATCGACGGCGGCGTGGGACACCAAGCATCGACGGCAGCGTGGGATACCAAGTTTTGACGGCAGCGAGGGATTCCAAGTTTTGACGGCGGCGAGGGACTCAATGCGGCTATTGCAGTATCAACTCACTCGAAAACTTATTTCCTGACAGCAGAGCGGCTCTTCAAATGTTGGTGTGGCGGTTTAAGAGGGGTGGCGTGGTGGGTCATCAAAAAACGTCGATGCTTGTTGCGGCTCTTCAAAATCTTCGTTGTAACGCAAGTCGCCGTTGCTTTTTTTATTTTATTTTTTTTCGGCGGCATGTAATATGAAGTTTCAACGACAGCGTGGCAAGTTTCGACGGCAGCGTGGCATAATACACACATACCAAGTTTCGACGCAGCGTGGCATACATACCAAGTTTTGACGGCAACGTCTGGCACACATACCAAGTTTTGACGGCAGCGTTGTGGCACACATACCAAGTTTTGACGGCAGCGTTGTGGCACACATACCAAGTTTTGACGGCAGCTTTGTGGCATACATACCAAATTTTGACGGCAGCGTGTGGCATACATACCAAATTTTGACGGCAGTGTGGCGTAACACATACCAAATGTTGACGTCAGCGTGACACATTTATAAAGTTTTGACGGCTGCGAGGGACACCAAATTTTGACGGCAGCGAGGGACACCAAATTTTGACGGCGGCGAGGGACACCAAATTTTGACGGCGGCGAGGGACACCAATTTTTGACGGCAGCGAGGGATTTCCAGTGTGGTTTCTTTTCCTTTATTTTTTCCCCATCCTCTCCCATTCATTATCAATTATATATTCTCTTAAATCATTTAGGATGGTTTTTTTTTCATCATTTTAATAAAATTCAGAAATTTGTACCCAATTGATTAAGTAACAATTGTAATTAAAAATATTTTCTCTAAACGAAATTGTATAGAATTTGTTAATAATCATTTAATCAATAATGTTTAGTTTTTTCATTGCTCATGATTTTTTGTTTTTTAATTTAAATAAATTTTGTTACATAAATATGATTGAAAAGATTAAAAAGAAAATAGTTTTTATTCAATAAATAGTTATTGCAAATAAAAAATGAATATTATTATTTGAATCAATAAAAATTAGCTATTTTTGTTATATAAAAAATATAAAATTTGTTTATTTTTTTTAATTGAAATATGAGATTTTAGTTAATAAGAAAACTAAATAAAAAAAATAAAATAAATACCTACGTTTGATTGTAAAATATAAATATGTTGTGTTTTTATTTATGGCATGTTGACGATTTCAGTCTTTTTTTTTTTATTTGCATAATTTTGTACTTGAAAGCATTAACTATTTTTGGAAAAAGGATATTATTTCATAGAAAGAATTCGGAAGTAATAAATTTCATAGACCTTGTATTGACGTAGGGTTTCATTTAAAAAAAATCTTCAAAAAAATTTTTAAACTTATTTGGTCTAAAAAGTAGTTTAAAAATATTTTTTCTTCAATATTTTAAAAATTAAGGAAAGCATTGAAGCTGTAGACGTATTACCTGAATATGAAGATTTGTCCCACAATGCTGGACCTTTTAACACAATTTATTTACTTAAGTTCTGAGCTTAAAATATTAAATTCTATACCTCATTCAATTTGTTCTATGACTGAATTCATTTCGCCAGCAGCACTGAAACGAGAATTAATTTAACGAGACCTTAGTAGAATTCATTTTGGAGTGTGTCAAAAATAAATTCAAAATAAATTAGTTTTTTCAACTTCATCGGAAATACACGGCAGTTAATTTATTGCTTAATGAAATATATTTTTTGATTTATCTATAATGTTAATAGGCAAGGCGATTTCTTGTTACCGATGATTTGTTAAACAGTTTTCTTCCGATTCTGACCCAACGTATCTCATTTGAGAGGTATTTCTTTATAGCTGTCCACTATATTTACAGATTTGCGCCGTTTGGAACACATACATAAAATTATGCAATGCTATGTGTGTGTTTATTAAATTTGTTAATGTGTTTATAAAATAATCTAACCCATAAAAACAAAGTTTTTATTAAAACTCTTTCCTTATGCATATGAGTTTTGAATCCATGACTGCGTGACTATTTCAAAATTACTCTTTGGGCACAATGTCTATGGACAAAGCTTCAGATCGAACGGATGAGGTTTAAATCACTCCGTGACTGTGCGTGACTATGTCAAAGTTAATATTTTTTAACAGCAAGTCATCGACCAAATTTCAGATCGATGGGATAAGGGGAAATCCATTTTAAATCTCTCCGTGACTAAGTCAAAGTTAATCTTTTTTCACAGCAAGTGTATCTCATCGAGAGGTATCGATCGGATGAGGGGAAATGACATTTAGATCACTCCGTGACTGTGCGTGACTGACCGTGACTTCCCCAAAAATAATCTGTAGTCTCAACAAGACTATGAGCCAAGTTTCAGATCAATTGGATAAGCGGGAATGGGATTAAACCACGACAGACAGACAGACAGAGAGTATGAGTTAAAAGAAAGGGTTTAAAAACGAATTTGTTTTCTTCATTCACAATAATTGTGTTGAATTGAAAAATAAGTTTGGACATAAACCAATTTAAAAAGTGTTGTAAAATAATTTATAAAATGAAAAAATAAAATTTCCTAGAATTCGCACTCGAATTTCGAGTGCTGGAATCTGCTAGTGTAATATTAATACATAGGTAAGGCAATTTCTTATGACCGATATAAACATTTTAGTTACAAATCGATTTTACCAAAAATACCCCATTTGAAAGGTGTTTCTTTTTAGCTGTCCACCATATTTACAGATTTGCAACGTCTGGAACATTTTTTCTTTGTAGTAAGTTGGTACTAACACACACATAAAACACATATTGTGTGTGTGTGTGTGTGTTTATTATAAATATCAAAGGCCTTGTGTTGAATTGTGAATTGGCTTAAATTGATTAGCATACGATTAGGCTCTTATAACATGATTTATTTAATGAAAAATAAAATAAAATTTTCTAGAATTTGCACTCGAATTTCGAGGGCTGGGCTCTGCTAGTTATAATTATATTATATATTATTATATATTATTACTATATATTATTTTTATATATTATTATTATATATTATTATATATTATATATTATTACTATTATATATTACTATTATATATTATTATTATTATATATTATTATTATTATATATTATTATTACATATTTTTTTTTATTATATATTATTATTATTATTACATATTTTTTTTTATTATTATATATTATAATTATTACACATTTTTTTTTATTATATATTATTATAATTATATAGTATTATTATTATATATTATTATATATTCTTATATATTCTTATTATATATTATTATTATTATATATTATATATTATATATTATTATTATATATTATTATTATTATATATTATTATTATATATTATTATTATTATTATTATATATTATTATTATTATATATTATTATTATATATTATTATTATATATTATTATTAATATATGTTATTATTATATATTATTATTATTATTATTATATATTATTTTTATATATTATTATTATATATTATTATATATTATTATTATCATATATTATTATTATATATTATTATATATTATTATTATTATATATTATTATTATATATTATTATTATTACATATTTTTTTTATTATTATATATTATTATTATTATATATTATTATTATATATTATTATATATTATTATTATTATTATTATTATATATTATTATTATTATATTTTATTATTATTGTTATTATATATTATTATTATTATATATTATTATTATTATATATTATTATTATATATTATTATTATCATATATTATTATATATTATTATTATTATTATATATTATTATATATTATTATTATTATATATTATTATTATATATTATTATTATTATATGTTATTATTATTATATATTATTATTATTACATTTTTTTTTTTATATATTATTACTATTATATATTATTATTACATATTTTTTTTATTATATATTATTATATATTATACATTATTATATATTATTATTATATATAATTATTATTATATGTTATTATTATATATAATTATTATTATATATTATTATTATATATTATTATTATATATTATTATTATTATATAGTATTATTATTATTATATATTATTACTAGCTGAGTCCGGTCCGCGTTGCTGGCCCGAAGAAAACATCTGGATTTTATATTGCATCTAAATTTTAATACCGAGTGTCGGGCAAAAGTAAAGCACGAACTCCCTCGAAAATTTTAGCAAATATCTAGGTACAATACTAAAATTTGATTTCGCCATGGCCCTCCGCCCACAGATCAAAAATCAAATATCAGACTACAGTGTCACCCGAAAAGCTATTCCGAAGATTCTGTGCCTTAAATACATTGCATTTAATAATATTATGAATATGACTGAAAAAAAATATACGTTTTCTTGAATATTTTAACACCAGCGCCACCTACAGGTGAAAAACTTTGTCAGCAACTTTAGTTTTATGTACATAATATATGTTGCGAATTTGAGCTAAATTGGACCGAAAATAAATTTTTTGGGAAAATCTCGACCCCAGCGCCACCTATCGGGTACAAAAAAAAGTTATGCAAATCGGAGAACCAAAGGAACATATGCTATGAATACGAAGTCGCTAGCATTAGTGGTTCAACAGTTATTAGAGTACCAACATACGCACCAACGTTTTTATATATTAAGATTATATATTATTATTATTATTATATATTATTATATATTATTATTATATATTATTATATATTATTATTATTATTATTATATATTATTATTATTATTATATATTATAATTATTATATATTATTATTATATATTATTATTATTATTCAGAGTTCAGAAAAAAACACACTGAATAAAAAACTCGTACATATATGTAAACAAACATAACTTAGACCAACACACACATATTTTTATTTTCATACCAATTATGTTTGTTTTTAAATTTTCTGCGGTGCCCAACACAACCATGACTGTGTTCGTTTTAATATTTCGTTATTTACACGAACATTTTTGTATCACATACTTTTTGTTTCAATCACACATAAAGCACACATTTTTGAGTGTTGCTTTATTTGAAGTTCATGTTCTGGTACGTGTTCTGAAAAATAACACAGAACATGTACAATAAACAGGTTCGAGTTCAGTTATATTTTAAGTCGTGTTTAAGTCGTGTTTAAAATATAACTGAACTCGAACCTGTTTATTGTACATGTTGTGTTTTTTCTCACTACACGAGCCACAACACGACTTAAAATATAACTGAACTCGAACCTGTTTATTGTACATGTTCTGTGTTTGTTTTCATTACACGTACCAGAACATGAACTTCAAATAAAGCAACACTCAAAAATGTGTGCTTTATGTGTGATTGAAACAAAAAGTATGCGATACAAAAATGTTCGTGTAAATAACGAAATATTAAAACGAACACATTCATGGTTGTGTTGGGCACCATGATTGATATGAAAATAAAGATATGTGTTGGCTGCTTTTGAACAGAACATTGTGTGTTTCGTGTATGTATTTTCTGAACCTTGTTATTATTATATATTATTATTATTATATATTATTATTACATATTTTTTTATTATATATTATTACTACATATTTTTTTATTATATATTATTACTATTATTATTATATATTATTATATATTATTATATATTATTATTATATATTATTGTTATCATATATTATTATTATTATATATTATTATTATATATTATTATTATTAATATTATTATTATTATTATTATTATTATTATTATTATTATTATTATTATTATATATTATTATTATTATTATTATTATTATTATTATTATTATTATTATTATATATTATTATTATTATTATTATATATTATTATTATTATATATTATTATTATTATATATTATTATTATATATTATTATATATTATTATTATATATTATTATTATATATTATTATTATTATTATATATTATTATTATATATTATAATTATTATATATTATTATTATATATTATTATTATTATTATTATATATTATTATTATTATTATATATTATTATTACATATTTTTTTATTATATATTATTACTATTATTATTATATATTATTATATATTATTATATATTATTATTATCATATATTATTATTATTATATATTATTATTATTATATATTATTAATATTATTATTATTATTATTATTATTATTATTATTATTATATATTATTATTATTATTGTTATTATTATTATTATTATTATATATTATTATTATTATTATATATTATTATTATTATATATTATTATTATATATTATTATTATATACTATTATTATATATTATTATTATTGTTATATTATTATTATTATATATATTATTATTATTATTATATATTATTATTATTATATATTATTATTACATATTTTTTTATTATATATTATTACTATTATTATTATATATTATTATATATTATTATTATATATTATTATATATTATTATTATCATATATTATTATTATATATTATTATTATTATTATATATTATTATTATTATATATTATTATTATTATTATTATTATTATTATTATATATTATTATTATTATTATATATTATTATTATATATTATTATTATATATTATTATATATTATTATATATTATTATTATTATTATATATTATTATTATTATATATTATAATTATTATATATTATTATTATATATTATTATTATTATTATATATTATTATTATTATATATTATTATTACATATTTTTTTATTATATATTATTACTATTATTATTATATATTATTATTATCATATATTATTATTATTATTATACATTATTATTATTATATGTTATTATTATTATTAATATTATTATTATTATTATTATTATATATTATTATTATTATTATTATTATTATTATTATTATTTATTATTATTATTATTATTATTATATATTATATATTATTATTATTATTATTATATATTATTATTATTATATATTATTATTATATATTATTATATATTATTATTATTATATATTATTATTATTATTATATATTATTATTATTATATATTATTATTATTATATATTATTATTATTATATATTATTATTATTACATATTTTTTTATTATATATTATTACTATTATATATTATTATTACATAGTTTTTTTATTATTACATATTATTAGTATTATATATTATACATTATTATATATTATATATTATTATTATTATATATTATTATTATATATTATTATTATACATTATTATTATATATTATTATTATATATTATTATTATATATTATTATTATTATTGTTATATATTATTATTATTACAGTTTTTTTTATTATTATGAATATATTATTACTATTATTTATTATTATTAAATAAATTTTTTTATTATATATTATTACATATTTTTTTATTATTATATATTATTATTATATATTATTATTATTATATATTATTATTATTATATATTATTATTATTATTAGTATTATTATTATTATTATTATTATATATTATTATTGTTATATATTATTATTGTTATATATTATTATTATTATATATTATTATTATATATTATTATTATTATTATTATTATTATTATTATTATTATTATTATTATTATTATTATTATTATTATTATTATTATTATTATATGTTATTATTATTATATATTATTATTACATATTTTTTTTATTATTATGTATATATTATTACATATGTTTTTAGTATATATTATTATTATTATACATATGTATATTATTATTATTTATATTATTATTATTATACATTATTATTGTTATTATTATATATTATTACATATTTTTTTATTATTATATATTATTACTATTATATAGTATTACTATTATATATTATTATTACATATTTTTTTTTAATATATATTATTATTATTACATATTATTTTTATTATATATAGTATTATTGTCATTATATATTATTATTATATATGATTATTGTTATATATTATTATTATTAAATATTATTATTATTATATATTCTTGTTTATATTATTATTTAATAAAAATTCATGTTTAGTCCAAAATAAGAGAAAACATCAAAAACAAATTAATTCATTTTGTTAGTGCCAGGAAACTTCGCACAGTTCTTTTCTGCACTCATTTGTAATTTTCCGTTATTTTTTATATGTATTGTTAGTATTTTAAGTTTGTGATCAGATTTTATTTTGTATTTAAATATAGATTTTAAAAAATGCCAGAAAAAGATTATCATACAATGTAATTCAGTTGATTTATTACAATCGCCATTTTGGGAAGGGTATGAACGAGTTTACAGTGACACGAAAAACAATTTATAATGCACTGAGTCGATTTGAAAAGTGGGACGATTGGATACATATCGTATACTTATTAGAAAAATCATTTAAAATTCTTAAATTTCGATAAGAACAATCCACCCACTATTCGGATAACGTCATATTTTGCAATGAGACAACAATGATGTATTAACATTGCTGGCAAAAGCACATCATAACAACTGTTAAATTTGAAAACATGAACGCTCA
This sequence comes from Cordilura impudica, assembly GCA_963682025.1. Lineage (NCBI taxonomy): Eukaryota > Metazoa > Arthropoda > Insecta > Diptera > Scathophagidae > Cordilura > Cordilura impudica. Next base: position 34,321,493 of record OY821519.1, on the reverse strand, counting down.
ACAATCGAATTTTATCAGAATAACGACCCGAAGCATAAGTCGCATATCGTGCGTGAATTTATTCTTCCTTACAATTGAATTTAGTTCAATATTGACTATCAAATCTATCACTGAAGTCCCTAAAAAAAAACGCAGCTTCACTTTACGCCTACTACGATCTCATTGGAAAAGCGAAAAGTTTATGTATTGGGCCAGCACGTCTGCAACTAAATTCAACAATATAATGAAGACTTTCAAAAGATTGTTTTTGTTTATTTTATGTATTTTTATTAAAACAATCTTAACTAACTTCCTATTTAAATGCTACGCCAATGAGGCCACGTCTTGATTTCATTATACAATTGTGTGCCGGGACAGGAGGTAGCCTTAGTCTGACGATGACCCAATAAGGTGTAATTATCCTTTAAATGACCGCCACTTACAGCTTGAGTCATCAAATCTTTAGCATTTTGTAACATTTGATTTGAAGGTTTGGCATCTAAAAAGAAAATGGGAAAATTTTTAAATTTTTTTCCTCCAAAAAACTAGTGCTGCTTACGAACGAAACTTACTTTCAAAATTACCCAAAAAGACGATACCAATACTATTGCGATTATAGTTAGGAGCATGAGAGCCTTGCAAGCCCCAACCTCTGCCCTCGTACACGTTGCCATCACCAGCGATTATAAAATTATAGCCAATATCACTAAATTTACGGCGGCCCTTGTGGTCCGTTTGTATGTTTTTAATAAGTCTTTGGCAAGCACTTTCGGTTGAACAGCCATTTGGATTATCTGAATGATGTATTATAACATAATCGACCGCTCCGTTAATGCGGGCTGGTGAACGGGCAGCTACAGCACCCCAACTGCTGCGGGGTTTAATTGTGATCGATAAACAGCCAGGTAGGACTAGAATATAATTTATCATTAAAAAAAAAAAAACTGAATATAAAATATCCTTTACCTATAGCTACTATTAAAGCCAATATTTTTATTAAATTTGACATTGTTACGTTGTTGGTAATTGATATAGAAATATGATGTTTTCTAACCGATCTTTATTGTATTAATGACTAATTTTGCCTTAAATCACTTGTGTATAAATACTTAATTAAGTCTTAATGTCTCTCACATTAAATGATCTTTAGGTTCATTAGCTTATCAGTTTGTTTTTTGCCTCTTTATGCGAGGGGATTTCCATAGTAAATCTGTTGTACTCTATCTTATATTTATATATTTGGGTTTTCTTCGGACAGCAACGTCAATATAATTCAAGTAAAGCGATTTTTAAGAGCAACGTTTTTTGTTGTTTCTTAATACTTGTCTTCATAAAAAAAATCCCAAAACAATATTTTAAGAGCAAAAAGGTTTTTGGTGTTTTTTTTTTATTTTTGTCTTCACAAAAAAATCCCCTTGTTAAAACAAACAATAGTATTAACTTGGCAGCAATGCTGATACGAGTATTTCGGACAAAGAAAGTGTTATTTATGTTGTAGAAAAAAAAACAAAAACAAAAAAAAAAAGAAAAAGAAACGGGTCATCTAAATTTCAGTGATTTTTTAAAGCAGTGCTAAAGTAAACATTATTAAAGAAATAAAAAAAGTAAGTAAGACAATTTTATGTATTAACAAAACTACACAGTGTCAAATTTACTAACGCGAAACAAGTTTGCCAAATAGAACAAATTAGTTCTTTTGTTGGCTTAGAAAATAACAAATTAATTTCTCTTATTGCGCAGTTTTCAGCCATATAGTAAATAGGGTTAATAATTTCTAAACCCCTACGCCACCGCTGTGTGGCCAATGTAACAAACATCAAAGAGCAATAACATCCTAATAAAGAAACTTGAAAGGTTATATTAATTCTTTCACTTGTCCGCTAACACTATGTGGTCAGGGTACAATAACTTTGTGCTGATGTTCGTAACTACCGAAAATATTTGATCTAAACTCATCTTTTACTATACCGATCAACACAGAATCGCTTTTTGAGTGGATTTAGCGATGTCCGCCCGTCCTTGTGTCTGCGTGTCCATGTAAACCTTGTAATCAAACTGCAGGTCACAAATATGAATATATTTTAATGAAATTTGGTATATAAGATTTTATCGGCCATAGATGAAATTGGTGAAAATCGGTACATGTTCAGACCTAGTCCCCATACAAATGACCACTATGAGATCAACTTAAATTGCCATTACATCCAAATTATATAGATCTCGGCCAAATATTGTCTGTGTGTTTATTACATCCACTAATTAGTAGTCCAAAAATAAACCATATAGGACAATTCTTAGTCATAGCTGTTCCGATGTTCGCTTAAATTTATCAAAAAACAATAATATTGCACAGATTTTTCTCAAATTTGTTTTTTAAATATTTTCGATGTGAACTTTTTCATATCCGAAGGCAAAAAAATTAATAATACCACACACGTTTGCTTTATGCTTGTTTTCTATATCCAATTAGTTGGACCTAAGAGATAGGTTCTCTGAACGCATGGTATAAGGTATCGTATATCCTACTTGTTTTTTATAATTTTTTTTATTGTACATACATACATGAGTTTTTAGACACTATTTCGTGAGGGTATAATGAGTTTGTGCTGATGTTTGTAACTACCCACAAAAATTTGACCTAGATCCACCTTTTGTTATACCGATTGACTCAGAATCGCTTTCTTATAGTGAGTTTATATCTAAGCAAAATCTAGTATATATGAGATTTCGAGCGAAACCTAGCTCATTTCTACTAGATTTCCCATACAAAACAAAATCTAGCTCGTTACTAGATTTGTGCAAAATCTAGCTCTTACTACATTTGTGCAAAATCTCACAAAATCTTTTTTAAATATTGTAGTAGAAAATTAAAACGCAGTGACTGAAAAATTGACATTAAAATACAAAAGAAAACAAGTTGAATAAAAAGGAAATAAAATATTAATTAGTAACAAAAAAAATTATGAATCTATATTTAGTAATTGAAAAGTTATAACTTTTTATACTGACATGTGCCCATTCCAATCTGCTCAATAATGATTGTGGAAAGTGAAATGTTTTTGTTGTTAAAACAATACATTTAACAAATGCTGATGTTTTTTTTTCCGCAAAAGTTATATTTCAGTTTGTGCTTTTTTCACTTTTGATGGATAATATCTATAATATTAATAGGCTAGGCGATTCCTTGTGACCGATGTTTTGTTCTACCGTTTTATCCCGATTTTGACCAAACGTATATTATTTGAAAGGCATTTCTTTTTAGCCGTTTTGCAGATTTACAGATTTTTAAATTTTTTTCCTTTATTTTGAGTAAATTGTATTTAAAGTTGCTACTAACACATATATAAAATTATACAATGCTATGTTTGTGTTTATTAAATTTGTTAATGTGTTTGTAATAAAAATGAGTTTGTTTTTTGTGTTGATTTGTGAGTTGGCTATAATTGATGAGCATACCTTTAGGGTCTTTATTTAATGAAAAAATAAAATTTCCTAGAATTTGCACTCGAATTTGGAGGGCTGGAATCTGCTAGTAATTATAAAATCTGTTCCCTTTTAGAATTTTCCATATTTCCATTTTCCTATTGTGTTTGTTTATTTTTCGTATTTCTGGTTTATATGTTTTATTTTAATCAGTTGTTTATTGTTGTGGAAACAAAATCTCACAAAATGTCAAAAAAGTTAGATGTAAACGGTATAGATTTTGAAATAGATTTCAACTAAAATCTACTAGATTTTCCTCAGATGTAAACGCACTATTAGTCGGTTTAGCGATATCCGTCTGTCTGTCCGTTTATATGTCCATGTAAACTTTGTAATCAAACTACGCGTCGCAAATATTAATTTATTTTAATGACGCAGTATACCCGCTACGTTGTTAGCGTAATTATTATATTAATTATTTAAGCCATACTATTTAAAAATAAAAATAAATATAGTGTGAGTTACAATACGATGGAAACTTTTAACAAAATATATTTTTGACGACTTGGACGGTCAATACCAAAAAATTTTATCATAAAATTGAAAACTCTTTTATTAATTTAAACATTTTCATGTTTTATTTATTTAACAAAAAAGAAATATTAACATAACTTCACAAAAAATTAACAAAACTATTAATTTTTATGCTGTTCACAAAACAATGGAAAACTTTACTATACAATAACACTGTGGAATAAAATGATGGTCATGATCTTGGGGAGTGGATGATTCATATACCGAACGATTGTATTAATTTATTATTTTAGGAAAATTTTTTGGTCAACGCTATTCGCCAACAGTATTCTAATTCAAGTTAATGCGTTCTTTCGCAAGGATTAATGCTAGCTAGACGATTCATAGAATGTTTCTCACAAATATTCTTTTGCTTACGACCACCACTAAAATCATCTATTATTCTGGTTTTTAAATCTTCATACAACTTTATTCTTGCCATTATTTTATAAAAATTTAAATAATTGTTCTTCTATTTTTATTGACCTTTATTATGAGTTGCATTCGGTCTTCGCTGGCTATCGAACATGGACTATCGAATGTCAAATTCGTATTATGAGCTGGCAGCGTGGTCGAAAGTTTCGTTGTACAACGAATTTTCAATCGAACACAATTTTGCTTTCGATGCTGGATGGAAGTTTGTAAAACTTATTGAAAATATAAAGTTGTAAATTATTTATTATTTCATGAGATTGGTCTGCCTTGTGTGGATTGCCGCAGCAGTTCATCTGTAGTAGACAGCAATTCCATAAACGCCTCCTTGCAGTCGAAAATTTGCTATAAATCTGTAAACAAATGGTACCTTTGTTAAAACCTCGCATACTCACGTAGTGGAATCCATTTCCAAAATGTTGGAAGCATCTCTCATGACGAAGCATCTTGATCAGACGACCAAAGAACCATAATTCCATAATAATTAATTATTTTTTTCTTTAATAAATTTGTAAACAATGTTTATTTGTAGTGCCAGCTGATAAATATGTACTATTGTGAATAATCCAATAATAGGCACCATTATTTTAATCACCACTGGTAAAGAAGTTTAAAAGCTTCCACTGTTTGACATCACTAAAAAAAGTATTTCTTTTTCGTTATTTTTTTTTTATTGTATTTTTTGTAATAAATGTGTTATCTTCCAAGATAGAACACACCTAGTAGCACAAAATTATTAAAAAACAAAATTGCAAATTTAGAATTTTGTAAAAGTTTCCAATGTATTGCCTCAAACGCTATTGAAATTGGTGAAAATGGGTGCACGTTTAGAACCTAGTCCCCATTTAAATGATCCCTATGATATCGACTTAAAGTGCCATAAGATCCAAATTATCAAATGGATCTCAGTCGAATTGGGTTTGTGTGTGTTTATTACTCATTAATCCGTAGATAAAAAATAAACCCTTAAACTAACAAAAAACGAAAATATTGGAACATTTTTTCAAATTAGTTTTGTATATGTTGTTGCAAAAATTACTGACTTTACCAAATATGATCAGGATCGGTCCAATTTTCGACGTAGATTTGGTTTATCCTCTTTTCTAAACCCAATTAGTTGAACCTAAGACCAATTCGCTATGCCATATAGGGTATCGGTCTAGACCGACTATTATCTTCTTACTTGTTTTCTTAAGGAAATGTACTTTCAAATGAAAATTTACCAGTTGAAAAGTATCAGTTTTTTCCATTTTTGGCCGTTTAAAAAAAAATTCTTTATTCTTCAATGTTTGTGTCTCTGATGGAATCTACATATCAAATTTCCTTTGTAAGGATGATACAAAAGATTTCGACTCATTTGATGTTTCTATCTCTAGTGGTATCCACAAACTATATTTTATATACGTTTGTTTAGAAGATACCAAATGTAAATTTTTTCCCCATTTTGGCAGTTTTTCCTCCCCTAGACGTTAGAAATACCAATTAATTCATCCATGACTGATGCCCACGTATTCGGAGGAGCCTGTATACGAATTCAGATATATAGATTAATTGAGACTCCTATTTTTGGTTTCGATATTTTGTTGGGTATCCATTTTTTTGTAGTAAAGCCGAGGCATGGATTCAACTAACAAATTTGCAAAGCTGTCTTTGACATAGTACTCGAGATACATATATGATATTCAGTAATTACTTTGTATGGGAGATACCACGCCTACTTATCCAATCCTCCTCATATCCGACATAGCTACTAACAATAATAATAGGTGACCTCAAACTAAATTTGCAAAGCTCGCCCTATCATAGTACTCAATATATATGATATTGAAAATTTACTTTGTATGGGAGGTGCCACGCCCACTAAAAAATCACAAAAATTATAGCCTTTAGCACTTACCATACCCGCAGTAAGACTGCAAAAATTTCAAGAAGATCAGATGAGTAGTTACGGAGATTACCTCCTACAAACAAACACACATTACCTTTTTATTATATCTATAATATTAATAGGCTAGGCGATTTCTTGTTGCCGATGTTTTGTTCTACCGTTTTATGCCGATTTGAACCAAATGTATATTATTTGAAAGGTATTTTTTAGCTGTTCACCAGATTTACAGATTTTTTAATATTTCCTTCATTTTGAGTAAATTGCATTTAAAGTTGCTACTAACACATACATAAAATTATACATATGATGAGTTTGTTATCTTTATTTCACAATAATAAACCAAAAAAGTGTTGGTTTGTGAATTGGCTAAGTTGAGGAATAAAATTGCCTAGAAATTGCACTAGAATTTCAAGCGCTGGAATCTGCTAGTTAGTATAGATATAACAAATCTATAATTAAAATTATCCCCATTAAATTGATAAGAGGAACTAAGTTTGAAACTGGTGGAACACCAATGAAAACTCACAGACGATATATCAAATAGCTTCCAAGCCTGCATTGCGAGGTCTATGGTTGATACCTCGCCATTGCGAAGGCGACGGTTGATTAGATGTTGAGTCTATTTATTAAAAAAATTGATATGAAAAAAAAATATTTTTACTCCCTTTATTTTAACTTGGATCCATTTTTAACCCTTTTCTCGTGATCCAACTTTGTAGGCAGACTCGAGGCAATGACGAGAAAAATATGGCCAAAAAATATTGAAAAAAAATTTTTGACTGCAGAATTTACATTTGTTGACTAAGACTGAAACGATACGGCGGTAAACATAATTCACAAAGAAAGGGAGTATAATAAAAACTTGGTTTTTATGGGTTAGTTTTGTTTCTTGTTTTAAGTTTTGTTTTCTTACAAAAAGGTTTTGGCATTAATTTAGAAAAATAAACGGAAAAGTATCAAAATTGAAAATGGTACTTTTGCAAATTTTTGTTTATTTGATTTGATCATTATATCTCGCGATCAATCTAAATTGATTGATTTACTTGCCACTAATTTTGATATCCTAGTCACTTTCTATAAAAGAATCGCAAAATACGAGTACCTAAAAATTAACCAAACGAACAATATTCGGCATATGTCGAAGATTGTTGAAATGTTGACGATAGCGATACTTCACATGAAGACAGTGTCGTGCTATAAGTTTTTGGGGCCCTGTTCAGACAGCAATTTTTTATTTTATTTTACTGAATTCATTTTTATTGGTTTTAATTTAAAAAACATAATACAAAGAAATTATAAAGCATTTTTTTTATCTCTTTTGCTGGCAAATTCATCAATTATATCATTGTAATCAATTGTGCTGGCTGTTGCATTTTCAATCGACAGTATTGTTAATACAGAAAGTCTTTCCTGTGACATTGTAGACCGTGATAATTTTCAATTAATTCTAGTTTGGAAAACGATCATTCACAATGAGCAACGGTAATGGGTATTGCTAAAATTATTCGATATACGATACATTAAATTCCTTTCTAAAATGAATTCCAAATTCTCTTTTAACATCGCCTTCTAATTATTTGACCAGATTTGTACAATTTGTATTGAATTCATTTGTATTCATAGTTTTTAGCTTTTTATTATGGAAAAGAAAGCCAAAAATTTAATTTAAAGAATTATACGAATCAAAACGTTCTTGGAATGAATCTTCTACATTATCGATTAATTTATTAATAATTAAATCGAGCCTTTTCGTAAATAAAAACTGAGCGTTTCGTAGCTGGTGTTGAAAACACTATGAAGTACAGAGTACGAAAAAGCTGCGGAAAGGGTGCAGTGATCCGAATTACCAAGAGGTGCAAGAATTTTCACTTCATACTTGTCAGGGTGTGAAGTTAGAATAAGGTCGAGAATATTTTAGCTTTGCCCTTCAATGCATGGAATGTGCATTGGTTCATTCACTAGTTGCGCTAAGTGGTTATGCGCGGCGAAAAGCTCAACGTAACGGCCTTCGGGAGTTGTTTGACTCGAATGGTGAAGCCAAGAATAGTTATGAATATTGAAATCGCCAGCAACTACGATTTCGCTATTCGGGCAACATTCTAATATTTTAGTTATAGATTCATAAAGGGCACCGAATCCATTATAGGTATTCTCCCTTTCTATGTTTGGGCTTCTGTATAGAAACCCTTTCTATTGGCTGCAAATATGAAAAAGTTCATATCGAGTGCTATATTTATATGGAGACTAAGTCGAAAAATGGACCGATCCTGACCATATTTCGTAAAGTCACTTATATTTTGAAAAAATATACACAAACTAAATTTGAGAAAAATCTGTACAATATTTTTGTTTTTTGATAGATTTAAGTGATGATCGGGAAGCAGCTCTATATGGAGCCTATGACTAAGAATTGTCCTATAGGGATTATTTTTGGACTACTGATTGATGGATACAATAAACAAAACAAACCCAATTCGACTAAGATCTATGTGATAGTTTGGATCTTATGGTAATTTATGTCGATTTAATAGGGGTCATTTGTATGGGGACTAGGTCTAAACATGGATCGATTTTCACTAATTTCAATAGCGTTCATCCTATAGCCGATAAAAACATACATACCAAATTTCATCAATATGTATTCATATTTGCGACCTGTAGTTTGATTACAAGGTTTACATGGACACTAGGGCGTCCAAAAAAAAAGAGGTTTAGAGGTCGCTAAAATCGAATTTTATCCAAAAATCGGGATTCCCTGACATTTTTTGAGTTTTACTTATTACTTGGCCCATAACCACGATTTTCTTTGTTACAAAGTCAATATTTTAAAAGAAGAATGTTCAAGCTTTACTTTTCTGTGTAGAAATCGTAAGTTCCGGTAATTTTTTTTTGCTCATTTGGGTCCCCTTAATGACATTTTTTTTTTTTCGTAAATTTTGCATTAATTTTGAAAGTAATGCTTTGTAACTTTTAAAATTTCTATCAAAGTTAAAAAAAACTAATGACGCAGTTTGAAATGCGGATAAAGGCTGAGTCATTTAAAAAAAAATATTGAATTTGCTCTTACCGTTCCAAAGTTATACCCTTTTTACGCTTTGTACCCATTTTGTGAAATTAAAAATATTCTAAGGTGTTTTTGCCAGTTATGCAGCGGATTTGTTTTAATGTTAGTTTTTATTTTTTCTTTTCAAATATTAAATATGGGTGGTTCTGTTGCAATGAGAGTCAATATGGTTGATTTTGAAATTTTTTGCAACTCCCCCCAAACTCTAGGCAGCTTACTTCTCATACCCAAAATAAATTAAAAAAATATTTTTTTTTGCTTTGCAATTATTTATTAGAGCTTTTGCGATGTAGTCCTGTGCCCAGCAATAAATTCTGAAAGTCTGTTTCAGAAGTTGTTACATTTATATAAGAATGAGCCTCAAATAAGCAACAGCTTTGTGCAGGTCTGGACAGAACTGGAATTAGTTGCTGCAAGGCCGCACTTGTAGTGAATTCCATCTCAGACCCTGGAATTGACATTTGAAGGGACACCCTAATGGACACACAGACGGACGGACAGACGGACGGACAGACGGACGGTATAGGGCATAATAACACTGTGGAACAAATTCAGGTTAGCAAAAGTTAGGTCGATTCTGAGAGTGAGGGGTGAAAATAGAGGCTAAATTAGAAGACCCGTATCGCGGCGTTTGTTTATGTTAGTTCGAATTTTTTTTTAATCGACCTTCGAACTTTGCAGTCAAATGCCGATTTTCAGCATATTATTTATATTGTTTTTTGGCTATAACTCGTCGACTAATTGATATTTTTTCAATCTGTAAAAGCCAAATTATTGCTAGAGACCTGTGCAACAATTAAATTTTTTTAAAAAATTGATTTAGAAAATTTTTGTGGTGCTTATGAAGCAAAATGTTGGAAAATTATTTTTTTTTCATGCTTTTTGAAAATATTTTCCACAAAACTAAGTCTTTTTTGCTTTCTGTTTGATCTATAATATGCTTCTCAGTTTCTTCAATAAATTTCATTTGAAAAGAAAACAATCATTATACAAAACTTGCGTTTTCCAGCTTAATATTAATTTACTTCTCATTTTTTATGTACAAATTTTGTTCAGTGTTGGTTTTGAAGAAACATTGAAAAAGAAATTATAAAAATATGGAAAAAAATATATTTTTGAAATGTTAGTTATGAAAAGTTTTAAGTAAAAAAATTAAATAAATTAAATTAATGATTTGGCCAGTTGCCGTTTAGCAGGCGTCTGTGGATCAACATCACTGCTCTCTCTAATATCTTGGTCATCGTCATCATCATCAGAAAGGTCGATAATTTCGTCCAACAGATATTCTGGAATTTCATCTCTGTCTTCCCCTTCTTCCTCTTTTTCCTCGTCTTCCTCTTCTTCAAAGGTGTTTTTATACCACCAACAAATTTTAGCGAGTATTGCATCTGGAGATTTATTTCCTCTGTACCTGAAACGAAAATAGTTTTCAATCGTTAACATGTTTAAATTATGCACTCTGACAAAGATATTAGAAAAATCTAGGAATTCAAAAAATGCACACTCTATAGTTACCTTATTTCAAATGGAAGCGCAGTTTGGTGATAACGTTTGCCTTGCTCATCAGATTCAGTTGGCAACTGTTGAGCGAGTTGATCAAGATGCTGATGCAAGAGATGAATTTTGTACGACATATTAACCCCAATTTCATCGAAAGCTGCCAACGTGTTTGCAACAGATTGCCTGTAGTTGTCATTGCGTTCTTTACCCAAAAGACATTTAATGACTGCTTTCAATGCGAGCCATGCATTTAATTCTCGGTCTGTCAGAACTTGGTCAAAATCTTGACGACTCATTAGTTTCCGTTTGTCGGGACCATTAGCAACCCCTTCTTTCAAAAAATTTTAATTGTTGCACAGGTCTCTAGCAATAATTTGGCTTTTACAGATTGAAAAAATATCAATTAGTCGACCAGTTATAGCCAAAAAACCATATAAACAATATGCTGAAAATCGGCATTTGACTGCAAAGTTCGAAGGTCAATTAAAAAAAATTCGAACTAACATAAACAAACGCCACGATACGGGTCTTCTAATTTAGCTTCTATTTTCACCCCTCACTCTCAGAATCGACCTTACTTTTGCTAACCTGAATTTGTTCCACAGTGTAATACATATGTATGTGCTGTGTGTGCTTATTAAATTTGTTAATGTGTTTGTGTGAGTTTGTTATCTTCATTCACAATAATAATAAACCAAAAAAGTGTTGTTTGTGAACAGAGTTGAAAAATAATTCGGCTAGAAATTGCACTCGGATTTCAAGCGCTGGAATCTGCTAGTTTTTTTTAAATATTCAATCGTGAATTAAAATTGCTTGGAGGGATTTGAAGATCTCTCTAATAATTTATTTTTTATTGTTCCCGAATTCAGCTCGTCAATACGCATCGTTCATAAAAATAATAAAAACACGCTTCTTTTCCTTTTCCAATCTTAAATAATTTACTGAAATTTATTCATATTCAATATTTCTTTTTTTTTTTTGTAATAATATATGTATGTATGTATATTGTTTACTTATATAATACAATTACAGTGTTTCAATACTTTGACAATTTTCAATTTCTTTTTTTTTAAGAAATTGAGTTACAAATTATTAAAATTAAAAAACAAAAAGTTAGTTTTAATAATTTAATTATTATTTATATACATACATAAGCTCTAAATCATAGATTTTAATTCAAGGACATTTAATATTATATATATTTTTTTTAAATTTTATTTTAGTTAATACATTATTTGTAAACGTTTTATAGAAAAATGTGCACTTTATGCTAAAAGTTTATATTTATTAGTTTATATATTAAGAACTGTACGTAAAAGTTACCAAAAAAATATATTATTTTTTTTAAATATATATTTTTATGAAATTATAAAAGCCTTTTTTTTATAACTTTAAGCTAAACAAATTTAATTAGATAAAAAATATAGAAAATAAAAATTTGTTAAATAAAAAGCAGTTCATATGGGAATTTTGGCAAAGTATAACTTAAAAAAAAATTTAGTTTTTTATTGTTCGTAGGCAAAAAAATAAGAAAAATAATAATATTTTCAAAAAGGAAGATCTGTTTCAAATTGTTGTTTTTGTTGTATATTTAAAATTATTATTTTTTATTCGTTTGCATATTTTGGTTTCTCTAATATTTGGTTATAATTTATTTTTTTAATTTAATATTTTTGTTGTTTTTAACCATTAATTAGTCACGAGCATGTACGCGAGCTTTTTTTGCATAATCAAAATGTTTTCAACAATTTAATTAATATTCTTTTTTTTTTCTTAACAATTACAAAAAATGTATTGCCATACAAACCATTTATTACTATTTATTACTATTTATTATTATTTATTTTTATTTCTGTTTGTGTTTTTAGGGCTTAAATTCTTTTTATTTTTAGCAATAATATGTACCAATACTAAAGTTTATATCATATTTTTTAACTTTTATTTATTGCTCTTTCTTTAGATTTAATTTATTTTTATAATTTTGTTGTTTTGAAAAAATACACACTACAAATTTTTCTTTATTATAATTGTAATTTAAAGGTTTGCCATATTTTTTTTTAAATATTTTTGTTTTTCAAATACTGGTCAGGCTATTTATTTATTTTTATTTTTATTTATTTTTTGTTAATCCAAAAAGAAACTTATTAATTTTATAATTTTTCATTTACTTAATAGTTGCCACTGTGTTAAGGCTTATGTGTTTTCTTTTTATTATAATTATTATTTATTATAAATATAATATTTTTTTTTTATTTAGCAGGTAGAAAATATACATTTTTCTCTATATTTTTCTTTCTTTCTAATATTGAATTGAGTGAAGAATAATGTTGATATTACTAATATGACGATATGTACAAATTAAAATATTTTAAAGTGGTTCCTGTTTCTTTGATGTTTTTTGAACATAAAATAAGTAACAACGTAAATTTTTTTTCTAAAGATTTTCCAAAAATTTAAAACTGCTAATTTTAATAAGGATATTAAAAAATGTTTTTTGTGACAATTTACAACACTAAATTTTAAAAACAAAAATCGGAATATAAATGATAAAGAACAATTTATTTTTATTGCAAAGTTTTATTACATCTCACCCATGAAGTTTTACTCTTTGAAGCCCCTAATGAAATTGATTGTAGAAAATATAGTGATGGATAATCTTTCCTTAATATAACTAGCAGAGCCCAGCCCTCGAAATTCGAGTGCAAATTCTAGGAAATTTTATTTTTTCATTTAATAAATAATTTTTAAGAGCCTAAAGGTATGCTAATCAATTTCAGCCCATTCACAATTCAACACTTTTTGAGTAAAATTCATTAAATTTCATTATAAATATTTGTTGAACAGACAGAAGATATATAAATTCACAATTCACAATTCCACACTTTTTAATTTAAATTCATTAAATTTCATTATAAATATTCGTTGAACACACAGAAGATATATAAATGGGTTTGTTAATAAATAATTTTATAAGAGCCTAAAGGTATGCTCATCAATTTTAGCCAATTCACAATTCAGCACAGGGCTTTTGATATTTATACAAAGTATGTGTTTTTATGTATATGTTAGTTGCAACTTTAAATGAGCATTACTCAAAAAAAAAAAAAAATATTCCAGATGGTGCAAATCTGTACATCTGGTGGACAGCTAAAAAGAAATACCTTTCATGAAGCCATAATTGAAGCCATATTGAAATACATTCATTGGTTTTTGAGTTATAGAAATCGAAAATCGAAAATTTTTATTATATATTCACCAACTACAGATTCTATCACGTAAATAGGAAACAGAATAGTATAGTAGGTAGATATCTTATATAAATTTAATTTAATTGGCTATAACTCAAGAACGAGTAAACATAAAGGGTTTTTAAATAAGAGCGCTACAAAAGTTTTTTTAAATAAAACGAAAACGGTTTTGGATATCAATGAAATTCTTTATTCCTGTGAAAGTACGTTCGATGCCATTATGTATGGAAATCGATCTCTTTTGCATGGCCACCACGGGCACGCTTGCAGAAGACCAGACGCTGAACCCAATTTTCGACGGTTTTCAAGCATAAGTCGGCCGATACTGCTGCAATTTCACGTTCGATATTCGTACGAAGTTCATCAATCGTCGCTGGCTTGTTGGCATAGACCATAGACATGACGTAGCCCCCACAGGAAATAGTCCAACGGCGTCAAATCGCACGACCGAGGCGGCCAATCGACTGGACCATTTCGTGAGATAACATGTTCTCCAAACTTGGTTTCCAATAAATTGATTGTGACATTCGCTGTGTGGCTTGTGGCGCCGTCCTGTTGGAACCACATGTTTTCCAAGTCCATATCATCCAATTGGGGCCAAAAATATTCGGTTATCATTGAACGGTGGCGATTCCCATTCACAGTAACGTGCCGGTCTTGATCATCACGGAAGAAGTACGGCCCAATGACGCCGCCGGCCCATAAACCGCACCAAACCGTAATTTTTTCGGGATGCAATGATGACTCATGGAGTACGTGTGGATTGCTGTCTGACCAATAACGCATATTTTGTTTATTGACGAAGCCATTCAGCCAGAAATGTGCCTCATCGCTGAAGATGATTTTTCGATGAAAATCCGAATCATTTTCAAGTTGTTGCTCAGCCCAATTCATGAACATACGACGCTTCTGGTGGTCAAGCGGCTTCAGTTCTTGCGTCAATTTGATCTTGTAAAGATGTAGGCCAAGATCTTTTCGCAAAATTCGCCACAACGACGTCACAGAGATGCCCAAAGCTTGAGAACGACGTGCGAGAGACACATTTGGGCTTTCTTCAACTGAAGCCTCAGCGGCAGCAATATTCTCGACACTACGGACACATCTTTGTCTCACTGGTACGGGAACATTTTGTACTGTGCCTGTGGATTCAAATTTGTCCACTAGACGCTCAATTGTTGATCTGCTAGGACGATTATGACGACCATAAATTGGACGTAGCGCTCTTAACGTTGAGGCCACTGACTCCGAATTTCGGTAGTAAATTTTAATAATTTCGACTCGTTGTTGGCTCGTATATCTTTCCGTCATGAAATGGCAAACCTTACTGAAGAGAATTGTCAAAGGAGCGGCAAGAAATATGGCGTCGTTTGCTGTCCCTTTCTTTCTACTTTTGTAGCGTCCCTGTTGAAAAACCCTTTATTTGAATGGAACTTGTGGCAGGAGCTAGACTGCAGTACGGTATTTATGTATATAGGATCATAGAGACCATGTCCAAAAAATGGTTAAGATTTTACTCATATTTAATAAAAATAGTGAGTGTGTGAGTGAGTATGAGTGCTAAGTTCGTGCTATTAAGAGTGTCCTTGCAGAGCTCAATGTAAACAAATCACCGGAACCGGATGCCATATCAGCACCGGATGGCATATCAGTACTGAAACAGTGTTCTTCGACACTATCGCGTCCATTGGCAAACCTTTTTAACTCTTCGTACCGTATGGGTACTTTTCCCTCGTGTTAAATGATTGCCAATATCCAGCCAAACCCAAAAAGGGGGAAGCTAACAACCCTGAAAATTATTGCCCAATTGCAATTAACTCTGCGCTGTCAAAGGTAATGGAGAGCATGGTGAATTACCATTTTGTGAACTACCTAGAGACAAACCTATTGCTTAACGACAGACAGTATGGCTTTCATAGAAATCGTTCTTGGGTGATTTAATTTCGCTTCTTCTGAAAGTAAGATTGCTGCTGTGGATATTTCCAAGGCTTTCGATCAAGTGTGGCACAGAGCACTCTTGTCAAAACTAATTGCTTTTGGTGTTGGTAATGATTTCTCTCGATTTATATCGAGTTTTCTCAGTGATCCTAGTAAGGTGTGGTTCGAACTGCTTTTTGTCATTTTTAATAGTTGGCAACTCTGCCAGCTGTTAATCGATATGTCTAATTATTTTTTAACGGAATAACAAGTGTCAAAAACACGTGGAAGTTATTTATTAAATAATAGGGTTTGCAGTTTTCAAAATGTTGTAGAAAAGAGGAAAAACGACAAAAAAATTGTGGACATTTTGAATCAAAATAAAACGCTATCATATAGCGAAGTAGCTCGTCGTGCCAAAGTGTCCAGACAGACAGCTAGAACTGTTATTTTGAACTGCGGAAGAGATTTAACTAATACACATAAAAAAGGAAGTAGACGTAGCGGTTTCCAAAATCCTGAAATTGTCAAAAAAGTTATAGGAGCCTGGAAAAAAATCTCAAAAATCCTCAGATAGAAAAAATCCTCGCCCGAAAATTCGTAATTGAAAAAAATCTCATATGTTTCGGATAAGACAAAAAAAAAATCTTACTAGTTTCAAGGTTAAAAAAAAACCAAATGGTGATGAAAAAAGCACAAAACTTGCCAGAATAAGGGCCAGTAGGCTTTTACTTCAAAAATTTAAAAACTTTAAAGGATGTATAATTATGAATGATGATTGTATTGCAAAGCAAATTATTCGGAACTACCTGGGCAAAGTTATTATGTGACGGATAAAAAAGGAAATGTCGATAACAAATTTAAGTTAATAAAAATATCAAAATTTGGAATCAAAATCATGATGTGGCCAGCTATCTGATCATGTGGCATGATTTCTCGTGCAATTATAATGAACAAATTGCTTGGAGAAAGCGATTCTTCCTCTTTATAATAAATATAAAGTTCGTCCAATTTTTTTTTGCCAGATCTAGCCAGCTGTCAGTACAGTAAAAAGGTTTTGGAATGGTACAAAATGAAGAAAATAAACTTTGTGCCGAAAGATCTTAATCCGCCTAATTACCAAGAGCTGCGACCAACTGAGAGATTTTGGGCCATAATTAAACAATATTTGAGGAAAAAAAAACTGCCGACCCGCAAATAACGTTAAAAACTTCAGTGTTCAATGGAAAAAAGCCGTTAATTACATTGGTAAAAGAGGTGTCCAAATTATTATGCGACGTGTTAAGAAAAAAGTGCGAAATTTCGCAAAGTGTAACATAATTTGAATATAAAAAAAATGCAAAAAAATAAAATATTAGAGAAAAAAAACTAAAAAACAAATCTGTGTTTCTTTAAGATAAGAATTTTACAGCGTTTAAAAAATGACAAAAAGCAGTTCGGACCACACCTTATACGTGTTGTTTTAGATGGGTTCTCATCCATTCAGTTAATGCCGGGGTACCGCAAGGTTTTGTTTTTTTTTCACTTTTTCTTATTTTTCTCAATGACCTTCTATGTCAAACTTCTAATCCTATCTACTCTTTTGCGTTAGGGCGTTAGGGTGATTGGGGGCATGAGGATATATATGAATGACACACTCAATCAACACCTTTTGACAATCTCTGAGTGGGGTCCGAGTGGGGTCGTAAGACCCAATGTTGTTTATTGATCCATAGACGGGCCGTGGAGTCATCAATGTCGTCTGTATACACGGATGGTGTAGATTTTGTCGAATCAGACGCTCTTGATGTTCTGGGCTATTTATACTACCTAAATCCGACTAAAATAGAATACAACTCCCATATATGAAGCTTCAGGCGCGTGGTGCTTATCAATGACAGTTGGGTAACAAACTCTATTGACACAATTGAGCATCGTCGAAATGTTGGTTGTGCTACACCGTATTATAGATATAAGTGATCTCATCCCTAGAGCCCATGTTTTTCTAAGCACAACTCGCTCATCTAGTACATCACATCCATTTGCAGTCTATTGTCCAGTAGATCGCACAACGCATTACGGCGAAAATTCGTTCATTAACCGCACAAGCCGTATGTGCGGCTTGACTGCAACAGACAGACAAACAGACGGACATCGCGTTACAAACGAAACTACAAAATGATATATTCCTTCTGCACAGTGGTGTGGATAGTATAAAAATCAAAATAATGAACTTTTTTCAACAAGATATTTGTCTTTTTCGAAAATTACGAAGCCTATAACTTGAAATCTCAGCACAGGACAGATGGTAGGTTGGAGTACGTGCTTTCAATTGACTATAAATATTACTAAGATTTTTAACAGCATTTTAAAAGGCAAGCTTTGACATATACGGTCGGTTTTATCCAAATTATGGAAAGTTTAAGTTACTTATATGGTTATCAATTAACGTAGATGCAGCACAGCACTAAACTTATTCGTATATTTTCAAAGAACTTTAGCTCGAAGCCTATAGCCTAATAATAGCTCTGTTCGTTTACGTGGTAATTTGTAACAATTTGTACAAATGATCACAAAATTTTCTGGATCCTGTTCGTTTACTTCAAAAACCCAGTAAAAGAGAACAAATGAGAGCGTAAAGTGACAGTTCATTCACATAAGCATGTTTCATTACTTTTAATCTTTTAAAACCGGTTGCTGCCAAAAAATAAGTTTATCTGCCAATTTCTTTCATAATAAATGTTAATTTTCAATAGATAGTGATATTAGTTTCAATGAATATTTTTACATGTTAAATAAAATAAATTCTTCTAATTAAGGGATATTTCTTTTTGATGTGTAAACATCTATACCAGTTTCAATATGCTATCCATCGAGGAAAGGCTTGCTCGTGGCTCCTATTATTTCGAATAAAAGAAAACGTGTGTCAGTTTTTTGCTTTGTGGTCCTAGCGTTGCTACTCCACGTGCAATTAGGTTAAATGTACTTTTTGCACGTGCTTTTAGGTTAAGTTTAATTTTAAAAATTTTTATACAACAGCTCACCCTATCCTCCCTTGCGAAGGCAATGGTTGTATAGGGGAGCTACTAGAGTTTAACCCTGGAGTTTTGGTCTAGTACCTTTTCCATTAAAATTTAGAGTACAAAAAAAAAAAAAAAATAAACATCTATACGCGCAGCGTAACATGTAAGCGTAACATGTGAGCGTAACATGTGAGTCGTAAGACAAAATGTGATTGTATTGGTGAAAAAATTATGATATTATGATAACCTGTTTGAAAATTAAAAATTAAAAAAAAAAAATGAAAAAAAATGAAAGATGAAAAAAAAAAAAAAATTAAAAATGAAAAATGAAAAACGAAAAATGAAAAATAAAAAATTATAAATGAAAAATGAAAAATTAAAAATGAAAAATAAAAAATGAAAAATAAAAAATGAAACATGAAAAATAAAAATTGAAAAATGAAAAACGAAAAATTAAAAATGAATAATGAAAAATGAAAAATAAAAAATGAAAAACAAAAAAATTAAAAATAAAAAATGAAAAATAAAAAATGAAAAATGAAAAATAAAAAATGAAAAATGAAAAATGAAAAAAAAAATTTAAAATAAAAAATAGAAAATTAAGAATAAATATGAAAAATAAAAAATGAAAAATAAAAAATTAAAAATGAAAAATGCAAAATAAAAAATTAAAAATAAAAATAAAGAATTAAAAAAAAAATTAAAAGGAAAAATGAAAAATAAAAAATTAAAACTAAAAAATTAAAAATAAAAAATGTAAAATAAAAAATTAAACATGAAAAATAAGAAATGAAAAATTAAAAACTAAAATTAAAAATGAATAATGAAAAATAAAAAATGAAAAATAAAAAATAAAATATGAAAAATAAAAAATTAAATATAAAAAATGAAAAATAAAAAGAAAATTGAAAAATAAAAAATGAAAAATGAAAAAGAAAAATAAAAACTGGAAAATGAAAAATTAAGAAAAAAATTGAAAATGAAAAATAAAAAAATAAAAATTAAAAATTAATATTAAAATATTAAAAACAAAAAATTAAAAAAAAAAATTAAAAAGAAAAACGAAAAATGAAAAACGAAAAATTAAAAATAAAAAACGAAAAATTAAAAATTAACCGGTTAAAATAATAAATAATAATAAATATTTTTATATTAACAGAGCCCCTGCAGTTGATTGCTATAAGTGATACGCTTTTTGTTTGACTTTAAGAAAGTGCTATAAAAAAATCTTTAATTATGAAATATTTACACATCTCCCCTGCGATCGGACTCGCATGATTTTTTTTTAGTTGAGAGTTTCACTTCTTCTTCACTTTCAAATGTGTTTACAATCAGCTGTTTCTATGAACTTGCAAATTCTTACAAATTGCTGTTCGTGTACTATTTTGGATATTTATGTTTTTGTAAATATTTAATTTATGTTTTTGTAAATATTTAAATGCAACTTTTCAACTTCATAACATAAAACTCTGGTAGAAAAATAATTATAAATTTAAGCGAAACGAAAAGTTTTAAATTTCTATGAAAAAATTTTAAATTTATTTTATACGTTTTAGCCCTTTCATTTTATAAACGAGGTCAGAAAGCAAACCGGCTAATGAAAACATTTTTCTCAAGGTGATTTAGAAAATTTTTTTGAAGAGCAGCAGCAGTCCAAGTGTCGTCGCTTAAATTTAGTTGAAATTAGCGGAACCACGAAAACTACAACAGACTTAGTTAAATTTAAAATAGACTATTACCAGGCACTAAAGGAGGTAGAGAAATTTGACCGTTCTTCAGATCTAGCAAAAAAGATACAAAGTATGAGATTATCCGGGATGCTGCCCTGACCAAAGTGGCATTGCCACCGAAAAAAGTGTCCGCAGAAGTATTACCTTCTGTACTCAGAATCATTAGATCCGATTTGAGAGCATCAATGAAGCCAGAGGGTCTAATTGTCGCATTCGTCATCGAAATGTTTCGATCGAAATTATTTTTATATTTTCCAAAATAAAATACTAAGAATAGTTTTACTTTGTCGCAGTTTATGAATTATGGCCTCTGGTTAAGAGTAAAAAGGAAATAAGATCTGACGTTTGTCCGTCTTCTTTAAATAATAAAATAAATTATGGAATAACGCCTGATTTTACTCGATATCGAGTGCGGTGATTACAGTTATTTGTTATTCTTAGTTTCCGATCTTATAATATTTTGTTTATTATTAAAATAATTAATAAAAAAAATAAAATATTGCAAAAAATAAATTTTATATTAATTCACTGGCGTCAATTACCCACAACATAATTATCGGAGTCAGATTTGGAGTCGGATTTTGAAAATTTCAGCGGATGGAGTCGGAGTTGGAATTTTTTCGACGACTCCACAACCCTGGGGTCGAATCTTTGCATTCGATATCTAGTAAAATCAATCGAAATTCTATATTTTGGTTTATTATTTAAAGAAGACGCGCAATCGTCAAACCTCGTTTCTCTTTTACTATTAACTATGGACCATAAGTCGTTACCTGTGACAGAGTAAAATTACTCTTAGTATATTATTTTGGAAAATAAAAAAATAATTTCGATCGAAAAATTTCGATAACGAATGCTACGATCCGACCCCTGGTTTTGAAGGAGGAACTGCATACAATGTTTAAATCTTCGTTTAGTTGTTCCCTAAAAGTTTACTTAGTAAGCTTCGCCAATAAGTGGCTGTATTTTTTCAACATTTGTCCGAAAATACAATACAGGCCGTAAAGAAAATGGTTAAAATTTCCGCTTCAAAACATTTTTTATATAAAATCCATGGAAGTAGGTGAAAGATTATCAAACTAAACCACGTATCCCAAATATAATGTTGCATTGGATTATTTAAATTAGTTTTCGAGGTAAAGGCTTCGAAAGAGAACTTGTATTTAATATTCATCAAGTAAAAATTCTGGCCTTCATTTTGGGTCCAACTCATTTGTAATGAGTTTGCGTAGTTTTCATGTTAAAAAAAGTAAATATTCTAGCTAAAATCTTTATTTTAAAAGCCTTTTTTTAGATATGCTCTACAGGATTCTAAACTTAAAATATCTATAATCTATTTAAAGTTCACTCTTCAATCTATCACAATCTACCTATCTACCAAAAGTTTCATTCAAAATATATGTACTGGTTCTTGCGTTATAGCCTATTGAAGTATACTAGCAGAGCCCAACCCTTTCGAGTGCAAATTCTAAAAATTCTATTTTTTCATTTAATAAATTATTTTATAAGACCCTAAAGGTATGTTAATCAATTTTAGCCAATTCACAATTCAACACTTATGAAATATCGATTGCTTTATTGTCGTTATTGGTTTATGTCCAAAATTATTTTTCAATTCAGCACCGGGATTTTCATATACAATTTTTGCAAACACATTAACAAATTTAATAAACACACACCCAGCATTATATAATATTATGTATGTGTTAGTAGCAACTTAAAATGTATTTTACTCAAAAAAAAGAAAAAAAAAAAAAATTAGAAATGTAAAATTCTGCAAACCTTGTGTACAGCTAAAAAGAAATACCTTTGAAATGAGGTATGTTTGGTCAAAGTCGGGGTAAAACTGACAAAGTTACATTGGTCACAAGAAATCGACTTGCCTATTAATGTTATAGGTTTGTGTTAAATGTCTATTTACTACGCAATTCTGGGCTCCTATTAAGGTCTGAAACAAATTGTTTAAAATTTCTTGTTATATCAAAAGTTTCATTCAAGTATGTTTAGTTACAGCCAGTTAAAGTAAATTTAAATTAATTATCTACCTACTCAAAATGCTGGGCTCCTATTATCGCCATCGTTGTGTGTCTGTGTGTCAAAGCATGACCATTATTTTTTTTTAAAAACAAACAAAACTTATTTTTAGAGTATGATATATTTTATAAATAAATAAATTTATTTCTAAATTTATGAAAAATCAATGAAAATTAATTTGAGAGTAATAGGGAACAGACCTTTGTAGTGGGTCAATATTTAATTAGCTTATAATTCAAAAACCAGTAAAGGCATTTCAATGTAACTTGTAGCAATTTTATAGATTGCTTTTATTTAATATATATCTTTCGTTTAATTCTATGGATTTTATATCAGTAAAAGAGGGTTCGCGGTCTAATATTAGAAAAAAACTCAGTCACTTTTAGAAAATAACTAAACGAAGCTTATTTTTCTTGTTTACCAAATTTTATTCGATTGTGTTGATAAACGCCGAAGATAACAAATAAGGTTCCTAACTAACCCACCAATCTCACATCACACTGCAAGTTCGAAAAACTCAATACACTCACATTTTCCGCAGTGGTCACACTAATGGCACCAAATTTTTCGTGCGAGTAGTGGCAGACACTAACGATGATTAATGTTACCCTGTTATAAATTTAATGCAAATTTACTGGATTCTGTAACATTGTAATTAAAGTTTTAACTTGTTAAATCTATATAATGATTTATTTTTTGAAATGCGCGTACAAAAACGCAAGTTTGTTAATTATAGAGCATAAATATTATTAACTATTATTAAAATAATACTAATAATAATAAATGTAAACATTTTCCCTCAAACATGTGCCTGTATAATAAACTCGGTAACTCTACTTAAAATAAAATAAGAGAGAGAAGTATACAAATTTTTTCAAGTTTACGCTTCGACAACATTTTAAAAATGAGATTGCAGTCAGATGTGTGAGCATAAAATTTAATGGCGATGGATTCGACTAATTCGAACAATTTTTCGTTGATTTACAATTTCAGTGTGATGTGAGATTGGGGGGTAACACAACTACACTACTATGTGTGTAAATACGATTAATTTTTAAACAAATGAATTTTCTCTCCAAAAGTAGTGCAATCTCTTGAATGAAACTATGTGATTTTAACTTTTACTTTTAGTAGAAAAAGGTATTAATAGATAAACATTTCAGATTAAAAAAATCAGATGTTTTAAAATCTTATTCCATATTTACAAATATCTGACAGCGTTTTCCCAATGCCTGGGAAATGTCAATTATTATCAACTATTGTCAACATTTAACCGCCCGTTACGCAGGCCACTGCCCGTTCGAAAAGCTCAATACACTCACAATATATGCGCAGGGGGGTAAATTTCTTTTCACAATACAAACACAAAAACAGCGTAACACAAATCGGTGAGAGCTGTAACACAAATCGGTGTGTGACTTATGTGGTAAAAAATTATGATATAAAATTGGTTTTTATGCCACTTTTTTAAAAGCGTCATCTATCTATCACTTATATACGTTTATATTCGGATATTTTTAACGTTTTACAGCAAAGGGTTGTTGAATTAGCTGAAACAGTTTTTGCTATAAGTGATACATACATTTTAAAAAATGACTTAAAAAAAATCTTTAATTACTAGATGTTTACACATCTCCTCTGTGATCGGACTCACATGATTTTTTTTACTAATACACACATATTATTGGCAGTGGTGACACTAAATGCACCAAAATTTTCGTGCGAGTAATTGCTGCCACTAACGATGATTATTGTTACCCTGTTAAAAATTTAATTAAAATTTACTGTATTACTGCAAAATTGTAATTGAAGCTTTAATTTGTTAAATGTATTATTATGAATTATTTCTTGAAATGCGATAAAAAAAACGCAAGTTTTTTATTTATAGAGCATACATAACTATCATTAAAATAATACTATTTGTAATAAATATTAACCTTTTCCCCCAAAATGCGGCTATATTATGAACTCGGTAACTCTATTTTGTAAAAAAATCAAAAAGTGAATATGTATGCCAAATTAAAAAAGGAAAATATCTTAAAAATAATTAATTTATACCATTCCCACCCTTTTTGCGAGGTTTGAACAATAAATCTTAACGATTTAAAGAACAAAACCTACGAAATTATAGCAAAAGAGATGGGTATGATGTTGGAACTTTACGCTTTGCCACATGAAATTCCAGTCGCATGTGTAACCACAAATGCTAATGGCGGGGGTTCGACTAAATCGAACAATTTTTCGCTAATAATACATACACAACTGAGTGGCAGTGGCAATGGCCTGTGGAAGAGGCGGGTTAACATTCAAAATGACTGCCAGCATTTTGGTAATTTGTTTCTTTTTGACGGCCGGAGTTTTTGTTAGTTTATAAGATGTCAGCTTAGGCAATTGTCTGTTGTCAGTTTAAATGACATAATGAAAACCAGGAATCAGAATATTTTTGAGGTTTCACCATCACTTCTATTGCAAATTTTAACTTATGAGTTCCTTAACATCTCATTGGAGTCTGTGGTACCATGAAAATGATTTACTATGATTTTGTGTAAAGTTTCAAAAATGTTTTTTCTTCTTTTTTTTTTTTTTAGAAAATTAGGAACACAAAAAGAAAATTTATTTGGTTTATATTTGCATTCTTTTGAAATATTTATAGATTTTAAGATAATTTTTCCACAAAACGAAATTTTCAAACAATCTCAAACAATGGTGCGTATTATGAGCAACTTTCGATTTTCGATTGTGGTCGAACTAACTGATCGAACGAATTTTCATTTGGTATTATGGCGCACATTCGATAATATAGCGCTATTGTGAATTTCACTCAATTGGATTATTCACAATAGCACATATTTATCAGCTGGCACTATAAATAAACATTGTTTGTTTACAAATTTATTAAAGAAAAAAAATTTATTATTTATTAACATGGAATTATGGTTGTATGATCGTCTGATGAAGATTACTGCTTCGTTGTGAGAGATGCTTCCAACATTTTGGAAATGGATTGCACTACGTGAGTATGCGAGGTTTTAAGAAGGGTACCATTTGTTTATAGATTTATAGCAAATTTTCGACTGCAAGGAGGCGTTTGTGGAATTGCTGTCTAATACAGATGAACTTCTGCGGTAATCCACACAAGGCAGATCAATCTCATGAAATTAAAATAATTTACAACTTATACAACTTTATATTTAATAAGTTTTACAAACTGCCATCCAGCATCGAAACAAAATTGTGTTCGATTGAAAATTCGTTGTACAACGAAATTTTCGACCGTGCTGCCAGCTCATAATACGAATTTGACATTCGATAGTCGATGTTCGATAGCCAGCGAAGATCGAAAATCGAATGCAACTTATAATAAGGGCCAATATTTCCTTAGAAAAAGTATAAAATTCCGACATGGATCATCACTTTACGTGGATAAACATTTTCAGATTTTAAGAGAGGGTTCAGATGTTTCAATTAATTTATAAAAATACTTAAAAACCCTGCACAAATTTTTATATAAAAAGTTTTGTTTCATTAATAAATTCTTTTCGTTAATTACAAATTCTGAACAATTTATATTTATCTTTAGTTAAGAGATCTTTAAAAATTCTTTAAATGTATTTTTTTTGTTTTTTACCCTTTCCACCTTACCTGAAGCTTGGATTATTTTTTAGAAACTTTACAAAAAGTGATTTTTAAATTGTTGAAATAACTCACTCGACTCGAGTTTAGTCAAACTTAAATTTAACAAATAACCTACAGTTTATTTTTGATGTGTAAACATCTATACGCGCAGAGGAGTAAATTTCCATTTCACAATACAATCACAAAAACAGCGTAACATGTAACGCGTAAGACAAAATCAGTGCGACTTATGATTATATTGTTGAAAAAATAATGATATAAAATAACCTGTTTGAAAATGAAAAATAAAAAGTGAAAAATGAAAAATAAAAAATGAAAAACAAAAAATGAAATATAAAAAATGAAAACTGAAAAATGAAAAATTAAAAATAAAAATTTTAAAATCAAAAATTAAAAAATTAAAAACGAAAGCGAAAAATGAAAAAAAAAATTAAAAATGAATATTAAAATGAGAAAAATGAAAAATCAAAAATTAAAAAAAAAAAATTAAAAATAAAAAATTTAAATGAAAAATAAAAAATAAAACATAAAAAATAAAAAATGGAAAATAAGAAATAAAAACCAAAAATGAAAAATGAAAAATAAAAATTAAGAATGAAAAATAAAAAATTAAAAATAAAAAATAAGAACTGAAAAATATAAAATGAAAAATGAAAAGTAACAAATTAAAAATAAAATATTAAAAATAAACCCTGAAAACTTAAAAATAAACAATTAAAAACGAAAAATGAAAAAAAATGAAAAATTAAAAATAAAAAAGGAAAAATAAAAAATTAAAAAAGGAAAAGTAAAAAAGAAAAATAAAAAATGAAATATTAAAAATGGAAAATGAAAAACGAGATATGAAAAATAAAAAATTAAAAATTAAAAAAGAAAAATAAAAAAAATTAAAAATTTATTATTAAAATTTTTCAGAAAAATTAAAAACGAAAAATTAAAAATAAAAAAAAAAAATAAAAATAAAAAATTTAAATGAAAATAAAAAATAAAAAATAAAAATAAAAATAAAAAATAAAAAATTAAAAATTAAAAATTAAAAATAAAAACTAAAAATGAAAAATAAAAAAATGCAAAATAAAAATTAAGAATGAAAAATAAAAAATAAAAATTGAAAAATATAAAATGAAAAATAACAAATTAAAAATAAAATATTAAAAATAAAAAATTAAAAATGAAAAATAAACAATTAAACACGAAAATTGAAAAATAAAAAATGAAAAATTAAAAATAAAAAAGGAAAAATGAAAAATAAAAAATTAAAAAAGAAAAAGTGAAAAAAGAAAAATAAAAAATTAAAAATTAAAAATTAAAAATTAAAAATGGAAAATGAAAAACGAAATATGAAAAATAAAAAATGAAAAATGAAAAATAAAAAACGAAAAATGTAAAATAAAAAACTAAACATAAAAAATTAAATATAAAAAATTAAAAATGAAGAATAAAAAATTAAAAATAAAAAATGAAAAATGAAGAATAGAAAATGAAAAATGAAAAATAAAAAATTAAATATGAAAAAGAAAAAATGAAAAATTAAAAATGGAAAATGAAAAACTAAATATGAAAAATAAAAAATAAAAATTGAAAACTGAAAACAGAAAATAAAAAATGAAAAATAAAAACTAAAAAATGAAAAATAAAAATTAAGAATGAAAAATAAAGTTAAAAAAATAAAAATGAAAATTTAAAAATAAAAAATTAAAAACGAAAAATAAAAAATAAAAAAGGAAAAATGAAAAATAAAAAATTAAAAAAAAGTGAAAAAACAAAAATAAAAAATGAAAAATGGAAAATGAAAAACGAAATATGAAAAATAAAAAATGAAAAATAAAAAATGAAAAATGTAAAATAAAAAGAAACATAAAAAATTAAATATAAAAAATGAAAAATGAAGAATAAAAAATTAAAAATAAAAAATTAAAAATGAAAAATTAAATATGAAAAATAAAAAAAGAAAAATTAAAAATGGAAAATGAAAAACTAAATATGAAAAATAAAAAATGAAAACAGAAAATAAAAAATGAAAAATAAAAACTAAAAAATGAAAAATAAAAATTAAGAATGAAAAATAAAATTAAAAAAAAAAAATGAAAATTTAAAAATAAAAAATTAAAAACGAAAAATAAAAAATAAAAAATTAAAAATAAAAAATTAAAAATATAAAATGAATTATGAAAAATAAAAAATGAAAAATAAAAAATGAAAAATAAAAAATGAAAAAAGATAAATGAAAAATAAAAAATTACAAATTAAAAATATAAAATGAAAAATGAAAAATGAAAAATGAAAAATAAAAAATTACAAATTAAAACTATAAAATGAAAAATAAAAAATTAAAAATAAAAAACGAAAAAGAAAAATTAAAAAATAAAAAATAGAAACAAAAAATTTAAAATAAAAAATGAAAAATCAAAAATGAAAAACGAAAAATAAAATTTTAAAAATAAAAAACGATTGAAATAATAAATAATAATGAATATTTTTATATTAGCAGAGCCCCTGCTGTTGATTCTATAAGTGATACATAGATGACGCTTTCTGTTTGATTTTAAAAAAGTGCCATAAAAATTTTTTAATTACTATATGTTTACACATCTCCCCTGTGATTGGAATCACATGTTTTTTTTATTTGAGAAATTATTGAACAATTTAAAGCCACAGTTAACAAGAAATATAGAACAAAATTTTGTAACAGGTGAATATTTAATACACATTTTCTTTGTATGGCAATAACTCGAAAACAATTTGTCAGGTTGAAGCATATATTTGAATGATAATATAAACTTGCAGATTCCAGCCCTCGAAATTCAGGTGCAAATCCTAGGAAATTTTATTTTTTCATTAAATAAAGACCCTAAAGGTATGCTAATCAATTATAGCCAATTCACAAATCAACACAAAAAAACAAACTCATTTTTATTACAAACACATTTTATGTATGTGTTAATAGCAATTTTAAATGCAGTTTACTCAAAATAAAGGAAAAAATTTTAAAATCTGTAAATCTGCAAAATGGCTAAAAAGAAATACCTTTCAAATAATATAAGTTTGGTCAAAATCGGGATAAAACGGTAGAACAAAACATCGGTCACAAGAAATCACCTAGCCTATTAATATTATAGATATTATGCCAAATTCCATGAGTGTCATATAAAAATAAGGTTATAAAGGAGGAACATTATATCATACATTTTCTTAAAGTTTTTTATATTTTGATGTGTAAACATCTATACGCGCAGGGGGGTAAATTTCTATTTCACAATACAATCACAAAAGACAAATCGGTGTGACTTATGGCTGTATTGGTGAAAAAATTATGATATAAAATTGTTTCAGCTAATTCAACAACCCTTTGCTGTAAAACAACAAAAATTTCACAAAAAGTGACATAAAAAAATCTGTGATCGGACTCACATGATTTTTCTATTTAAAATTTCGTTCCAAAACAGTTCTATATCGTCGAAAAATTATTTGTCGATAACAGGAAAACAGAATATTGTAGCAGGTGAATATTTAATATAAATTTTCTAAAAAGCGTGCAAAGATATTTGTAGTTGGCGAAAGATTGCAAAATATGTACATGAAAGTGGTGGTTTTATGAATATCTTTATTCATATCTAGTCATAGTTTGATTTTGTACCCGACACTATACTGTGGTCAGAGTTTAATGAAATTTAAAAATATTTAACTAAAGTTGGTACACACATACTAACTGACAATGTTCAACTTTAATTACCTTAAAAATCCAGGGGTCTAATCATCCCATTCATTATCGAAATTTTTGATCGAAATTATTTTTTTAATTTCCAAAATAAAATACTGAGAATAATTTTACTTTGTCATAGTTAAAATAGTAAACGAAAATATGGAATTTCGATTGATTTTACTCGATATCATATTGGATAATTTCTTTGCAAGGATTATGGATGGAATAAAACTCAAACTTATCTTCAAGCTTGTGTTAATATTTTTTGAAAATTTTGGTTGAAATTTAAAATCATCTTAGCACTAATGGGCTCATTTTATAAAATAAAACGTAAAGAAACGTTCGAAAATTGTTTAAAAAAAATTCAGATGCATTTCAAAAATGCCTTTTTCTACACAAAAGGCTAACTTAAAAAAATACAAAATAAGAGCTTAAATAAAATAAAAACAAACGAAAGAAACAAAAATTTTTTTTCTATATATTTTTTTTTTAATTAAATGAAGACTTTATTTTTTTTCACTTGGCTTTTTGTGTATGTGTTGTTGTTGTTGTTGTTTGTATGTATAATGGAGAAAAAGTGGTGGTAAATTTATTAAAAATTATTATTATACATAAATTAACGTAAATTTTAATTATTTTCATATTTTCTCAAAACAAAATACTAATTATACAAAATTAAACAAATAACACAAAATTTAATTATTACAAATAAGTAAGAATTTTTTTAAACATTTATATTAAACAATTTTATTACTAAAAAAAAAAAATAATTACATGTAATTAAAAAAAAACGAATGCTGAATGTAATAATTGTATATTGTAAAAACTGTCTATGTCTTTTACTATAAAAATATTTATAAATGGTTGACTAAATTTCAAACGAAAAAAAGAAAGAAAATTAAATACAAAAAATAAAAGAGAAATTTAAACTTATTGGAATTTTTAGTTAACCAAAAGTAATAAAATTAAATTTCTTAAATAACTAAAATATATATTGTTTTGTAATATAGTGGCCTAATTAGAAATAGCACTGTTCTAGAAAGTTTTGGGTAAAGATTTCATGCAATATTTTCAATTAGATATAATTTTTTATATTAAAGATTTTTTAAGAAATTAAGATTTACAAAAAAATTTAAATAACTCAATTTTTTTTTAATAAAAAACATTTCCTATAGAAAAGTAGTTTTTATCAGAGATATTGTATAAGAAAAAATTAAAAAAATGGATTTTTCTAAGAATTATAAAAAAAAAAAATAAATAAATAAAAAATATATTTTTTTTAATAGGAAACTATTTTCTTATCAGATGTGTTGAAAAAAAAATTTTTTTTTAAATTGGCTTTTTCTAAGAATCATAAAAAAAAAATAAGAATATATAGGCCCTTATTATGAGGTGCATTCGATCTTCGATATTCGCTGGCTATCGAACATCGATTACCGAATGTCAAATTCGTATTATGAGCTGGCAGCACGGTCGAAAATTTCGTTGTACAACGAATTTTCAATCGAACACAATTTTGCTTTCGATGCTGGATGTCAGTTTGTAAAACTTACTGAAAATATAAGTTGTAAATTATTTATTATTTCATGAGATTGGTCTGCCTTGTGTGGATTGCCGCAGCAGTTCATCTGTAGTAGACAGCAATTCCATAAACGCCTCCTTGCAGTCGAAAATTTGCTATAAATCTGTAAACAAATGGTACCTTTGTTAAAACCTCGCATACTCACGTAGTGGAATCTTTTTCAAAAATATTAGAAGCATCTCTCATGACGAAGCATTCATCTTTATCAGACGATCATAGAACCATAATTCCATGTTAATAATTATTTTTTTTCTTTAATAAATTTGTAAACAAACAATGTTTATTTATAGTGCCAGCTGATAAATATGTACTATTGTGAATAATCCAATTGAGTGAAATTCACAATAGCGCTATTTTATCGAATGTGCGCCATAATACCAAATGAAAATTCGTTCAATCAGTTAGTTCGACCACAATCGAAAATCGAAAGTTGCTCATAATAGGCACCATAGTTTTTTTTTTTTGATGATTCCGACATTATTCTGTTTTCTTAAAAAAGGCCAAATTTTTTAAACATTTGTTATGGAATATCTCTGATATGAAAATAATTTTCTATAGCAAATATTTTTTTATTAAATAAAAAAATGTGGTTTATTTAAAATTTTGTTAAATTTTTAATTTCTTTTTTTTTTTTTACAAAATTAGAAACATAAAACAAATCTCATATTATTTTTCAGTTTCCGAGGAAATTTATTTGTTTCTTTTGAAACATTTACAGATTTTAAGATAATTTTTCACAAAATGATTTAGAAAAAGTATAAGATTCCGACTTGTGATTTTAATTTGTAATTTAAGTAGACAAATTTACCAGCTTAGATAAACAATTACAGATTTATGAAAAAATTCAGTTGTTTTAAAATATTTAATACAAATACAAATATTTAATACAAATATCGGAAATAATTTCCTAAGAATATTTTTAAGTTATTTCACATCTCATTGCAGACTGGGGTGCCATGTAAATTCAATTTATAATGATTTTATGATTTATTTAAAAATTAGTTAATATTTTGAAAAAGGTTTTATTTTTCTTTTTTTTTACAAACTTTGAAATCGCAAATTATTTTTTATTTTCCGAAAAAATTTATTTACAATTTTTCTTGAAAGACTTAAAGATTTTAAGATAATTTTTCGCAAAACGAAATTTTCAAAAAATCTGAAACGAAAGTATAAGATACTGACTTGGATCTTCACTTTATGTGGTTTTAACTTGCACGTTTAGTTAATTTTCTATGCAGATAAATATTTTCAGATTTTAAGAAGAAATCAGGGGTCAAATCGTCGCTTTCAATAACGAGTAAAATCAATCGAAATTCCATATTTTGGTTTATTTTTTATTTAATTTTTTTATTTTTTCACTTTTACTATTAACAGTGGACCATAACTCGTTAACTGTGACAGAAAATAAAAAAAATAATTTCAATCGAAAAATTTCGATAACGAATGCGACGATTCGAACCCAAATGTTTTAAAATCGTATTCCATATACACTCAAACCTCGTTTTATGCGAATTCGAATTTATGCGGTTTTTGATTTTAATTATTTTTTTTGCGTCATTATTACACATTTTAATTTAAAGCAGTTGGCAACACTGATGCACGTCTTGGCCGGAAAAAAAACAATTCTCAGAATTTTTTACACGTGTAATGTTATTGCATTTCTACATACAATATTTAAAAGTGCATTTAATGTTTTTTATCGTAAAAGTGAATAAAGTACATATG
Organism: Cordilura impudica; assembly: GCA_963682025.1. Taxonomy (NCBI): domain Eukaryota; kingdom Metazoa; phylum Arthropoda; class Insecta; order Diptera; family Scathophagidae; genus Cordilura; species Cordilura impudica. The sequence goes on along the minus strand of OY821519.1, from coordinate 34,288,060 downwards.
AATATTCTATTCCATTTAAGAGTTTTTATGCTAAAAATATTTTCTTTTTCAGATAATTAAATGGACAAAAATAAATGAAATAATTTTTTTGTTGACTTTTTTTTATGCGATTTTGTTTGAATTTTAATGTTTTGATTTGAATTAATTCGAGTTTTTTAAATTCAGGAACGAATCATTCGTTTTTGTATGGAACTAGTGTATCATTTGATGCGAATTCGATTTATGCGGATTTTTGCGGAACGAATAAATCGCATAAAATGAGAATTGAGTGTGCATAAACATAAATTTCAAATATGTATCTGAAACCATTTTCCAAAAATATTTTCGACTTGGATGATCATTTTATATGATTCTTACTTGTAAATTTAGTACAAAAATTTACCAGCTTGAAAGTTCATTTTTTTAGATAAACATTTTAAAATTTTAAGAAAAATTCTGATGTTTTAAAATCTTATGCCATATATAATTACTATTTTCTCAAAATATTTAGCTAAGAATTTTTGATAGGCTTCGCTTTCTATTTTCGATAAGAAACTTTAATATATGAGTTAATTTACATATCACTGGAAACTGGGGCGCCATGGAAAAGTAGCAATAATTTATTACTTTAAGATGTTCAATAGAAAATGTATATGAGTTCATTCACATCTCACTGGAAACTGGGGCGCCATGGAAACGTATAAATAATTTATTACTTTAAGCTGTTCAATAGGAAATGTATATGAGTTCATTCACATCTCACTGAAAACTGGGGCGCCATGGAAAAGTAGCAATAATTTATTACTTTGAGATGTGCAATAGAAAATGTATCTGATTTAAATAATAATTTTCAAATTACTTTTGTAGACAAATTTTAAAAATAATTTATAAAAACATTTCAAAAGTCTACAGAAATTTTTCTATATCAATTTTTTGGATTTGGGAATATGGTCTCATTGAAAGAAATATTTTCCTCTTCAATGAATTAAAAATTCTGAACTATTTTTATTTTTCATCTTTAATTACGAGATCTTTAGAAATTCTTTAACATGCATTTTTCTCTGCTTAATTAAATTTTTTACTTTTTACTCTTCACCTGAAGCTTCTTATAATATCAAATTGCTTGGATTATTTTTAAGAAACTTTACTAAAAGTGCTATTTAAATTGTTGCCACTAAGATAAAATAGGTCACTCGACTTGAGTTTGACAGATATAGTATAATATGTTTTTGTTTTCAAAACTTATTGAATAATTTAAAGTCATACTTAACATTTTATAAAACGACACGTTTAAATATGAAAAAAAAAAGAAATCAAAATAAATAAAAAATTTAAATTTGTGAAAAAAAAGTTAGTGAAAAAATATAATTTTTTTAAATTAACCACACAAAAATTAAACGTTTCGTTTTATTAAATGAGCACATACATTTTGTGGGCCTTAAATGGATTTTTGATAAAAAATTTATCGCTTTTGTTGAAATCTGGTGGGATTTTATTTTACGAGAAACTCTTTCGTCGAGTGATATTATACAAAACAATATTTTGAAAGCAAAAAATTGTATATTTAAATACAGAAAAGTCAAAAAAAAAAAAAAAAAAACAAAGGTAAATAAAAATATAAAGTTTCATACGCATAACATTTTTTTGTAAAAGTGATTTTGTTTTTTATATAAATTTTAAATATTATTTTATAATAATCAATTAATATTTAGCAAAATAATTACAAACTGCTTATAATTTTGTTTTTGTTTTTTTTTTCCTTATTTACTTGAAAAAAAAAATCATAAGTATATGTACAAGAGAAATTAAAAACATATTAAATATACTTAATAAATTTTGAAATTATATATATTTATATATATATATATAAATTTATTTTTTTTGTGTTTCTAATTTGTTGAGTTTTAAATTTTTATTTTGAATTTATATTTTACTTAAATTTTGGTAAAATATTTAAATTTTTTTATTTTTTTTTGTTTGTTATATTCTTTTCGAAAGATCTCAGTTTTTAAATTGGTTGATTATTGTTTTCTCACTACGCTTTTTGTTTAATTATTAGAATGTTAACAATATTTTTTTTTGTTTTGTTTTAATATTTATGTTATTTTAAAATTTTCTTTGTTTTTTATAATTTAATAAATTGGTTTTTTGTTTTTAATCTTAATGGAATCTTGTTTTTAACACTTAAGGTGTGTTGCTAATTTTTTGTTATTTAAATAAAATTCAGCTTATTTTTTTGTTTTTTTTTCTTTCAAGAAGACTTTAAGGAATTTAACAATATCATTTTTTCTATTAATATCTTTAATATATAACGAAATTATTGCGTTATTTTTTTTTTGTAAATTTTTTCTTCAACAAAAAGAAAAACAAGCTACAATTACTAAAAAGAGAATATTAATATTATTAAATAATTATAATCAATTTAAAACTTTACACAAACTTGGAAAATAATACATGTACAAACAATCATTATTATTATTATTATTAATTTTTTTTTTTTTTTTTAAATATTTTTACAAAATAAAATCCTTTTTTGTAGTTTTGATTCATTCCTTAGAAGCCTTCTCTGGTTTGTAGTGGTTGTTTTTAATTCTGTTTAAGCTGAAATATGTTGGCATTTTTTTTGTAATGAGTTGTAGTTGTTGAAACCCATTAGTTTTTGTTAAATGTTAATTTAGTTTAACTTTTGTTGAGTTGATTTCTTTTTTTTTAAATTTATCAAAATATTTTTCAGTTTTTTTTTTGTAATTTTCTTTTTAGTTTTACAATTTTTATGATTTTTTTTAGTTTTTTTTTTTAAATGTTTGACTTTTTTTTTATTTAAAACTTCTTATATTTTGTTGCACAAAATTTTGTTGGGTATGGAGTTTTTGTTGTTGTTGTTAATTTCTGCCATTGCAATTGTCATGGCCTATGGAACCTGCAAAATGTCAAGAAGATAAAGAAAGGATTAGTTAAAATTTCAGAAAATTTTTTTTGAAATTTAATATTTTTAAATAAAAAATATGAGAGCTAATTTCTGAGACCCAAAAAGGTTTGCAAAATGAGTTAAATTGTTGTAGCCTATTTTTGATTCAAAAATGAGTATATTTGCTGACTGATCATATGAATTTTTTTCTCGGAATTGATTTTATAATTTTTTTTTAATTTTTTTATTTTATTCTTATAACTAAACAAAATTATTAAAATTAAATTAAATAAAAAAAAAATTTTATTAAAAAAAAAAAATAAAAAAATGAATTCATTATAATTTTACGTAAAAAGAAAACTTTTATATACAGCCTAATTATGAAAATTCCGAGGGAATTTTTTCCCTTCCCAATTACTTATTCCCAGGAAAAAATTCCCCTTATTCTAATCTCCCAGGGAATAAAAAAAAGGGAGAGAGAAAATCATAATCAGCTGTTTTGATTTTGACATTTTATTTTGTGCAATTTTAAGTTTTCAATTGAAAAGAAAAGTAATAAAGTTAGTTTGTTTTTATTAAAAATAAGTCTGTGGAAATTAAATTAAATTAAAAATGTTTAATGTAGCTTTGCGTATATTTGCTGAAGCAATAAATTATGAGGATGAAAGTGAAACCATTATTCAAAGGGTTGCAAGGAGAAATATGCGCGATGCTTCTAATCCATTGGAGCTACCACAGTCATTGTAAGTACAAAGTACATTGATTTCTTTTGAATCATAACAATGTTTTTCGTTTAGGTTCCTAAAATATTACCGGGTTAACAAACCTGCTTTTGCCTACTTATTACAAGTGCTGACATTGCACTCACAGCCGGCAAAAAATATATCTGGTGTAAGCCCTATTTTGAAGCTAAGTGCCTCCTTGCGCTTCTTTGCTGAAGGCGGTTATCAAACAGGCGTTGGAAAAGACAGTGACGTTGCTTTGGCTCAGCCCACATTTAGTAAATGTCTTGCAGAAGTGGTTCGCATATTTGAAGCACATCTTTGCCCGGTATGGATAAAAATGCCTACAACAGCGGAGGAAAAACGCAAAATTGCCCTAACTTTTTATATAAAATTCCTGGAGTTATTGGATGCGTTGATGGAACGCATATACAGATAATTGCTCCATCCAAAAACAAGCATCTTTTTTTTAATAGGAAAGGAAACTATAGTTTGAATGCTATGCTGGTAAGTGTTTTAAAATTTATAATTCAAAACAAATTTATATTTGATATTTTCAGATTTGTGATCACGAGCTTAGAATCCGGTACGTGGATGCAACTCACCCTGGTGCTTGCCATGACTCCTTTATATGGAATACCAGTAGTGTTAGGGCTCACCTGGAAGAGAAATTTTTGGAAGGTGCACACAACTTTTGGCTTTTAGGTAAAACTTTTTCTTAAGGTCGAATTAACTTAATAAAACTTTGTTTGTTGTATTAGGTGACGCTGGTTATCCTTTGCAGCCGTGGCTTTTGACGCCTCATCGTGTTCCAGAGGATGGTTTCACGGAGATGCGGTTCAATAAGGTACACGCAAAGAGCCGCAACATTATTGAAAGAACGAATGGCATATTGAAGAATAGATGGAGATGTCTTCTTGGTGCAAGGCAGCTTCATTATTGCCCGGAGAAAGCCGCTAAACTTACAAATGTATGCTGTGCTCTTCACAACATATGTTTGCGTTTTAAAGTAGTGGAAGAACCGAATGATTCAATCAGTGGGGTAGAAACATCAGAAGAGGAAACATGTTCCTCAATTTCATCAATTTCAACGCAATACTTGACCACAGCTCAGTCAATCAGAGAAAATATTGGAAGCACATTATAAAATACAAATTATCATTATAAAAATTTATTTATTTTATAAAAAAAACAAAAAGTCCACTTCGTGGCCAAATATAAAAAATAACAAAAATAAAAAATAAACTTCAATTTATATATACACATATGTACATTTTAATTTGTTTGTAGTGAAATGGTTTTAAATGTTTGAAGTGAGATTATTTAATTGCTGCTGCAATCGGGTTTTCTCCAATTTGTATTCCAATTCATTCTTCCTCATTTCTTCCATAAAAGTGTGGTGGCGCCGCATCTGCTGAATTTCTTCCTTTTTTAATTTTTCCATTATTTGAAAATGTTTTTTTTGCAAATCATAAATGTTGTCAAGGGATCTGTAAATTTTTTTAAAACTCTGCTTTTGCTCTTTTCCATCCGATACTGCCTCTTTAATACTTTCCACCAACAGAATCTTCGCAGAATCTTCTTTTGGTTTGGGAATCATTTTTGGCGTTACACATACCTTGGCGTTCACCGAAGTAACTGCTGTTTCGTTCATAGAGTCGTCTTGCATTGAAACATCTAAAATATCTGTCTCAGGCGGTATTTCTGAAATTTCATTGGTGTTACTATGTGACCCTAGACCGAAAGCATCTGCAGCAACACCTTCAACGGATGTTTTCATTCCAATCAAATCATAAATGGTTTGCTCTGTTGCTTATACTCTCTATTTGGCCCTCCACCTGTGCCTTTCTTATGCTGCAAATTTTGTGCTGCTTTCTGCCGCACGTATTTTTTTTGGTCAGTCCACACCTGAAATTTTAATAATTTTATTAAGTGTTAATTTTTTATGCATCATGATATATACCTTTTTCCACTCAGTGGTATTTTTTTCAGGTGGACCTAGTGAATTTAATTCCAGTGCAGCTCTTTGCCAGAACCGTTCAACATCCTGCTTATCTCCCTTAAAAAACCCACGAGCTATTCCAGGATTCTGCTCCATTAGGCAGAGCAATTGTTGCAGTTGAACTTTATTTGTACTTTTAGACCTAAAAAAAAGCTTTAAAATCATTTTTAAATATTTATTTTATTTAAAACTTACATTTTTACGTTAGCTCCCTTTAAATTATTTGAGGAAAAAACTCGCAAAACCTGTTAACTGATTTTCCCCTTTTTTGATGTTCGTAATACCTACTTTTTTCCCGGGGAAGAGTTTCCCATTTTCAATGTTATTTTAGAATAAGGGAAAAGGGAAAAGAGAAAAATTTCCCGGGGAAATTTTATTTATAATAAGGGAACAGGGAATAGGGAAAAAACTCCCAGGGAATTGTATTTTAGAATTGGGCTGATAAAAAAAATTTTAGATACTAAAATTATATACAACGAAATTTAAATAAAAAAAAAATATTTTTTTATTATTTTAATTCAACACAAAACTATGAATGAAAATATTTGAGGCTTTAGTGAATTGTTGGGACTAATTCTGCCTGGGAATATGAATTTAGGTCTCTGAATTCATTTCAAAATTTTTTCCCCAAAATTATCTTATGTATATAAAGGGAGGTATCAAAAATGGCTGGAATCTTCAGAACAACCGGCGGGTGTGACTGTGAAGTCTGATTTTTTGTCTGCGGGCGGAGGGCGTGGCAAAATAATATTGTACCTAGATATCTGTTAAAACTTTCAGGGGAGTTCGTGCTTTACTTTTATCCGACACTGTGTAATAAAATTTCGATGCAATATAAAAACCAGGAGCCAAATCACCGCATTCGTTATCGAAATTTTTCCATCGAAATCATTTTTTCATTTCCCAAAATAAAATGCTTTTTCACAGTTGAAGAATTATGGCCTCTGCTTAAGAAGAAAAGCGAATCGTGGTTGATCGTTTGTAAGTCTTCTTCAAATAATAAACCAAAATATGGAATTTCGATTGATTTTACTCGATATCGAATGCGGTGATATGGCCCCAGATGTTTTCTTAGGGCCAGCAACGTGGACCGGGTCCAGCTAGATTTTAATAATAATATTCAAATATTTATATATTCAATCTAATTATTTTTTAATTCATTTTAGATTTAATTAAAAAAAAAATTTTTTAATTTTAAAAATTATTAAAATTAGGATAAAATTTAAATAAAATAAAAAAAGATAATTAAAAAGAAATAACAAAATAATTGATACCATTAAAATTTTATGTAAGAGAAAAAATGTTTTAAATAAAAAAAAAAATTAATTAAATAAAAATATTTAACTCTTTCAACGAAACTATTTTTTGGTTGCTGGCAACATGAATTTGTTTCTATAAATTATTTTTAAAATAATTTAAAAAAAAAATTATTATTCTCAATAAATTAAATAAATAATATTGAAAAACAAGTAGGAAATTATAGTCAGTCTAGATCGAATACACTATATTCTATACCATGTGTTTAGAGAAAGGGTCTCAGGTTCAACAAACTGGCTTTCGAAAATAAGCATAAACCAAATTTGAGTGGCATTGTTATTAATTTTTTTTTGCCTGTAGATATGAAAAAGTTCATATTGGAAGCTATATTTATATAGGGTCTAGGTCAAAAAGTGGACCGATCCTGACCATATTTGTTAAAGTCACAAAGCATATACAAACCAAATTTGAGACATTTTTTTTTTTGTTTTGATAGATTTCGATAGATTTTTTGATTTACTAGTATAGCCCAGCACTCGAAATTCGAGTACAAATTCTAGGAAATATTATTTTTCATTCAATTTTTGTCTTCCAATGTTTTTCTAATCTATATACATGAAAAATTTATGAATATTTAAATGACCCTAAAGGTATGTTAATAAATTTTAGCATTTCACAATTCAATACAGACCGTTCTGATATATAACATTAACAGGGTGTAACGAATTATTATAGATATTTTATTTTATTTAATTTAAAATATTTTTAAGATAGATTAAACATAAATTTTATCATTCTCAACTTCTCCTCCATATGAGCTATAACTATGCCAATTTTCACACTCCTCCATGCTCGCATATTGCTTAAAAAGGGAACTAAATATTTACCTTTACGTATTAATATATAGATAAGGGGGCTTTGACTAAGAATTTTCCTAGAGGGAATAGTTTTGGACTACTGATTAATGGGTGTAATAAACACATACAAACCAAATTTGACTGAGATCTATATGATAATTTGGATCTTAGGTAATTTAAGTCGACCTCATAGCCGTCATCTGTATGGGCACTAGGTCTGATAAAGCACCGATTTTAACCAATATCAACAGCGTTAATCTTATAAGCGATAAAGGCTTATTTAAAAATTTTATAAAAATATATTCATATTTGCGACCTGTATTTTGATTACAACGTTTGCATGAACACACAGACGGACGGAGTGAGAGACGTCGATCGGTATAATAAAAGTTGGTCTAGGTCATTATATCCTGACGACATAGTGGTTAGGGTATCTATAATAATATTAATAGGGAAGGCGATTTCTTGTGACCGATGATTTGTTAAACAGTTTTCTCCCGATTTTGACCAAACGTATTTTATTTGAAAGGTATTTATTTTTAGCTGTCCACCAGACTTAAAGATTTTTAAATTTAAAATTTTTTTTGAGTTATGCTCATTTAAAGTTCTGTGTTTATTAAATTTGTTAATATGTTTCCAAAAAAAAAATTACTTTGTTTTCTTCATTCACAATAATAATTGTGTTGAATTGTGAATTGTCTAATATTGATTAGCATACCTTTAAGTTCAATAATTTATTAAATGAAAAAATAAAAATGCCTAGAATTTGCACTCGAATTTTGAGGGCTGGAATCTAGGAGTAATAATAAATTTCATTACAGTTTTATGTAAAAGGAAAAATATTTATATGAAAAAATGTTAAAATTATAAAGAAAAACTAAAATTAAACAAAAAAAAAAAAAAAAAAAAAAAAAAATAAATAAAAAACTATTATTGGAAATCCATTCAAAACTATCAATGAAAATTGTGGACTTTTAAGTGAAACGTTGGGATTCTCCATTTTTTACATTTTTTTCACAAAATATTTTTAATAAAAATATTGAAATATTTATTTATGCAATCCAGTTACTTTTAAATTCGTTTTGAATTTTATTAAAAAAAAATATATATTAAAATCAATTATTAAGAATAAAAATTAAATAAAATAAAAAATTTAACTAAAAAAAAAAATAAAAATTATTTAAATTACAATTTTATGTAAAAGAAAATATATTTAAAAAAAAATTCATTTTTAATAAAAACCTTATTAATTAAAAAAAAAATAATAATAATAATAATAAATAAATATAAATAAAAAAATAAGAAATTAAAAAATAATAAATAAAAAAAATAAAAAAAAATTTTTTAGAATATTAATTCCATTCATTCCAATCCTATAGGCCTGTATGCAGCTTGCTAAGGATCAAAAACTTCATATAAAAAAACGCTTCAGAAATGCTTAAGGAATTTTTCTGTCAAAAAATTTCTGTTGATAGTCCGCAGCTTTTTAAAAAAGTAGTATTGTTTTTACTACTTTTGTTTGACGTAAATTAAGTTAGGCAACCCAGGCTTTGAGCAGGAATATCAAATTTTTCGTTCTTTCTGAACGGAATTTTGACAGGAGAGGTAAGCATAAACAAAATGTAATATGCTAAAAAAATTAAAAGTTTTTTTTCAGTTGCAAACATGGAAAAAAACGAACAAAATTCGGCAAAGAAAAACAAGAAGCGGATGGGTAATTTTGATACTGAGCTTAAAAAGCGTTTAGCAGGCTAAATAAAGCAGAACCGAAGAATTGATTTGTTTTCAATTTCACAATTCTTAATAATTGACAGAAAACAGCTGATTGCTAGCGTTGCACTGAAAGGTACTTTTGTGCTATTTTTGCTTTAAGAAATATATGAAAATTTTCTGTTAAGATTCCTTAACAAGCTGCGTACAGCTCTTATCAATGAAAATCATATTATAAAAAATAAAGTTAAAATTACGAACAAAAATAAATTAAAAAAAATAATTTCATAAAAACTTTATGTAACTTATTAAAAATGATAAATATAAAATTAAAAATAATAAATGAAAATAAATTTTAAAAAATATTTTAATTTCATTCATTCCATTCTTCTCAACTAGAATATTTGAGCTTTTAAATGAATCATTTGGTTCTATAACTAATAAATCTAAACTGACCGTTCATCGTCATAATCTTTTTTGGTAATTCCAAAAAAAATTCGTTAAATAAATATTAAAATTAAAAAAAAATTAATAAAAAAAAATAATTAATAAGAAAAAAATTATTAAAAAAAAATAAATAAATAAAATTAAATAAATAAATAAAAAATAATATAAATAAATAAATAAAATTAAAAAAAATATTAAAGTAATTTCAAATTAAAATTAATTTAATAAAATAAAAAAATAAATAAATAAAATTAAAATAATATAATTAAAATTTGAAAAAAAAAATATTTTAAACTAAAAATAATTTAATAAAATAAAAAATATATTAGATCAAAAGACAAAAAACAAATAAAATTTAAACATAAATATATAACATTAAAAATATAAAATAAAAAAAATATAAAAAATTGCTTTTCATAATAAAATGTTCAGGCTGAGGTCTTAGTTGTTTTTAATGATGCTTTTCAAGGAAAAGCGAAATATTGAATAAATGAATAAATATTGAATATTTATACAAGAAACAACTGAGAACTCGAGCCTGAACATATTGTTTAGATAACTAATCATTAAAGGTCGAATAAAACTAAAAACGTTTACATACATAAAATTGCTAATATTTTAATTCCATTCAAAAAATATGAATAAAATTATTTTAGTTTTTTTTTTAATTTCGTTGTATATTTCTTGATATTAATTAATATTTTGTTTAATTTTATTTATTTTTTTTTAATTTTATTACAAATTTAATTTTTATTTTTTTAATTATAACTAATTTTTTTAATTTTATTTAAATATTTTTTTTACTTTTAATAATATATTTTTTTTAATTTAGTAAATTTTTTATTTTATGAATTTTTTTAATATTAAAATTATTTCTAATGGAACCACAAAAAAAATTGGTATCTGAATATTATTTTTGGGAAAAAATATATAAAATTAATTCATATTCCCAGCCAGCAAAAAGGTTGATTCACTGTTGTTCATGTTACATTTAGATTTAAAATCCCAATGATTTTTTAAAAAACTAATATATTTTTTGATTTGTTTCTTTAGAGTTTTCTAAATCAGGCTATCAAGTTCAGGTACTTATAGAAATTAAAGATTATTTACTTCATTGTTTAACTCCGACGTTTCGTTGGTATTTTTTTTCTAACTTCCTCAGGGAGAATATCTTATTAAATCTGGCAACCACATAATTTCAACATTTGTTTTAAGAATACTTCACTTACAAATAATCCTTATCTGACTTTAAAAGCATGATTAAAAAAATCTAAAGAAACAAATTAAAAAATATTTTAGTTTTTTAAAAAATCGTTGGGATTTTAAAACTTAATGTAACATGAACAACAGTGAATCAACCTTTTTGCAGCCTGGGAATATGAATTAATTTTATAAATTTTTTCCCAAAAATATTATTCAGGTACCATTTTTTTTTGTAGTTCCATTAGAAATAATTTTAAAATTAAAAAAATTCATAAAATAAAAAATTTACTAAATTAAAAAAAAATATTAAAAGTAAAAAAAAAATTTAAATAAAATTAAAAAAATTAGTTAATATTAAAAAAAATATTTGAAAATTGAAATTATATAATAAAATTAAAAAAAAAAAAAAATAAATAAAATTAAGCAAAATATTAATTAATATCAAAAATATTTATTAAAATTAAAGATTTATTAAAAAAAAATATTATTAGAAATAAAAGAGTATTTAAATAAAATTAAAAAAATTAGTTAATATTAAAAAAAATATTTGAAAATTGAAATTATATAATAAAATTAAAAAAAAAATAAATAAAATTAAACAAAATATTAATTAATATCAAAAATATTTTATCAAAATTAAAGATTTATTTATTTTTTTTTGTATTTGTCTCAATTCTCTTCAAAAACTAGAAAATATTAAAATTTTTAAAATGAGTCCATTAAAGATTAATAATTTTTTTGTAATTCGATTATAAATTTAGTTAAAATATTATGAGAAATTAAAAAAAAACAAAAAGTAAAAAATATGAAATAAAAAATATTAGCATTAAAAAATATTTCAATAAAATTAAAAAAATTAATTAATATAAAAATAATATTTAAAATTAAAAATCATGTAATAGTAGAAAAAAATTTAATATTAATTTATATGAAAAAAATTTATCAAAATACAAAGAAATATTTCTTTTTGTAACTCTCGCCATTGTATTCAAAAACTATAAATGAAAATATATGAATTTTTAATAAGTCATATTCAAACTAAATTCCACGCAATTCCATGCAAAGGTCAACCTTAGGTCCAATTTTAAAATTTTAATTTAAATAATTTTTAGTGATACCAAAAGAAAAGGGCTTAAATGGCATGAAAATTTGTCCAGTAAGAAAGGAAAACTGTAGTTAAGTAATTTTGAAACTAAAAGCAGTGTCATGTCTGTCACATTACAAAATACTTCCTTTTTACTTACTTAGATTTCATGACTTTTATATGTTTCTTATTAATAAACAACTGTTTCTTATTTGTCATACAAATAATTTCAGAGCTTTTCTGTGTTCTACAAACATCCTCTAAAATGATGTCTGTTTATTGTCATGTCTGCCACGACTGCTTTTTGCCCCCCAATTATTAATAACAATAATATTGTCTCACTTTTTCTAATGGTAAATAAATATGTTGGTCAGGTCTGTTTGCATAATTTTGTATATTTTTATGAACAATGAAAAGATTTGTTTGTATAACATTGGATTAGAAAGATTTCTGATTGTCATGTCTGTCACAATAGAATTAGCCTTAAGTGTTTTTAATCAAAAAGCGGGATCTGGATTTAAATATAGTATATACATATATCAAAAGAAAGCTTAACTCAGCAGTCTTGGAGAAACCAGCTTTTATCCGTGTATGACCACAATTCTGGATAAGTAAATTCGATTTCAGAAATTTTATTCGGAATTGTAAACTAAATCTATAAATCCAATTGGCTCAATATATTTTCGGAATCTCAATTTTTGACATTTGGAAATTTCAAAAATCTTAATTTTCTTTTAATATTTTGTTTAAATAGAAAACAAATTCCCAGAAATCACAGGATTAAGGTTAAAAATAATTTTTTTTTCATTTGTTTAAATAACTTAAGACAGGAAAAGGATGCTCAAATCTTGGGACCATAAGTTTTCTCTTGATAAACTGTTTATTATGCATTATTCTTGGCTTTTCCAGAAAATTCAATCCCAGAAATGTTTTTTTAATTCCCAACAAAAAAAAAAAAAAAAAAGAAAAAACAAAAAATATGAATATGATTAAAATGCTAAAGTTTAACGTTTTTGAGAATGTTAAAGAATCTAATCTTGGAAAATAAAATCTTTCACATAAAATGAACTCTCTTCAAATTTTGTTGTTGCGTTAAAATATTACCTTGTTAAATGTCGACTGCCCTCGTGTACTGCCATTTCGCTAGATTTAAATTCATTTAATTCTTTACGTATGGCAGCCTTATCCTTTGGCGTCAGTCTTGTCCATGGCTTATCAGCTCGACGATCATAATCGTGGGCCTGAGTCACTTCAATATAGTCATTGAAACGTATAATTTTCTTTTCTTTAAGCTCCTCGACGGTGGGTCGAAAACTAAGCTTACGCAATAAATATGATTTTTTCTCTTCCTTTTGCTTTTTCTCTTCGGCGGGTGTTGTTGCTAAAATCATAATAAAAAGCAAATATATACAACTCTCTCTCTTTCTCTCTTTCTTACTCCTTAAAAAATACTTACTCTTCAATATATTACGTTCCACCAATTCATCTGCTGTGGGCCTCATCGATAAACGTCGTATTAACCGGGCTCCTATGGCTTCCTTACTCTCCTTACAACTGTCATTATCATTGACGGGATGTAAAATATTACGATTGATAAGATCCTGTTTATCGGGACGCAATTGCAATTTCAACGACAATGACTCCTTGCGTGCTATTTTCGCTTGACGTGAGTTATCATCGTCACGATAGAGTATGCGGCTATCATCATCACTGCTATCACTACTCGTCTCACGTATCACATATGGCCGTGCATTCTCCTTGTTTTCCATAGTACATGGTAAATTAATGTTAAACATTTGTTGCCTACTGTTGTAAAAGATAAAGAAAAAACAAATGAAAATACAACAATGAGGTTAGTCTCGTATCTCAGATGTTTTCTACAAGTCCAATATAATTTATAATACACATACGAGTAATGAAACATTTCAATTTAAGTAATTACTTAATGTAGGAGTATGTTACAAAAATACCACATGCATTGTGTTCGGTTAAATTGTTATCGTGTGTGTGTTTTTTTTCTTTATAATTTTTATAAAGTGTGGTGCTTAATAATTGTTAATATTTATATATAAATTGTAAACTATATTAAAAAATTCCCATCAAAATGCAAGAAAACAGCCTTTGTGCCAATTTGTATACCCATCTTCTTTCTGCTTGTAAAACAAGTAATATATGGATCGAGTACTTTATACGGTTAGTTTTCATGATCCTTTCAATACCTCAATTTGATATATCTTTAGAAAAAAGTTGTCTCAAACGTTATAAAATTGACATTAAATAATGACAATTTAATTTGTGATCACAAGCGATAACCGCCTAGTTGACTAAAGAACGATTTGAGTTATGCATGCTATCATATTCTACTACTGACGCTTTATATTTACCTGAAATCCCCATGTATCTAACACTGTTTTTTTTAAGTTATTAATGAAAACATACAGACCTAAGTCGTAATGAAGTCCCATTACATTTATATGAAAAATTATTTTTTCGAAAGCATAATTTTCGACTAAGGCGGTTAATGCTTGTGACCACAGAACTAACAAAGACGATTTGAAATACGAATGCATCACTTGCCAAATCGACTAACTTCACTTTCATAAGGATCAACACCATTCACACCACTTTATTAAAAGAGAAACTTGTTTTCAATATAAACAGTTAGCCGCCAAACAAGCGCTTCGGCATTAAAATTTTCATAAATTTGAAAGTGAATTTAATGGACTTGGCAAGTGAGGCATCCATATAAGAAATTTTTACTCCGCAAGAGGTCGCTAAAGTCGAGTGAATTTCAACACAAACGCAATAGGAAAGTACATGGTTTTTGTTTGTTTTACGAAAATAAGGAGTAAGATCGAAAAAAATCTTAACACACGTTTTTCTTTTTAACTTTTTCATAAGCATTATTTTAATTATTTTTTTTTATCAAGTTATCTTGGAAAAACATGTCAGTTTTTTTGTTTAATGACAACCATATCCATTCTAGGAAATTTTATTTTTTCATTAAGTAAAGACCCTAAAAATATGCTAATCAATTATATCCAATTTACAAATCAACACAAAAAACAAACTCATTTTTATTACAAACACATTAACAAATTTAATAAACACACACATAGCATTGTATAATTTTATGTATGTGTTAGTAGCAACTTTAAATGCAATTTACTCAAAATAAAGGAAAAAATTTAAAAATCTGTAAATCTGCAAATCGGCTAAAAAGAAATACCTTTTAAATAATATACGTTTAGTCAAAATCGGGATAAAATGGTGGAACAAAACATCAGTCACAAGAAATCGCCTAGCCTATTAATATTATAGATGTGTGACGTGCTAAAATTATTAAATATTTCCAACAAAATCCAACTGGTCCTACAAAAAGTTGGTCAAAGCATCAAATATCTGCTGTCAAACTATTTCCAATGCTATTAGAAACTATTGGAGAATTTTACCATTGATAGGAAAGCTTGTTCGGGAAGAAAGAGAGATCCACATGATGTTTTTAAGGCCAAGAAAATCGAAAGCTCATCGAAAAGAGCTCCCAACACATCTAGTAGAAAAGTAGCCCGGTTAATGTACTATCACACGATGTGTTTTTTACATACGTACTGTCAAATTTTCACATACCAAAAGTTGTACACATCGTGTGATACATAGGAAACATTGTTTATTCTGTTTTGGCACGACAAACATATGAAAATACAACACTGCTTGTGGCGAAAGAAAAACAGAGTAAATTATAAAGATTATTATTGAAAGAAAAATAAATTGTTTAATATTAATTAACAATTAAAACATATATAAAATATATAACTTTATTTTTAACAATAAATTTTTGTAAATTCACAAATTAAATCAGCTGTTGTTTACGTACGGAAATACATATGCACGTGTGATAGCAAAAATTATAAATCATATGTAAATCGATAAGTTTGCCATACATTCGGAATTACATATATTTATATAGGGACTAGCTCGAAAAATGGACCAGTCCTGACCATATTTGGTAAGGTCACTTATTTTTTACAAAAACATATACAAACCAAATTTGTGCAATATTTTTGTTTTTTGATAGATTTAAGTGAAGATCAAGACTCGGGACTTCTTATGGGGGCTATGACTAAGAATTGTACTATAGGGTTTAATTTTGGAAAATAAAACATACATAAATCCAATTTGACCGAGATCTATATGATAATTTGGATTTTATGGCAATTTAAGTCGATTTCATAGGAGTCATTTATATGGGGACTAGGTCTGAACATGTACCGATTTTCACCAATTTAAACAGCGTCCATGCTATAGGCAATAGAAGATTATACACCAAATTTCATCACAATATATTCATGTCTGCGACCTGTAGTTTAATTACAAGTTATATATAGACACACAGACAGACGGACAGACGGACGGACGGACATCGCTAGATCGACTCAGAAAGTGATTCTGAGAAAGTGATTCTGACTCCATCGGTATAATATTATTCGTAGTTACAAACATCAGCACAAAGCCATTATACCCTGACTACATAGTGGTATAGTGTACGAAAAGTTCCAGACAGAAACGGTGTAACGGAAATTGAAATTATATTTCAGTACTATGCACTGGCAGATTTCTCACAGCTGCCGGGTCAAAATTTTTATATTGCTAATGCTCGATGAAATGTTAAAGTCTAGTCTAGGACACAAGCAGACGAAAATTCAAAATAAACTCTTAAAATGGCAAGCAATTTACAATTACTCTAAGAAGGCTCTTGAGTGGTACAAGCAAAATAACATGGTAAGGCCAGTAAAGCGATATTGGGCTCTCCTGTGAAAAGTGTAGTGTATCCGGATACACTCATTATAAAATATATATAAATTTGTCTAGATTTACAAATACAACAAATTTCTTTAAACAATGGATACACCATAATAGTAAATTATAGAACAAAACTTAAACGGGTGGCACGTTCCAATATTTTTGTGTCATCGAATGCCAGATGCATATTATTTAATAATATGTTGGTCTATATTTATACGGCAAACTTTAAATTAAATAAACAAAAAAAAAAAAAAAAAATATTGCACTTTGCAATTTTTTAAGCATGGTAAATGGCCACGAAGAAACGAGGCAATCATATGCGGAAGTAATATGAATAGATGACACTAAATATTCGGACATAAATTTTTTCAAGAAGAAGAAAAAATTTTTAAAAACTATAAAAAAAATTTAAAATCGATTCGTCAAAAATTTGAGGTAGTTAAATATATCAACGCTAACCCTGACCACAGAGGATATAAAAAATTAAAAATTTAAAGATAAAAAAATTTTAAATTAAAAAATTATAAATTAATAAAAACAATAAAAATTACAAAGATTTAAAAATTAAGAAAATTTTAACATATACATAAAAAAAATTTGAAAGTTTAAAAATAAAAATAATTATAAATTAATACAATTAAAAAACTTATAATTTAAAAAAATTATATTAAAAAAATTTAAAGTTTAAAATAATTAAAAATTTATAAACTAAAAAAAATGTTAAATCAAAAAAATTTTAAATTAAAAAATTTTACAATAAAAAAAAAATAAAAATTTAAATTGAAAAAAGATATAAATTCAAAAAAATTAACTTTAAGACATTTTTAAAATTAAAAAAAATCATGTGAGTCCGATCACAGGGGAGATGTGTAAACATCTAGTAATTAAGGATTTTTTATGACACTTTTTTAAATCAAACAGAAAGCGTCATCTGTGTATCACTTAGAGCAATCACCTGCAGGGGCTCTGCTAATATAAAATTATTTATTATTAATTATTTCAACCGGTTAATTTTTAATTTTTCGTTTTTCATTTTTAATTTTTTATTTTTTATTTTTAATATTTCATCTTTCATTTTTTATTTTTCTTTTTCAATTTTTTATTTCTCATTTTTAATTTTTTTTTTTCATTTCTCATTTTTATTTTTCATTTTTGATTTTTCATTTTTTATTTTCCATTTTTCATTTTTTATTTTTAATTTTTTTTTAATTTTTCATTTATATTTTTATTTTTTTTTTTCTATTTTTTCATTTTTTATTTTTTATTTTTCTTTTTTAATTTTTCATTTTTTATTTTTCATTTTTCATTTTCAAACAGGATAGATGTTCACTCATCAAAAATTAAAACTAAAAATTTTAGAAATTAAAAAATAATATAATTTTTCATAAAAAGTTTAAAATCAAACTGATAAATTTAAATAAAATAAAACAATAATAAATAAAATTAAAACAATTAATAATTTATAGTTAAAGAAAAATCAAATCTAAAAAAATAATTCTAAAACAAGTAAGAGTGTTAAATTCAGGTATGCCGAATTTATGATAACATCCATCTGGGTTTTACATTTCATTAATATCTGGACTTATTGCAATATTTAAAACAAATGAAAACAAAATATTTAAAAAAATGAACAATTTGATAACTTAACAAAAATATTAATTATTACAACACACTGAATTTTTTTAGATGTGTGTTTATATTTTAGGCCATATTTTGGCACAACGACAACCGATTTACCCCATTTAAAATACCAAACTGCTCGAAATAATGTCAAACAATTATATCCTAAATGCACCCTGGTAAAAAATGGTTTATTTTGTAAATGAGCTTGATTGCAACATACGGACGGACAGACGGACATTTTTATATCGACTCGAGTTGTTATAAGGATCAATAATATCTATAACATTAATAGGCAAGGCGATTTCTTGTGACCGATGTAAACTTGTCAGTTTTACCGCAACCTTGAACAAACATACCTCATATGAAAGGTATTTCTATTTAGCTGTTCGCCAGATTTACAAATTTAACATTTTTTTTAGTAAAATACATTTCAAGTTGCTACTACATTAATTTTGTTAATGTTATTAAATTTATTAATATGTTTGCAAAAATTGTATACGAAAGGCCCTATGTTGAATTGAAAAATAATTTTGAACATAAACCAATATCGACAATTATGCAATCGATATTTAAAAAGTGTTGAATTGTAAATTGGCTAAAATTGATTAGCATACCTTTAGGGTCTTTCAAAAGAATTTATTAAATGAAAAAATAACATTTCCTACAATTTGAATTTCTAGGGCTGGGCTCTGTCAGTGTAATATTAAAACAAAAAATTTTAAATTACAAAAATTATGAAAATTTAAGAACTCAAAAACATTAATAATAAAAATAATTAAAAATGAAAACAATTAAAAAAAACTTTAAATATTAAAGAATTTAAAATATTTAATAACAAAAAAAAAATTTAAAATAAAAAACATTTGAAAATAAAAAATTTCGTAAATTTTAGAAAATTTTAAAATAAAAAAAAAATTGAAACTAAAAAATTTATAAACTTAAAAAAAATATAAACTATCCTAAAAAATGAAAAAAAGTGAATAAATGAAATAAAAATAATTAAAAAAATTTATAACTAAAAAAGTAAATTAAAAACATTTTAATCTTAAATAATGCTATTGATAAAATTAGAGATTTCACCAAAATTTGTGTGGGTATCTTCGGAACAACTGATTTGATCCCAAAAAATTGGAAAATGATTTCAAGTTCATAAGTTTTATTTAAACTGTTTTTTTTTTCCATAAAAAGTATATATTTTTAAAATAACCTGGCCCCTACATAGTGTAGGGAATCATCGATGAAGTAACAAAAATAAAGTATTGTAGAACATGTTGTTGTTTAACCAATTATGTGTGTGGGACAGAAAATTAAGCTGGGATTTTCGTATTTGAATAACTTTCAAAACTTCAATTCTGGATTCTTATGTTAAATTAATTCAAACATAAACAGAAATATCATGTAAAGTCATGTATGATTTTTGTTTGCCTTGAGCTGTCTTAAGTTGGCTTTCAAATTTCTAAGAAATTTGTAATGTAGAAATTATTAAATTTCTGTATAAACAACATTTTGTACGTTTAATTATGCAAATATTTCAAAATGTAAGTTTGTTCTTTATTAATTTCCTGCATCATCTACTAAAATATTTTTTTTTCTAATATAAATGAAAAATTATTTCAATATTTTGCAAATAAGATTTTCTGGGAAATTTTATTTGGCCAATTATTTGCAGAATTTTATGAAAAAAAAAACAACGTACAGAATCCGCTGATAGAAACATGTCCTTGTAAGCTGATGATGTTTAAAATGATGATGGTTACATTACTAATATTACTGCTACTACAACTGCAAGTACTTTAGTAGCGCTCTATGTGCCACTTTACTCTACTTTATTCGTTTGGTATCACATCTGGTAGATTTGTAATGGTGGTGTTAGTTATAAAATGAAAGATTTTTGTTCAGAAGTTCCTCTGTTTTTTTTGGGTCTTAGTTTATTGTTAACGAAGGACGTGCGTGATAAATTACAATCAAGCTTTATGTTTTTCTATTGCTGTAAAAGAGTGTTGGTGTGTGTGTGTGTTGAAATTCATTTTAGTAGTAATAGACTTGAGTACGTGTTTATATGGGTGAGTGTCTAATTTAGGAGTATTATTAAAAATACTCTTCAGTACTTTGAAGGAATTCATTTTTTTTTCACAATCAAAAGAGAATTAACTTTTTTATTTAGGAAAAAAAAAAATATTCTAATTCAATAAAAATATATAAATGTTGAGCTTGATTAATTTCTAACTCAATCATTAAAATGATAAAGATTTTCGATCTCGGGAAAGATTTTTTATTTTTATATTTGGAAAAATAGAAATAAAAACAAACAAGTAGGAGTATTAAATTCAACTGTGCCGAATCCTTGATACCCACCACCTGTGTTCTGAACACATTATTATAACTAAGAGACAAAAAAGGTTATATTTCACATTATCATGGCTAAATTTTTTATAATGTTTAAAATTTATAAGATATTTAACAAAAATTTTAGATATTTACGTGGTTTTTTAATTGAAAGAAGTTATTAAATGCAATGAACATAAATTTTTGTTTGTTTATTAGCGATGCGTACACATTTTTTCTTCGTATTGTTTTTTTCTCATGTACAACATCACTTACAAAATATTTTAATTTTTTGACTAAATTGTCTTTTATTAGTTTGGGGTCATATGTGACCCCAAGTCCGAAAGGGTTAATGAGGTCATATCATTTTTTTTTTTCGAAACCCTAGGCTATTAAGATTAAATATAACATTTGAAAGTAGAAAAGTGATTAAGTTTTGATACAAAGTATTTAGAAAGAGTACATTTACAGAATATTTCACAAAAATCAAATTTTTCTTGAAATCCCCAAAAATCCTTGTAAAAGAATTTCTAGCAGAGGGATTTACTACAAAATTCACACAGTTTGTCTCTAACATGTATTTAATAAAACCCTAAAGTGCTAGATCCATTTTTGTAAATTTTGTTTAAAAAATTCTTTTTAAAACTTAAAAAAGGAGTTTTCAAAATTTTATCAAAAAAATTTCTTTGGTTTCATTGCGCAATAGATTGACAACGTGATAATAAAACAATACTTCTTATCTGAGTACTTATAGGTATAGAGAGTTAAAAAAGTGATGGCTTTAATCAATTCCTTAAAGTTGAAAAAATTTCCGTCAAATTTCACGACCTAGTGTTTTTTTTGCACAAAAGTGGTCTGGGGCATTTGCTATTTCTTGGCGAGTTTTAATTCGATTTTTAAGTTATATAGCTTTTTCAAAAAGATAATTTAGTAATGATACCGAATAATATAACAACTTGTCGAGAAAATTAAACTATAGAACGAAATTTTCGTAAAATCTGAAAAAAAGTCATATTTTCGCCATTTCAAATTTTCAATCGATTTCCGGCGCGAGTTTTCTTTATCCAATTGGCCCCAAGCTTCACATTTATTAGTTTTATATAGAAAGAAAACAAACTGGACCTCGACACTCCCCAACTTCGCTATTTAATTTTTAAGGACCACTCTAAATCCATACCAAACTGCTGCAGATTATGGCGGACATTTTAAGCCTAAAGGTACGGTCACATTAGGCAAATATTTGACAAAAAACGCCAAATATTTGTTTGCCTCAGTCTGACCACAAAATATTATTTGCCGTCAAACAACAAAACAGCTGATTTTATACAAATATTTGCCTAATGTGACCACTCACGACCAAATATTTTCCTCAATTTTGGACAAATAATTATTTGACCTTACAAAACATTTGTAAGAGCAAACAGTGGCAAACAACAGTTGTTTCAGCAGTGATGTCAACTTTTAAAATTTAATTCAGTCATATCTTAAAAAAAAGCTTTTTGTTTTCAAAAGCATTTGTTGTGCAACTTGTTAATATTCATTAAAAATTGACTTTAAAGGAAACTGTTATCACAAAAAAATCAATTAACCCGTTATGAACCTATTTGGATTTTTTAAAGTTATTTTGGGAAAACGTGGCATTATCTCATAAAATGACCTATATAGTGTTTGATTTTACAACTGAATGTATGCTGGATCCACTAGCTTCATTTCAATGTATATTTTGACCTCTTAACCACTTAAGGATCGGATATATTAGAAATTTTACATTCAACTTTAAGGTTTTTTTTTTAATATGTTGTTATTTCTATTTCTATAGCATAATAAATAATGGTATAATTTCAAATATGGTTATGAATGGGTTAATTTCCCTAAAAAAAAAAGATACTTGATTTTCTATTGTACTAACTTACAAATGACTATATACATCCTGTCCTGAAAGGGTTAAGAGGTCAAAGTATACATAGAAATAAATAAAGCTAGTTTTTATTCAGTTTATTCATGATATACATATGTATGTCTACTTACGATAAAATTCCATATTAAAGAAAAATATCTATTACAATGATACAAAATCTTAAATAGGTTCATAATGGATTAATGGATTTCAAATTTAAAAATATCGAGTAAAAGACACTCAAGTAAGTTTTTAAAATATATATATTGTGCTGAAATACGATACTAAATAACAAAATTATATCCAAGTATATGGCAAAAGTTTCGAAGTCCATAACTCGGAAAATAGGCTCGATAGTCGAAAAAAAAATATTTTCCTAGAACCGCAATAAAATGCTTTATAAGTGGTGACAATTTGATACCGATCGGGGCATTGCCTCTAAACACCACTTAGCCAAATTTATTTTTAACTTTAGCGTATTTATCATTTTAAAAACACAGAATTTGCCACACTGTTACATTACTTAAAATAAACAGCTGTTTATTTTGTAAACAAAGAAAAAAATAATTATAGTTAAAAATAATATTGAAATATAATATAACAGTAAACTTCCAAAACTAACACCAATGCGCTCCACAGCACAAAATAAGAAAACTTTCCTCCTCATGCAACATTTGGAAATTTCTGATCAAATATATTTTTAATTTTCGACAGTTTGATCAAACAATATTTTTAGTCAAATATTTGTACAAGTGTGACCGCACGGCAAATATGTTTTCCTTGTTTTTATTTGCCACTATTTGGCAGCTGTTTGATCAAACAAAAAGAGGCAAATAAATGTGTCTAGTGTGACCACAAAATCAACTCTGTATTTGTTTCACAAAATTTTTGGCAAATACGAGAAAACAAGTTTGCGTCAAATATTTGCCTAATGTGACCGTACCTTAAGTAGTGTGACCTACGGAAATAAGAATGTTTTCAATAGACAGACAGATAGACAAACAGACAGACATCGCTAGATCGACTTCTCTTTTTAAACTCTTTGTTTTAACTCATACTCTCTGTCTGTCTGTCTGTCTGTCTGCCATGGATTGACCCCATTCCACCTTATCCAATTCATCTGAAACTTGGCCCATAGTCTTGTCGTGACTAGGGATTAATTTTGGGGTA
The DNA here is from genome assembly GCA_963682025.1 of Cordilura impudica. Classification (NCBI taxonomy): domain Eukaryota; kingdom Metazoa; phylum Arthropoda; class Insecta; order Diptera; family Scathophagidae; genus Cordilura; species Cordilura impudica. The sequence continues at coordinate 34,264,073 of OY821519.1, read as the reverse complement.
GTCACGCACAGTCACGCGTGGTCACGCACAGTCACGGAGTGATCTAAATATCATTTTCCCTCATCCGATCGATCTGAAACTTGGTCCATACACTTGCTGTGAAAAAAGATTAACTTTGACTTAGTCACGCGCAGTTACGCATGGTCACGCACAGCCACGGAGTGATCTAAATGTCATTTCCCCTCATCCGATCGATCTCAAACTTGGTCCATAAACTTGCTGTGAAAAAAAGATTAACTTTGACTTAGTCACGCCCAGTCACGCATGGTCACGCACAGTCACGCAGTGATCTAAATGCCACTTGCCCTCATCCGACCCATCTGAAGCTTGGTCCATACACTTGCTATGAAAAAAAAGATTAACTTTGACTTAGTCACGCGCAGTTACGCATGGTCAAGCACAATCACGGAGTGATCTAAATGTCATTTCCCCTCATCCGATCGATCTCAAACTTGGTCCATACACTTACTGTGAAAAAAATATTAACTTTGACTTAGTCACGCGCAGTCACGCATGGTCACGCACAGTCACGGAGTGATCTAAATGCCACTTGCCCTCATCCGACCGATCTGAAGCTTGGTCCATACACTTGCTATGAAAAAAAGATTAACTTTGACTTAGTCACGCGCAGTTACGCATGGTCAGGCACAATCACGGAGTGATGTAAATGTCATTTCCCCTCATCCGATCGATCTCAAACTTGGTCCATACACTTACTGTGAAAAAAAGATTAACTTTGACTTAGTCACGCGCAGTCACGCGGTCACGCACAGTCACGGAGTGATCTAAATGTCATTTCCCCTCATCCGATCGATCTAAACTTGGTCCATACACTTGCTGTGAAAAAAAGATTAATTATGACTTGGTCACGCACAGTCACGCATGGTAACGCACAGTCACGGAGTGATCTAAATGTCATTTACCCTCATCCGACCGATCTGAAACTTGGTCGACATACTTGCTGTAAAGAAAGATCAACTTCGACATAGTCACGCACAGTCACGGAGATATTAAAACCCCACATACCCTCAGCCGATGGATATGAAACTTTGTCCATAGACTTGTTGTGGCCAAAGATTAATTTTAAGATAGTCACACACAGTCACGCACAGTCACGGAGATATTAAAAACTCATATGCATAAGGAAAGAAAGAGTTTTAATAAAAACTTTGTTTTTATGGGTTAGATTATTATAAGAATCAAGCATACATATAGTTTATGGGCTCTCCGGAATTTATTTCGATGAGTTACCCTCTGCACAGTGGTGTGGACGGTACCAAAAACTAAATTATATGTCAAATAAAATTTATTTTATAAATAAAATAATTTTTGACGGTTGGACTTATCTTGATTTTTAGGTTCACATTAAACTTGGACACGACATTTTTGTAGTTTTAATTTTTTTTTTTGGAAAATTAAGGAGTCAAAAAATTAACCCTTTTCGAATATCGCAATACATAAATTAATCCATTTTATAAATTTTTATTTGTGTTTCTAACAAAAAAGTTTGAGATTTTTTTTTTGTTTCAAATAGCATTAATCAGGATCAAGATACCTAATATTGAGCTAGGCCGAGCACTTCTGGTTGAAAGCCGTCAAACGTTCTGCTCATTTTATGTGACTTAAAAAATTTGAGATAAAAACGCTACAGAGGCCAAAATACAGGCTATATAAATTCAAACACAATTTTCAACAACATATAAATTTTGCTCAACTTCCGCAATCAAACCATTTTGCAGTTGCGGTATTAGAAGCAAATCAGAGTATAAGCACAATCAGAACAGTGCGGAAATTTTTTTCAATATCATTGTTCACACTTTATGTAAATCTTCTTATACCCTACAGACTATTGTGAAACCCCATAGAGTATATATATTCTTGATGGTTATAACAACTTGAGTCGATATAGCGATGTCCGTCTATCCGTCTGTTTGTTGAGATCACGCTCATTCACAAAATGGATAATTTTTCTGGGTAAAATAACAACTTTGTTTGTCATTATTTTGAGTGGATTGGTATTTAAAATGGGATAAATCGGGCTTAATTGTGCTAAGATATGGCCTAAAGTATGGAGACACCTCTAAAAAATGCTAAAAATTCAGTGTGATTTTTGTAATAATCTAGTATTTTATTAAGTTTTTGAAATTGTTTACTTTTTTAAATCTTTTGTTTATATTTGTTAAAAAATAGTGCAATAACTCCAGATATTAATGTAAATATAAAACCCAGGTGGAGGGTACAAAAAGTTCGGCATACCCAAATTTAAAACTCTTACTTATTTTGTATAAAGTTTTCCACAAGTATTATTCTTTTAGTTGTTTAAACAGTGAATTTAAATTAATAACATTAAATTTTAATTTATTTTTTTTTTTTAGAAATTATTTGTTTTTTCAATATGAAGGGATTTTTTTTCTTTCACCTATTCCGGGATAACGTTAAAAAATAGTGGATATACTACTAATATGATACGTGGGGTATAACGATACAGACACACTCATTAGAATAACATTAGAATAACAATAATAACAAGAACAAGATTGAAAAAATCATATTTTTCAAGAATTTTTCACGTTTCCATTTCTATTTCGGGACCTATTGAATCGATTTTGATGATTTTAAATAACGACCTGTTCAGGATCTCAATAAATCATTTTCACTAAAAATAAGCAACCCAGTTGACCAATTGAAGGTAAGATCTTTATTTCCACAGAAGGACAGACGGACATTGTTATATCAAATCCGCTTGATGTAACGATCGAGAATGTAAGAATATACTTTGTGGGGTCCAGATTTTTTCTAACTATTACCAACGGAATGACAAACTTTATATATACCTTCTGTATAATGTTGTGCGGGGTATAAATCCTAAAACATTTTTAACTCAATTTGCTTGAGAATTTTTCAAAAATTTAAATATACATTTTAAGATTGCATTCTTTGCCGGTTCTGGAAAAAATATATGAAATTATAGCTTTACAAATATACTGTTCGCAAAAAGTATTATTTTAATTAAAATAAAAAAAAACATAAATTTTCGGGTATGTACCGATTTATCAATAGCAATACTAAAATACTGAATAAATTTGTGATTCGAAAATGAAAAATTTTAAGTTTCACAAAAGTATTTTTAAAATTCATACTTGTTATAAAGACAAGAAAAAATCGAGTTGTGATATCTCGAAAATCCCGGGAGAAAGTTTTACACACAAACATGTTTAAATGTAAAGAAATAACTGAGCGCAAAGTAAATTAACATTTATTACAAATTGCTCAAGTTTATCAAGAATAGTGTAGCATTATTGCCTGATATATAAAGTTACTTACGCATATTATTTAAATTCTGCTTTTGGAACAATATTTATGTAGTACTTCTGTTAATAACAAGAATGATTTATGTATCGTATTTTCACACGTCTACAAAGAAGCAACTACCTGCATACATCATTACCGGTACGATTTAATTTATATTTAAATTAAAATGTAATTACATTCATTTGAAATTAAAATTTCTTTTTGTAATAATAAATTTCAACTGACAGCAATTAGTGAGGCAGTGATAACAATAATTTTAAAATAATGCTGCCACAAATTTTGTCCTTATTATTTAATCATAATAACATTTCAAGCTAAATGTGAACATTATTACGTTGCCATTTGTTTTCTTAACTAATTAATTAAACAAATATTTCATTTATTTATTCATTAACTTTATTTGTTTGCGTCTACTTTGATGTATGATGATTGAGATAATCATCGGATGATATTGAGAAACATGAAATTGAAAGGTCAAATCAGTTTTACCTTCTAAAGGTAAGTTGTGTTTTTTTATTTGATTGAACATGACAATATATCATTTAATCCAGATAGTTTTTTTCTTATGAAAAAAAAAAAAAAAAAAAATAACGGCATCAAACAATTAATAGAGACTAAAGGATATTGATTTATACTCAAGGCAAGTTTTGTATACAATGAATGCACCATGGCATGAGGTGCAAAATACAATGAAGTGTCCTGGCATTAGGCAACCAAAAGGAATTCAATTTAATAAGTAAATGTCATTCTAAGTGCTGATTTAAATATAAAGTATGACAAATTGAATGTATAGGTTTTAAGTACGAGTATATCTGCTTTCGAATTTATACATTTATTATTTAAGTTTTTTGATTTGTAAACATCTATACGCGCGGGGGGATAAAAATCTATTAGACAAAACAATCCCAAAACAAGTAAGAAAATTATAGTCGGCCTAGACCGACCATATGATACCCTATACCATTGTTTAGAGACCCTATCTTTCGGTCCAACTAATTCGATATAGAAAATAAGCATAAACCAAATTTGAGTGGGATTTTTATTAATCTTTTTGCTGCAAATATGAAAAAGTCCATATCGGATGCTATATTTATATGGTGACTAGGTCGAAAAATGGACCGATCTTGACCATATTTGGTAAAGTCACTTATATTTTGAAAAAATATATACAAACCAAATTTGAGAAAAATCTGTGCAATATTTTTGTTTTTTGATAGATTTAAGTGAAGATCAGGAAGCAGCTTATATGGGACCTATGACTAAGAATTGTGCTATAGGGATTATTTTTGGACTACTGATCAATGGATATAATAAGCACATACAAACCCAATTTGACTGAGATCTATGTTATAATTTGGATCTTATGGCACTACATGTCGGTTTCATAAGGGTCATTTGTATGGGGGCTAGGTCTGAACATGGACCGAATTTCACCAATTTCAATACCGTTCATCCTGTGACTGATAAAAGCTTATATACCTAATTTCGCAAAATATATTCATATTTGCGACCTGTAGTTTGATTACAAGCTTTACATTTACACACAGACGGACGGACGGACGGACATTGCTAAATCGACTAAATTGATTCTGAGTCGATCGGTATAATAAAAGATGGGTCTAGGTCAAATATTTTTGGTAGTCACAAACAGCAGCACAAAGTCATTATACCCAAACCACATGGTGGTATAGGGTATAAACAGTGTAAGATGTAAGACGTAAGACAAAATCGGTGTGACATGATTGAATTGGTGAAAAAATTATGACACGTAACAACCTTTTTGTCGCTGTTGAAAAATAAAAAAAAAAATAAAAAATAAAAAACGAAAAATTAAAAAAAAAAATGATGAATAAAAAATGGAAAATGAAAAATAAAAAATGAAAAATAAAAAATTAAAAATGAAAAATAAAAACTGAAAAAAAAGAAAAATAAAAAACAAGTGAGAAAATTATAGTCCGTCTAGACCGACTTTACGATACCCTATACCATGGTTAAGAGACCCTATCTTTCCGGTCCAACTAATTGGATATACGAAATAAACATAAACTAAATTTGAGTGTCATTGTTATTAATTTTTTTGGCTGCAGATATGAAAAAGTTCATATCGGGTGCTATATTTATATGGGGACTAGGTCGAAAACTGGACCGATCCTGATCATATTTGATAAAGTCATATTTTGAAAAAATATATACAAAACAAATTTGAGAAAAATCTGCAATATTTTTGTTTTTTGATAGATTTAAGTGAAGGTCGGGAAGCAGCTCTATATGGGGCCTATGACTAAGAACTGACCTATAGGGATTATTTTTGGACTGCTAATTAATGGATATAATTAATGCATACAATCCCAATTTGACTGAGATCTATATGATAATTTGGATCTTATGGCAATTTATGTCGATTTCATAGGGGTCATTTGTATGGGGACTAGGTCTGAACACGGACGGATTTTCACCAATTCCAATAGCGTTCATCCTATGGCCGATAAAAGTACATATACCAAATTTCATCAAAATATATTCATATTTGCGACCTGTAGTTTGATTACAAAATTTACATGGACACACAGACGATCGGTATAATAAAAGATGGGTCTAGGTCAAATATTTTTGGTAGTTACAAACAGCAGCACAAAGTCATTATACCCAAACCGCATAGTGGTATAGGGTATAAAAATTAATAAGGAAAATTAAAAATAAGAAATGAAAAATAAAAATTAAAAATAAAAATTAAAAATGAAAAATGCAAGATAAAAAATGAAAAATGAAAAAAAAAAAAATGAAAATAATGAAAAATGAAAAAAAAAATTAAAAAAAATGAAAAATAAGAAATGATTAATAAAAAATGAAAAATAAGAAATGAGAAATAAAAAATGAGAAATGAAAAATAAAAAATGAGAAATGAATAAAAAATGGAAAATGAAAAAAGAAAAATAAAAAATGAAAAATAAAAATGAAAAATAAATAATGAAAAATGAAAAATTTAAAAAATTAAAAATGGAAAATAAAAAATAAAAAATGGAAAATGAAAAACGAATAATTAAAAATTAACCGGTTGAATTGATAAATAATAATAAATATTTTTTATGTTAGCAGAGCCCCTGCAGTTGATTGCTATAACTGATACATAGATGACGCTTTCTGTTTGATTTTAAAAAAGTGCCATAAAAATATCTTTAATTACTAGATGTTTACACATCTCCCCTGTAAAAAGACTCCATTATTTTTTTATTTAAGTTTTTTGTCAAATAAATTATTTTTAAAATAAGCAAAATCATTGAACCAAAATTTATTTTTGTAATTTATAAAGTAATGTTTTGTCTTTTGCAAGCCATGGCAATATTTGACATCTAAAATGGAGTTGCCAACATGTTGGTAATTGATAGAAAATTGTGAGATGTTAGTTGATGCAATTGTATGTTGTCAGTTTATATGACATATTGAAAATCAGCCATAACAATAACTAGAAAATTGATTGTGTCATTTAAAACATAAATCTAGATTTCCATTTATCTTTGTTTCTTTACACGTTATTAGGCAGTTATGGAATTAATTAATTATACAAAAGTTTTATTCTAGGAACACATTTTTGGATAAAAATTTGAATTAAAAAAAAATTTTATACAGAACACAAGTAAATAAATTTTTGCTTAAAAAAAAATTTGGCGAAAAAGGCGTATTTTGATATTTTTTTTTTTAAGATATGAATAATGATGGATTACTTATTTCATATAGGCGTTATAGTATAACATTTGATGTATTTCTGAAAAAATTTTCAAATAAAAGTGTTAATAAATAAGTCCGTGAAAGCTATAAAAAAGTTGTTTTCGGTGAACATCATAGCTCGTTACCGGGTCACGTGAAATAAAAAATGGAAATGCGTTTAAAAGGTGATATGTTTCCCAAGGTAATCAGGATGAGTTTAAAAAAAATTTTATTTTTATTTTTGGCAAGCATTTTACTATAAAATTTCGGTGAATTTGTTGTTAAAAAATGGGAAAAAATCATCAAAAAAAAAAAGAAAAACTCTTCCTGATTACCTGGTGATTTATGTGTAGAAATAGTGTATAAAAATTCAAAATTCATGTTCACGGACTTCAAAAATGTTGTTTTCGAGAAAATCGATTTAAAGTGTTTAACATATACGATATACCGTATGAGGGCCGGTCGCACTGTGGATCATATTTTGAGAAGGCGTCCAAAAATCATTTATTTTATGGTTACCGATTTTAAATCATGTTATTCATTTGAAAGTAAGGGAGCCAAAAACTTCTCGACTCTATTCAAATATATCACAGGGTCTTCGAAAATGGACTTTCTCAGTATTTTGCTAAAATTAAAAATTTCTTTGTAAACAATTAAACTTGATTGTTATTTCGACCTTTTTGTTGAAATTTATCTAAAAATTTCTTTGTAAACTTTAATTTTTAAATGACTGTAACTTTTTTGTTTTAAAAGATTTAAAAGTAAAATAAATTTTGTATAATTTTGTAACTTTTAAGCTATTAATGTTAGAAGTATAAAGTCATTGAGTCGTTTAGAAATTTAAAAAAAAATTAAAAAAAACAATTTTTCCAAAAACCTAATATTTAATAGATCATAACTCGTTCTCATCAAAAGCCATCAAAAAAAAATCTTGTGCTCTTCTGTAGTGCGAACTTTTATACATTACTCTCGACATGTTGAACATGCTGTTTTTAAACCTCTCCCCCTCAAATAAATAAATTTTATTTTTACAAATATTTTCGAAAGTAAATTAATTCTGAGTCGATCGGTATAATAAAAGATGGGTCTAGGTCAACTATTTTTGGTAGTTACAAACAGCAGAACAAAGTCATTATACCCAAACCACATGGTGGTATCTATTATATTAATAGGCTAGGCGATTTCTCATGACCGATGTTTTGATCTACCATTTTATCCCGATTTTTACTAAAAGTATATTATTTGATAGGTATTTCTTTTTAGCCATTTGCAGATTTACAGATTTTTAAATTTTTTCTTTGTTCTGAGTAAACAGCATTTAAAATTGCTACTAACACATACATAAAATTATACATATGCTATGTGTATGTTTATTGATTTTGTTAATGTGTTTGTTAATGAGTTTGTTATTTTCATTTACAATAACAATAAACCATAAAAGTGTTGGTTTGTGAATTGGCTAAGTTGAACAATAAAGCTGCCTAGAAATTGCACTCGAATTTCGAACGCTGGAATCTGCTAGTAGGGTATAATTATTATATTACAATATTTTTTAAATTTGAATTTGAAATTTGTTCTTTGTCGAAAGAAAATTATTTTGTTAAAAAAATTTCTTAATTAATTTCTTTATTTACTTCAACACATTTTCATTTATCACAAAATTAAAATAAAAAAAGAAGTAAGAGTATTAAATTCGCCTATGACGAATATTTGTTACACAATACTATAACCAAGGTTGTCCAGAGACAAAAATGGCTAGATTGAAAATTATAAGATAATTGACAAAGATTTTAGGTATTTTCACGCTTTTTTAATTAAAAACAATTATTGAATGCACTGAGCTCAAATGAAAAAAACGTACAATTACAATTTTCTTTGTTTAAAGAGAGAGGGTATAACCATCTTGGTTATTCTCTTACTCTCATCGATAAACATTCCATCAGATGTACTAAAAAAAAACAAAAGAAAAACAACAAACAAACAAAAATGTGTATGCTTCGCTGATAAATATCTATATGCACATTTCTCCATTTTTAGATCTTAATGAAATTGTATCGGATTATCTTTAAATTTTCTTACGTCATTCCTCAGCAATTTGACGAATAATATCATTCTTGCGAATCAGTGTGTTTTCAACAGATAGACAGACAGACGGACAGAGCTTTATCGAATCAAGTTGTTATAAGGATTAAGAATATATATCTTCTGGGGTTACAAATAATTTTTTCGACGCGTTGCAAACCGAATAATTAATAATAAAAATTAAACTTGAACGTAAAATTTTTTAGACAAGCAAAATATTTTGATCGAAATCATTGTTTTTTCTCAAAAATATTTTATTTTTTTTTTTTTTTTTTGGGAAGAAAAAATTAAGTTCCGAGTAAAATAAAAAGTTTTTTAATAAAAAAATTTTTAAAAATTAAAAACATTTTTAAGTACAAAATTAAAAAAAAAAAAAAACGTTTAAAACATTTTTTTAGTTAAAAAAAAAAAAAATTGAAAATAACAAGAGTTTTAAATTCGGTTTTCTCGAATCTTTGGCATTATTAGCATTTTTTAGATATTTGTCCATATTTTATGTCATATCTTGGCACAATGATGCCCGATTTATACTATTATAAATACATAAATCTGCTCGAAATAATGATAAAAATATTATCATTAGTTTACCAAGGAAAATCATTTACTTTGTGAATGAGCGCGATTTCAACAAACAGACAGACGGACGGACAGACGGATGAACATATGGACGGACGGACGGACGGACAGATGGACAGACGATCGTTCTTGTATGGATCAAGAACATATGTACTTTATGGTGTCAAAAATTTCTTTTTGCTATGCGTTACAAACGGAATGACAAACTGATATGTACCCTCTGCACAGGGGTGTGGAGGGTATAAAACCCAGGAAATACTTAAATTTTTGTTAATTACCTCATTAATTTTAAAAATCATTATAAAAAAATCTAGCCATTTTTGTCTCTTAGTGTTGATTATAATATTGTGTTTAGAACATGGAACAGAGATTCTTGCTACTCGTTCGGCTCGAGTAGCTTGCGGCTGACTTGCAGCTCGAGTACTCATGCTTGAACATAGGCTCCAATTTAAACTACCTCTCCCAATATACATTTACATTTATAGTTTGTGAGTTTGAAGCCACTTTGATTATAAAAAAAAACCTTCTTTGGACCTAGTCCCTGTATAAAATCTAGGCCGATATAAGAATTTTAACAAAAAATTAAACACAATTGCTATTAAAGAACCTCCTGAAGTATGTTTAGGATCGGACCATTTTCGGACCCGATAGAATAGAATATCTTACATTATCAGGCAGTCGGATATAACTTTCTATACCGGTTAAAAATTCCTAACCTGATATTAGCTATTTAAGATTCTTTATATTTGATCAGCCAATAAATAACACTGTTTAACAAATTCAGGTTAGCAAAAGTTAGGTCGATTCTGAGAGTGAGGGGTGAAAATAGAGACTAAATTAGAAGACCCGTATCGCGGCGTTTGTTTATGTTAGTTCGAATTTGTTTTTAATCGACCTTCGAACTTTGCAGACAAATGCCGATTTTCAGCATATTGTTTTTTGGCTACAACTTGTCGACTAATTGATATTTTTTCAATCTGTGAAAGTCAAATTATTGCTAGAGACCTGTGCAACAATTAAAATTTTTTAAAAAATTGATTTAGAAAATTTTTGTGGTGCTTATGAAGCAAAATGTTGGAAAAAATTATTTTTTTTCATTCTTTTTGAAAATATTTTCCATAAAACTAAGTCTTTTTTGCTTTCTGTTTGATCTATAATATGCTTCTCAGTTTCTTCAATAAATTTCATTTGAAAAGAAAATGGTCTTAGCCGATAATTTGCGTTAAAAATCCCAAAACCATTAAATAAATAGCGATTTAGGTAGAAGTAATTAAAAAGGGAAGTTCCAAGAATTAGGAATTAGTAAAACAACTTTTTTGTTTACAAACACCGCACAGGTAGCGAGGACCCAATCCTAGCCACACAAAACTAATTGGATGGAATTGTTGCAAATTTGTGTTTGACACAGAAAAAATCAGAACTACTGGCTTCATTTTTGAAAGGAACTAATTTGCTGGCGAAAGGTACCAAAGTAACAGCATATCGAAAACGCCAAAAATAATTAGAAAAGTTCTTCAATGTGAATGATGCAAAAAATTTCGCTTATTGCAACGATATTGAAAAGTTAATGGAGACGATAGGGTTAACCTATAAAAAAGATGATTGGCGTTTATTCATCGATAGTTCACTAATCAGCTTAAAAGTTGTGCTTTTGCACAAGACAAATAGAATGCCTTCTATTCCGATTGCGTATAGCACTGACACTAGTGAAAATTTCGATAATTTGAAACACATTCTGGAAAAAGTCAAATATAACGAACACCAGTGGCGCATTTGCTGCGACCTCAAAATAGTTTCATTGATTAAAGGCTTAACAGCATCTGGCCGTCCAAAATATCCGTGTTTTTTGTGCGATTGGGATTCACGATACGGAGAAGGTATTAAAGGAAGAAACCAGTACAAACAGCATAACTAGAATAGTCGCATTGGACGGAAATTGCCTAAAGACAATAGGCTACACGAAAGTCTTGTTCCTGAAATGAAAATTTTGTTGCCGTTGCTCCACATTAAACTTGGCATTGCTAAAAATTTTTTGAAATGTATCGCAAAAAGACCAGCAGTATTCAACCGCTTAAAAGACATTTTCCCAAGACTAAGTAACGCCAAAATTCAGGAAGGGGTTGTTAATGGTCCCGACATACGGAAACTAATGAGTCGTCAAGATTTTGACCAAGTTCTGACAGACCGAGAATTAAATGCATGGCTCGCATTGAAAGCAGTCATTAAAGGACTTTTGGGTAAAGAACGCAAAGACAACTACAGGCAATCTGTTGCAAACATGTTGGCAGCTTTCGATGAAATTGGGGTTAATATGTCGTACAAAATTCATCTCTTGCATCGGAATCTTGATCAACACGCTCAACAGTTGCCAACTGAATCTGATGAGCAAGGCGAACTTTATCACCAAACTGCGCTTCCATTTGAAATAAGGTAACTATAGAGTGTGCATTTTTTGAATTCCTAGATTTTTCTAATATCTTTGTCAGAGTGCACAATTAGTGGTTAACGATTAAAAACTATTTTCGTTTCAGGTACAGAGGAAAGAAATCTCCAGATGTAATACTCGCTGAAATTTGTTGGTGCTATAAAAACACCTTTGAAGAAGAGGAAGACGAGGAAAAAGAGGAAGAAGGGGAAGACAAAGATGAAATTCCAGAATATCTGTTGAACGAAATTATCGACCTTTCTGATGATGATGACGATGACCAAGATATTAGAGAGAGCAGTGATGTTGATCCACAGCCACCTGCTAAACGGCAACTGGCCAAATCATTAATTTAATTTATTTAATTTTTTTATTTAAAACTTTTCATAACTAACATTTCAAAAATATATTTTTTTTTCATATTTTTATAATTTCTTTTTCAATGTTTCTTCAAAATCAACACTGAACAAAATTGGTACATAAAAAATGAGAAGTAAATTAATATTAAGCTGGAAAATGCAAGTTTTGTATTGTGATTGTTTTCTTTTCAAATGAAATTTATTGAAAAAACTGAGAGGCATATTATAGATCAAACAGAAAGCAAAAAAGACTTAGTTTTGTGGAAAATATTTTCAAAAAGCATGAAAAAAAAAATAATTAAAAAAAAATAATCAAATGAAATTTACTGAAAAAACTGAGAGGCATATTATAGATCAAACAGAAAGCAAAAAAGACTTAGTTTTGTGGAAAATATTTTCAAAAAGCATGAAAAAAAAAATAATTTTTCCAACATTTTGCTTCATAAGCACCACAAAAATTTTCTAAATCAATTTTTTAAATAATTTTAATTGTTGCACAGGTCTCTAGCAGATATAGCCAAAAAACCATATAAACAATATGCTGAAAATCGGCATTTGACTGCTAAGTTCGAAGGTCGATTAAAAAAAAAAAAATCGAACTAACATAAACAAACGCCGCGATACGGGTCTTCTAATTTAGCCTCTATTTTCACCCCTCACTCTCAGAATCCCCCTAACTTTTGCTAACCTGAATTTGTTCCACAGTGTAATCGTTTAGTAAATCCAGTATCAAATAGTGTTAAATAGTTCTTACATCCTTTATGTTTTGTTCCACTTCAAAGTGTTAATAATACTTGACCACCATTTTTTTTAATTTGCCACTTAATTTAACACAATTATTTTTATCCTTTACATGCGTCTTTCTGCTCAGATAAATGATAAATTGCTTAAGTTTTTTTCTTCGCACAGAAACACAGAAACAGCTGGTTACAAACAACAAAGTTAATTACAGGCTTATATACACTGCAAAAGGAACTTTTTCCATTACAAATATATGTATTATGTATATCACAGCAAAAAATATGTTAAAGTTTAACGAGAAATCTTTATAAAAAAAACAAAAAACTTCAATTCAACGATTTTGCGATTTTTTCTTCTCAAACTTGTATCAAAAAGTAGAAATGCGAGTGTCATAAATGAAAGTGTTTTTTTTAATACCATATTTACCTAAGCGAGAGATTTAAAGAAGTGACACTAATATTTACAGGAAATAGAGCATAAGATAAGCACAGGAAAATTTGTATTAATATTATGTGAGTTTTATGTATGTGGAAATATACAAAAAGGAAATCCTTTCAAGAAGAAAATCAACATCGTCATCATACAAGTAAAAAAGTCAGCCATATGTAAAAAAACATACATTCACTTTTATATATATGTGTGTGTGTGTGTGTTGGAAATATGTGTATGAGTATTAACGTATGGAAATGTCTAATTTGAGCATTCTAAGCACCTTTTTGAGTGCTATGCATGCATGAACGTGTGAAATGTACACAAAGCTTTTATCTATAAAAAAAAAACAAAAATTTTAAAGAAAATTCGCGAAGTCATTGTTATTTAGCAAACGTGACTATACGCATTAGATGTTTTTTTTTTGCTTAGCAAAAACAAATTATCATTTGATTTTCTTTAATGTTATCGTTCGGGGTACTCTGGGAAAATTTGCTGATTCACAGTTGATTCTAGAAAAACACTTAAGTACTGTGTAAGGTATAATGACAACAACTTTACAATTGTCCTTTTATCCATAAACAGCCTAGGCTGGTGGTTTATATAAATACTAGCAGATCCCAGCCCTCGAAATTCGAGCGCAAATTCTAAGAAATTTTATTTTTTCATTAAATAAAGACCCTAAAAGTATGCTAATTATAGCCAATTCACAAATCAACACAAAAAACAAACTCATTTTTATTACAAACACATTAACAAATTTAATAAACACACACATAGCATTGTATAATTTTATGTATGTGTTAGTAGCAACTTTAAATGCAATTTACTCAAAATAAAGGAAAAAATTTAAAAATCTGTAAATCTGCAGAACGGCTGAAAAGAAATACATTTCAAATAATATTTGTACGTTTGGTCAAAATCGGGATAAAACGGTAGAACAAAACATCGGTCACAAGAAATCGCCTAGCCTATTAATATTATGGATATAATAAAGGGTCCGCCATCTAACGTTTTTTTTTCAACTAGTGCTTATTTCGTGAATGGTAACAGTAAGCTCATGTCTGATTTGACAGATAATTAGTTTTATCTTTCCGCTGAAATATTGCGACATTACTTTGAAAATCATGGTAATGTTGCAGAATGTGTGCGCAAATTGCGTACGGATTTTGGAAGAAGAGAAGCACCGTCAGCTCCGTATGTTCGTTATCTTGTGAAAAAAAGTGAAAGAAACTGCCATCCTCATCGATAAACCAAAGCGTGAAAAGCCAAAAACAGTGCGTACACCCGAGAATATTGCTGCTGTGGCAGAAAGTGTGCGTGAAGCGCCATCAACATCAATTCACCGTCGTTCTCAAGAATTGAACATTTCGGAGGCATCATTGAGACGAATTTTGCATAAAGACCTTGGTATGACGCCATACAAAGTCCAATTGGTTCAGGAGTTGAAGCCAACTGACCATCGAATCCGTTTCCGCTTCGCTAAGTGGGCCTGCGATCGACTTACAGAAGATGCCGATTTTGCCAAAAAAATCATCTTTCCAGATGAAGCTAATTTTGATCTTGGCGGGTATGTAAACAAGCAAAATTGTCGCATTTGGGGCACAGAAAACCCGCACGCATACATTGAAAAGCTGATACACCCAAAACGAATCACTGTTTGGTGCGGATTTTGGTCCAGAGGCATAATTGGGCCAATTTTCTTCGAAAATGAGCAAGGAGTGGCCGTTACAGTCAATGGCGATCGTTATCAGGCCATGTTGAACGAATTTTTGTTCACAAAAATTGAAGAGGAGGATATTGGCAACATTTGGTTTCAACAGGACGGCGCTACGTGCCACACAGCCGAAGCTACACTCGATGTTTTGTGCCCTGTTTTTGAAGATCGCATTATCAGCCGCAGAGCTGATGTCGTTTGCCCACCTCGGAGCTGCGATTTGACACCATTGGACTATTATTTGTGGGGTGCCCTCAAAGATAAGTGTTACGCCAACAAGCCAGAGACAATTGACGCTTTAAAGGACAATATTCGTGAAGCCATTGGTGAAATACAGCAGCACACAATCGATAATGTGCTTAAAAATTGGACCGATCGTGTAGGCTACTGCACGGCCAGCCGAGGCAGCCATTTGAATGAAATTATTTTCCATTATTAACCGGAAGGATTGTACTTTCAAATAAATTTGAGATAATATTCAGTAGTTTTTTTTTTATAGCATTTTCAAAAAAAAAAGTTATTTGGCGGATTAATGTATATTATACATATAAGAGTGGTCCTTGAAAACTGAAAATGCGATTTTGGGGATTGGCGGGGTCCAGTTTGTTACCTTTCCATATAATACCAATAAATGTGAAGTTTGGGGACAATCGGATAAAGAAAAGTCGCGTCGGAAATCGATTGAAAATTTCAAGTGTGTTTATATGGAAAAAATATGACTTTTTTTTTAAAGATTTAACGAAAATTTCGTTCTATAGCTTAATATTCCCGAAAAGTTTTTAAAAGAATCGGGATCAGTATTAAATTAGCTATTCAAAAAGCTATATAAATTCAAAATCAAATAAAAATTCGCCAAGAAATAGCAAATGCCCCAGACCACTTTTGTGCCAAAACAAACTAGGTCTTGAAATTTGATGGTATTTTTTTTTTCAATTCTGAGAAATTGATTAAAGCCATATTTTTTTTTTGTCTCTATACTTATAGGTAATCAGATATGAAGTATTGTTTTATTACCGCGTTGTTAACCTATTAAGCATTGAGACCCAACATGGAAATTTTTTTTGATAAAATTTTGAAAACTCCTTTTTCATGTTTTGAAAAACTTTCTTAAACAAACTTTAAAAGAATGGATCTGGCACCTTAAGGTTTTATTAAATACATGTCAGAAATTAACTGTGTGAATTTTTAGAAAAATCCCTATGCCATAATTTTTTGACAAGGATTTTATTTTTACGGATTTCGAGAAAAATGGGATTTTTATAAAATATTCTGTAAATGTACTCTTTCTAAATACTTTGTATCAAAAATTCATCACTTTTCTACTTTTAAATATTATATTTTATCTTAATAGCCTAGGGTTTCGGAAAAAAATAATATGATCCCTTTAACCCTTTTGGAATTGGGGTCACATATGACCCCAAGACAAATTATTCAAAAAATTCAAATATTTTGCAAGTGCTGTCGAATTTTTAGATGCTATGCTTAAAATATAATAACTAAATGTGTAAAACTTCCATTCCTAAAATTTCGGATAAATCCGGAACATTAACCCATTATTTGCCAAGGCCAGCTTTGGATTTTAAGATATTTTTATATAAAAATTACCGAAAACGAGTTTTTCTATTAAACTCAATGAAACCACTTTTTAGAATTTAAGAAAAATAATTCAGTTAATTTTTATTTCTTTAACCCTTCAGTGCTCCTGAGAATAAAATAATCCTTTCTGATATATCTTTGGTGCAATTATCTGCTTATTGCTCGCGAATATAAATTAAAACAACTTTTAACCAATTTTGTTATAAACTTATTTTTTATGTATAAAAACTCTCTATATTTTTCTAAATAAAATAAGAAGACCCATAAATAACCCAAAGCTAATAAAAGACAATTTATTCAAAAGAACATGAAATATAAAATTAATTCTATTTATTTTGGTGTATTTAAGGATGATTTAGTGTGCGATTCAAATTGTTTTCTGTAATCACTTACGACTTGCAATAAGTATTGCTTTTCTTGTTCGTTCTTTGTTAATATGTTATTATACTCCTCAATCAATTTAACACCGCATACTTTTTGTTATTTATTTTATTTGGAAACATATAGACAGACAAAAAATACGTGATAGAAAAATGTTCGTGTAGATAAGGTAATATTAAAACGAAACACAGTCATGATTGTGTTGGGTACCGCACAAAATTTAGAAACACACATAACTGATATGAAAATAAAAATATGTTTTGGCTGTTTTAGAACAGAACATTGTGTGTTTCATAAGCGTATTTTCTGAACCTTTCAACCTTTCTCCAAACATTTTCAATTAATAATTTTAATTGAATTAAATAATATTTTAATTAAAATAAAAAATTACAAGAATTTTTAATCAATACTACAATTTACTTTACGAGTACAGGTAAAAAGTTTAATTTTTTTAAATTAATTTTTTAATTGAATGTATAAGCTTTTTAATTGAAACCTGAATTTATTTATTTTTTTCATATTAACGATTTCTATTTTTCCCTTTATTTTTTTCCTACTGGCTTGAACAAGTTCTGCGTTTATTTTTTGCTACAAGGATTTGTACAATTGCTTTTGTTATTTTCGTGTCATTTTTATTTTAACAACCAAATGAGACAATTTTTGGGTGTCATATTATCATAAATATAGTTGCACGCAAATAAAACTGAATATGTGAGTATGTATATACTTATGAATCACATATCGAATTACTCGCTATGCATACTCTATACACTCGCTTTGAATTCTCATAGAAAAAATAATAAAAAAAACTTCTGTTTTTTACAGATAAGTTGGGGTAATTGTCTACTTTATTTCTCTATGAAGTTCTGTTTTATGCACGTTGTAAATGAAGACATGCATGGCATATGAAATCATAAAATTTTATAGAATTGTAGAAATATCTAGTGCATAAAATAATATTTAACCCATTGCAGAACAAACATAGGGTTGTTTAAAACTTGGAATTTAAATTTATAAAAAGTAAAACAGATAAGGTTTTCAAGTAATATTCGGCTAAAACGGGTTAATGCATGCAATTGCATAAAATTCATTTAACGCAAAAATATATTTGCATATATTTTTTTAAATTTTATTTTGTTGAAAATAACATGTCATGCAAATTTCATAGCCATTGTTTGTTACATATAGCAACAAAGAGAGAGAGAGAGAGAGAGAGAGAGAGAGAGTGAGAGATAGCGAGAGACTAAGTGTAATAGAAATTGTATAGTTACACGACTTATTTGCAATCTACGCGCCATTGTTAAGTGTTGAACATAAAAAAATTAGTATTTCACTTCCAATTTATTTTTGGAAATCTTTTTTAATGAAGTGAAATTGAATTGTGAAAAAAGCTGCAGTATGCAAATGTTTGTTAAAGAATTTGCATAGAGACAATTTCGAAAAACTGAACTACCAATTTAAAGTCAATATTTAATAAAAATTTTGAGAAACAGCTCTGTTTAACATTGCAACTAGAAGCATACTGGAGATTGTGAAAAATATCTCGCACAATTAAGAAGGTATAAGCCGAAAAGTTCAAGGTTAGGTTAAGAAATTGCAAAATTTTAATCCACACAATTTTATGGATAATAAATCTCCGGGCTGGATGGTATACCAGCAATGGTGCTGAAACAGTGTTCTTTGACGCTGGCTAGTCCATTAGCCAACTTTTGTAGCTCTTCTTGCTAAAAAGGTTGAGGATAATAACCCTGAAAATTACCGTCAAATTGCAATTTGCTCTGTGCTCTCAAAGGTGATGGAGAGCATTATCAATTATCATCTTATCACTGCTTAATGATCGAAAGTATGCATTGCGTAGAAGCCGTTATACGGGAAACCTAATTTCTTTCTGCACCCTGGAGTTGACCCATTCACAATTTTGAATAAAATAAAGTGGTTGCTCTAAATATTTCCAAGGCATTCGACGGCGTGTGACACGGTGTATTATATCAAAGCTTATTGCATTTGAGGTCGGAATTGACTGCTCTCGATCTATGTTGAGTTTACGCAGAGACCACACAATACGTGTTGTTATTGCTGGGATCTTATCCAATGAGTTTCAGCTTAATTCGGGGGTACCCTAAAGCCCTCTTCTTTCTCCCTATTTTTTTCTTTATTTTTCGTAATGACCTTAATGAGGGCGAAAGGCTAAAAATTAATGACACACTCAGTCAAGACCCGTTAAAAATCTTAGAGTGGGGTAAAGCGAATATGCACGGAAGATCCAATGTTATTTGTTAAGCCTTGAAGATGCGTGCATGAGTGCCTTACGACTTCAGGATTTTGGTAGCATGAAGGACGGTGACCTAAAGGGTCACATGAGAGTCGCGAGGCTCTTCATCCACGACCCGGTGGCGAGAGTCACGGACAGAATGTTACCAAAAAATATATTCATCAGGGAATTTGAAACCTTGATATTGGAACGGAGCGCATGGACCAGTGGGATCTGGGAACCGGAGCAAGGTTGGTTCACAGATGGCTCAAAACAAACAAATGGGGACACGGGCGCGGGCATATTTGCTCCCAATTTTCAACGTGCCTTACCCATGGGTAAATACCCATCAATTTTCCAATCGGAGGTCTTCGCTATTTTTACATGCGTGACTAAATGTCTCAGAAGAAAGACAAAAAGGGCACTCATTTATATACTATCCGACAGTCAGGCTGCACTAAAGGCAATAATGGCCTACAAAGTGACGTCCAAACTGGTGTGGGAGTGCATCGAAGGGCTAAACGAATTAGGTAGATGCAACAAATTAACTCTATGCTGGATTCCCGGACATGAAGGACATGTATGGAACGAAAGGGCCGATTGCCTGGCCAATCGAGGAGCCCGTCGTCCTTTCTTCGGTCCGGAACCTTTCTGTGGTGTTCCAGTGGGACACATAAAAGAAAAAATGAGGGAGTGGAGAAAATCAGAAATTGCCGAACACTGGGATAAAAGTCCAGGTCAACGGCAGGCCAAGAGATTCATAACTCCATCCAGTGTTCAATCGGAAAGACTACTTAGCCTTGATAAAAAGGACTTAAGGACCTTGACGGGATTCTTTACAGGACACTGCAATCTTAGAATCATCTACGAATGAAAGGACACATGTAGGTTCTGCGAGCAGGAGGTGGAAACAGCAGAACATATTCTCTGTGAATGTCCAAGACTAAGTGGTAAGAGAATCCTTGCACTTGGAGGATACATTGTATCCCCCGGGGACATATGGAAACTAATGTCAAATAGGGTAATTGGATTCATAAGAAGCCTTAATCTTTAGGACAACCATGGGCTGCACAAAAGATCAAATTGGTCGCAGTGCGTATAGCCTTCCTTATCTTATCTTATCTTATCTTAAGCCTACAAGGCATCTGTAGATATGGGTGGTATTTTTATTGAGGAATCGAATACTTTTAATGTTCTAGGCATGAGAATTTAATGCGATGTTCATTGGAATGAACGTGTTTTCCAATGTTTTCCGTCTGTCCATCTGTATAAATCACGATCACGCCCTCAATAGGCCAGCTAGGTTGCCCATGTTTAGTGAAAACGATTCATTGACATTCTGAGCAGGTTGCTATTTAAAATCATCAAAAACGTTTCAGTAGGTCCCGAGATTTCAATGAAAATGTAAAAAACTTTTGAAACAAATATGAAAGAAAGATGCGTTGAAGGGTCTTAGTTTTCTACAACAGTGCAAAAATAACCTCACTCCTTTTGATCTCCTTAAAATCTATAAACTCCCATATATGGGCAGGAGCTTCAAAGTAGACTTTGAAGCCCTTGTACAGTAGGGTATCAAACTTCTTTAACTTGTTGGATCATCGTCAGAACGTAAGTTGTGCAACACCGTTCTATTTATATTACCATGGGTAATGATCTGATCTAGAAAACTTATTCAAACTGCTCGAGTTTCAGCTCGTACTAGCCACTTCTCTAGTAGATCACATCGGTTTGTAATCTAGTCCAGTTTACGGCATAACGCATTACAGAGAAATTCGCTTATCACTCCAACTAGCCCCATTTCGAATAAACTCCACCACAAGTATTTCCTGATAGTTACAGTCCAACAAAATTTAACATTAAACATTACTCACTCTTTCTTCTTTCCCATAACCTATTTTCCTGAGATTAATACAATGTACTGCATTAGTAGGTGGCATGCCCCGAGTGTTGGTTTATAATTAAAAATATTACAGATTTTTAAACTAGTCCTAACCTTTTTCTATATTTCAATGAAAAGTAGATGCAGATGTCTCTATACTGACTCTAACTAGAATTATTTTTAAATTGCTCTATTTATCATTTTTATAAACAATTTTGCTATGTCCGTCCTTCCGTCTAGTTGTGTGGAATTGTAAAGTTATTTAAATTAAATTTGGTGCTTTAGCTTTCAATGGCTCAAGGCTCATGACTATTTAAATTGATGAATATCGCTTTTTGACCAGACTAAGCTCTCTTCCAAATTTCAGAGAGCTCAAGGATCCACAAAATCAT
The DNA here is from genome assembly GCA_963682025.1 of Cordilura impudica. Taxonomy (NCBI): domain Eukaryota; kingdom Metazoa; phylum Arthropoda; class Insecta; order Diptera; family Scathophagidae; genus Cordilura; species Cordilura impudica. Next base: position 34,242,228 of record OY821519.1, on the reverse strand, counting down.
TCACATCTTATCAAATTTGATTTATGTGTGTATCCAAAAATCATCACGCAAAAAATATGCAATGTAGGGCTATTTTTAATTAAAGTCATCGTATAAATATCCTCCCGATATTTACTAAAAATTGCTTTGCTTATATTTTTTTTTAGCATATAGAATTGATGCTCACTAATGTGGCCCAATGAAACGGTGACCTTTAATTTAAACTAAGCAGATTTATCAATTTTTTCCGGCTGATAGTATTGTTTTTAACATCTCTGCCAAATTTCATGTATATGTCTTTATTGTTTCCATAGTGGCGCTCATTTTTGTGAACACTTAAAAGTGAAGTTGGCGATTTTTGAAATGCCTGATTTTGTTTAACGAAGAAGTTCCATTAAATTTTGTTTGCGGAATGAAATTTCTAATGCAGAAACGTTGAGGGTAATATTGAAGGCCTTCGGTGACCATGTCAAAAAAAAGTTTAGAAATGCTAGACAGAAAAAGCTTTAAAGAAGAAGAGCGTCCCAAATGAGAAAAAATCATCAACTGATGAACAACAAGTCAGGGATTTGGGCTACAAAATCGTCGACTGACAATAAAAAATCTTGCTGACAGCCTTGCGATTTGAAAAGCATCAGTCAATACCATAGAATATATACGAATATATTCTTGATCCATATAACAAGCGGTGTTGATATAGCCATGTCCGTCTGTCCGTCTGTATAAATCTCGATCACGCCCTCAATAGGCCAGCTAGGTTGCCCATGTTTAGTGAAAATGATTCAATGACATTCTGAGCAGGTTGCTATTTAAAACCATCAAAAACGGTTCAGTAGGTGCCGAGATTTCAATGAAAATGTAAAAAACTCTTGAAACAAATATAACTTTGTTATTCTTGTTATTGTTGTTATTATAAAGTTTGTTTCTTGAGTTGCGGTCCTTGTGTTTGTAGCACTTGCTTCATGAGTGTGTATGTTTGCTTATACTCTACGTGTCAGAGGTCCAAGTCGTGCGGCTTAAAAACGGCGCCAAGAATAAATGTATCTATAATATTAATAGGCTAGGCGATTTCTTATGACCGCTGTTTTGTTTACCGTTTTATTCCGATTTTGACCAAACGTATATTATTTGAAAGGTATTTATTTTTCAGCGTTTTGTAGATTTACAGATTTTTAAATTTTTTCCTTTATTTTGAGTAAATTGCATTTTAAATTGCTACTAACACATACATAAAATTGTACAATTCTATGTGTGTGTTTATTAAATTTGTTAATTTGTTTGTGAGTTTGTTCTCTTCATTTACAATAATAATTGTGTTGAATTGAAAAATAATAGCATACCTCAGGGTCTTTATTAAATGAAAAAAAAAAAAAAAAAACAAAATATTGTAGAATTTGCACTCGAATTTCGAGGGCTGGAATCTGCTAGTTTGAATTAAAGCATTGAAATAAAAATACTGCTAATAAAAAAAATAAAATTTTATGTTTTTTATAAAGTTTTTAATGGCTCATTCAACCAACTTGAAATTGTTATAGACCAATATCTGTTTTTTAATTGTTAGTAGTAGGGTTTCGCCGCTTTCTTTGCTCGTTCACCCATTATCCAAAAACGGAAAGCCTACTCTAATAACAAAAAAATAATGCAATTTTTCAGAAAGAAGTAAAATTCTTTCTATGGAAAAAAACCATTATTGTCTTTATAAAAAAACGATAAGAAAATATTATAAATACTGGTCTAAAATGAAAAATGGTATTAAAACTTAAAGCACAAGTAACTGTATTAAAATAACCTGATAACCTGTTTGAAAATTAAAAATGAAAAATAAAAAATGAAAAAAAAAAATAAAAAAAATAAAAATTAAAAATTAAAAAAAAAAATAAATGAAAAATTAAAAATGAAAAATAAAAAATGAAACATGAAGAATAAAAAATGAAAAATAAAAAATGAAAAATAAAAAATTAAAAACGAAAAATTAAAAATGAATAATGAAAAATGAAAAATAAAAAATAAAAAATGAAAAATAAAAAAATGAAAAATAAATTAAAAATGAAAAATAAAAATGAAAAACGAAAAATGAAAAATTCAAAATTAAAAATAAAAAATGAAAAATGAAAAACGAAAAATTAAAATTAAAAAATGAAAAATTGAAAATAAAAAAATTAAAAAAAAAAAATTAAAAATGAAAAACGATAAATTTAAAAATAAAAAATAAAAAACGAAAAATAAAAAATTTACCGGTTAAAAAAATAAGTAATTATAAATATTTTTATATTAACAGAGCCCCTGCAGTTGATTGATACGCTTTCTGTTTGATTTTAAGAAAATGCTATAAAAAAATCTTTAATTACTAGATGTTTACACATCTCCCCTGCGATCGGACTCACATGATTTTTTTATACCTTCCACACCACTGTGCAGAGGGTATGTATCAGTTTGTCATTCCACTTAAAACGCATAGAAAAATTAATTTGTGATCCCATAAAGAATATATATATATACTTGATCTTTGTAACAACTCGAGCCGATAAAGCGATGTCCGTCTGTCCCTCTGTCCGTCTGTCTGCTGAAATCACGCTCATTCACAAAATAAATATTTTACTTGGGTAAAGTTATGATAATATTGTTTGTCATTTTTTCGAGCAGGCTGCTATTGAAAATGGGGTACATCGGACATCATTGTGCCAAAATATGCCCAGAAATATGAAGACACTTCCAAAAAATTTTGAAAATTCCGTATGTTTGTTTTAATAATTTAGTACTAAATTTATCAAATTTTTTGCTTTTTTTTTTAAATATTTTGTTTATAACTATTATATTATCTATAACAGACAAGAAGATTTTTTGTGGCCTCTTCTGCGCTTTTAGTTGTCAACCGATTTTGACAAAAAATATACCATTTGAAAGGTATTTCATTGCAGATGTGCACCATCTTTACAGATGTACACCATCAGGTAAATTTTTTTGGAGTAATACTTATTGAAAGTTACTACTAACACATACATAAAACACATAAAACTGTACAAAGCTGTGTGTGTGTTTATTAAATTTGTTAATGTATTTGCAAAAAATATTCAATCAAAAGCCCTACGTTGAATTGTTAATTGGCTAAAATTTGATTAGCATACATTTAGGCTTTTTTAAAATTATTTATTAACAAACCCATTTATATATCTTCTGTGTGTTCAACAAATATTTATAATGCATTATATTTAAATATTCATAAATTTTTTTTTAATATATAGATTAAAAAAAAACATTGAAAGAAAAAAATTTAATGAAAAAAGAAAATTTCCTAGAATTTACACTCGAATTTTAAGTGCTGGGCTCTGCTAGTAAAGCCAATTTAACACTCTTACTTGTTTTATTTCCAGATGTATTTTATTTCAAGGAAAAAAGTTAGACTGGCGAAAAAGTGGAACTGTATTAAGTAAAAACGATTTTTTGAGGTTGTGTGGCAGGCAACGGGGTTGGTGAACTCTTATGTATTGAGTCTATTATTGATCAGATTGTATACAAAAACATTTGAAACAAAGCGCACAACAACTGAGCCTGCGAGAAGATTTTTGGTTTCGACAGGATAATGATGCAAGCTGTGTTGGCTCTATAATATTTAAAATCAATTGAAATCACCACCACAGTTACTCGATCTTAATCATATAGAGCACTTGTGGGATTTAGTAGAGCGCAGAATCAGTCAGCATAAAATAAATTCAAAAGAAATGTTAAATGTCATTTTGGATGAGTGGAGTAAAATAATTAAAGAGGAAACTGAAGAAACTGCTTAAGTCGATGCCAAATCGGCTTACAGAGATCCAAAAGCACAAAGGATATCCTTATTAACTTAAACATAAATAACTGTCAATTTAGTTTTTTAGTAATAAAATATTTCAAATGTACGAATGAAATTTTTTTAACGTTTTTCTTTGCATAAAATTTGTTAAAGGCAATAAACTTTAAATAAATTAAAAAAAACTAATAAAAAGCTTAATCATCTGTTAGAAGAAAAAAATTGTCTTAGTTAATTTCTCTTTGTCATATTCGTATTTCGACATTTTTAATTTTAGGGGTACGGATACTTTTTGTAGCAAGTGTAAGTTATGAATTATCCATTTTCATAAAGTTCAAAAAAAAAAAAAAAAAAACAGATACAGATGTTTCCTTCATTTCATATCATAGTCCAAATAGCATGTTAACATGACACATGTATATTTTATGAAGAAGAAAGAGAAAAAAACATAAAAATGAAATAATGATATTAACACGATTTATATACACGTGTGGCATCTGTAAAGCAAATAACCACGAACAGATGAACGCCATAAGGATTTTTTTTTTAATATTTTATATATTGTGCGATAAAAAAATAAATAAAAATAAATTGTGTTCTAAAATATATATTTAAATTTAAAGCAAAGCTTTAAAAAATAGATTTGCCAAAGGTTTATTCACAGTCACTTAATCTAGTGACAAAAATGACAAACAATTTTAAGATATTTTTTTTTTATTGATTTTCAACGATTCATTGCTAACAAAGTACTAACAGGAATATGACAAGTGATAGTTTTTTTTTTTTTATGAATCAAAGAAAATTGATGAATTTTATAAAATGTGCTATGGAACATTTATTTGAAATAGCAGATCCCAGCTCACAAAATTCGAGTGCAAATTCAAAGAAATTTTATTTCATAAAAACCCTAATGGTATGCTAATCAATTTTAGCCAATTCACAATTCAGCACTTTTTAAATATCGATTATTGTCGTTATTGGTTTATGTCCGAAATTATTTTTCAATTCAACACAATTATTATTGTGAATGAAGAAAACAAACTCACAAACACATTAACAAATTTAATAAAAACACACATCCCAATAAAAATTTTTGTTTGCTATCAACTTGAGTTGCATTTGAGATCAAATACATTTCTCAAATCTCTAACGTTAATTCTCAAATGCACCTCATAGTCCAATTATAGTCTTCTCAACTTAAAAGGCACATTTTTTATATGGTTACTTCCTTAGTTATCATATTTAGAAATTTGTAATTCTCAACTTGATAACTAGCATAGAAATTTCTCCAAAAATATTAATTGTCAACTTGATATTAAGTTGAAAGCAAACAAGCAACTCAAGTTTAATTCTCAATTCTAATTGGACATCAATTTGGGAACTTAACTTTTCTCCAACATTGGAGAAATAATTTTTCAATGCATACTGGGATTTCAGTGTATAATTTTATTTATGTGTTAGTAGCAACTTTAAATGCATTTTACTCCAAAAAAATTTAAAAATTTAAAAATCCGTAAATATGGTGGACAGCTAAAGAAAAATAGCTTTCAAATAAGATACGTTTGGTCAAAATCGGGAGAAAACTACTTAACAAATCATCGGTCACAAGAAATCGCCTTACCTATTAATATTATAGATACATTCTTTTGATGGCTCAAAAGTTATTTTTAAGATGAAAAATGTCACGTTTAATTAAATTTTGAAAACGAAATTTTTAAGTTTTTGTCTTTTTAAAAATTATTACTTAATTTTAACTTAAATTTTAGTTGCCTAGTATTTGGATTTAATAATTTCATTTATTTTTCAAATTACTGATGTAAAAACATTTTTACGCATAAGTGCCTACATATAAGTTTAGATTAATACGAGGGTGTGTTTGTAAATTTTTGCAAAATTTTAATTTTATATTTTTTAACGAAAGTAATAAAGTAAAACTGTATTGCAGACAATTTTTTGTTTTGACTGATCCTCCTATATTTCAATTTCACTCTTTAAATAAAAAGAACAAACCAACTGAAGTTATTATGAAGAAAACAATGGGGTCAAAAAAAAAAAGGTTTTTAAAAACAAGTACACTGGCTAGGAAAAGTATCCGTAGAGTTATATTAAAAATTGTTATACTACGAAAAAATACGAAAAAATTAAGCTGAATTTTTTCTTTTAATAAATTACACTGTGAAACCTTTTCCGGGTCATTATCTGGGGGCTGAGAAATTCCAAGCCAGGGTAAAAGTACTAAGAGGCGTTACCAGGCCTTTTATAATTTTTCCCTACCTTGATATTTGCTTGATTAGTTTTTCAGCTATAACTGAAGAACCATTCCTGATTTCTCATTTCATTCTTCAGCAACAATTGTAGTTAAGGCTTATTATTAAAATAATACTTAGGCGTATTATATTAAGCAGAATCCAGCGCTCGAAATTCTAGTGCAATTTCTAGGCAGGTTTATTTTTCAACTTAGCCAATTCACAAGCCAACACTTTTATGGCTTATTATTATTTTGAATGAAGATAACAAAGTCATTAGCAAATACATTAACTAATTTAATAAAACACACATAGCATATGTATAATTTTATGTATGTGTTAGTAGCAACTTTAAATGCAATTTACTCAAAACAAAGGAAAAAATTTAAAAATCTGTAAATCTATAAAACGGCGAAAAAGAAATACCTTTCAAATAATATACCTATGGTCAAAATCGGGATAAAACGGTAGAACAAAACATCGGTCACAAGAAATCGCCTGGCCTATTAATGTTATAGATAAATTGTACGCTCTGTATTCGCAACTGCCCATTATCGCGACGGCTCAGTTATTGCGATAGCATAATTTTTAACATTGCAGTTGTAAAAAATGGTTTCACATTAGCCGATTTTATTTTTTTTTTTTAAATAATATTAAGAATATTTACTTTCCTGGTTTGATTGCAATGCTTTGACATATTTTTTGTCTCAACGTAAGCAGTATCAAGCGGAATCTCCTAATTTTTTCGAACAAGAGTCTCCTTGGAGAATTTTTGTGTTTCACTTTTATCAGTTTATTTGCATCTATTGTGGTGTTTGTAGTGAATTATCAAAATATGAGAAAAGTTCAAAATATTTTAAAGCCCACGATTACTCAAAAATAAGAGTTAAAAAAAACTTACAAGTTGTATAAGTCTTCGGTTTACCGCATTAAAAGAATAAGAAAATTCTATTAAAACTATCGTACGCTCAACTGAAAGTGGCCCTGGCAAACGTTGTACTTTAAAGGCAGCAGAGTACCCGAGAATGGAAAAAATGCTTTATAAGGGGGGTTTTTAAAACAAAGAAAGAACAATGTCCCCATATCAGCATAGATTTTGCGATAAAAAAGTCATGCAGTTGCATTCCAAAATTTATTAAACTAAAGGGTCCGCCATCTAACGTTTTTTTTTCAACAAGTGCGTATTTCGTGAATGGTAACACTTAGCTCATGTCTGATTTGACAGATAATTAGTTTTATCTTTCCGCTGAACGAATATGGTTGTGTATACGCTTGAACAACGCTGGGAGATATTGCGACATTACTTTGAAAATCATGGTAATGTTGCAGAATGTGTGCGAAAATTGCGTACGGATTTTGGAAGAAGAGAAGCACCGTCAGCTCCGTATGTTCGTTATCTTGTGAAAAAATGTGAAAGAAACTGGCATCCTCATCGATAAACCAAAGCGTGAAAAGCCAAAAACAGTGCGTACACCCGAGAATATTGCTGCTGTGGCAGAAAGTGTGCGTGAAGCGCCATCAACATCAATTCACCGTCGTTCTCAAGAATTGAACATTTCGGAGGCATCATTGAGACGAATTTTGCATAAAGACCATGGTATGACGCCATACAAAGTACAATTGGTTCAGGAGTTGAAGCCAACTGACCGTCCAATGCGTTTTCGCTTCGCTAAGTGGGCCTGTGATCGACTTACAAAAGATGCCGATTTTGCCAAAAAAAAATCATCTTTTCAGATGAAGCTTATTTTGATCTTGACGGGTATGTAAACAAGCAAAATTGTCGCATTTGGGGCACAGAAAACCCGCACGCATATATTGAAAAGCCGATGCACACAAAACGAGTCACTGTTTGGTGCGGATTTTGGTCCAGAGGCATAATGGGCCATTTTTCTTCGACAATGAGCAAGGAGTGGCCGTTACAGTCAATGGCGATCGTTATCGGGCCATGTTGAACGAACTTTTGTTCACAAAAATTGAAGAGGAGGATATTGGCAACATTTGGTTTGAACATGACGGCGCTACGTGCCACACAGCCGAAGCTACACTCGATGTTTTACGCCCTGTTTTTGAAGATCGCATTATCAGCCGCAGAGCTGATGTCGTTTGGCCACCTCGGAGCTGCGATTTGACACCGTTGGACTATTATTTGTGGGGTGCCCTCAAAGACAAGTGTTACGCCAATAAGCCAGAGACAATTGACGCTTTAAAGGACAATATTCGTGAAGCCATTGGTGAAATACAGCTGCACACAATCGATAATGTGCTTAAAAATTGGACCGATCGTGTCGGCTACTGCATGGCCGAGGCAGCCATTTGAATGAAATTATTTTCCATTATTAACCGGAAGGATTGTACTTTCAAATAAAAAAAGAAATTTGAGTTTTTTTTTATAGCATTTTCAAAAAAAAAAAAGTTATTTGGCGGACTCTTTATTCCAGTTTCAATGCTAGTGATGGATGGTTTAAGAAGTTTAAGCTTAAATTCAGCACCGAATGAAGCGAAGAAGACAATATGCCATTAAATCTGTTACAAAGTCAAATTTGGGAAGAAAACCGCAGAGCTTTTAGCCATTGCCGTATTTATAGCTGAGATTACTCCGGAACATTATTTAACAGAGGTTGACATAAACAACTGGATTGAAGAGCTATTTCCCATAGAAAGTAATGAGGACTAAACAGAATCATCAGAGATGGAAGCGGGAGATTCATATGACAGTGGTCAAAAGACAACAAAATTAAAGCAGACTATGCTATTACATCGATTAACATATGCTTACAATGGGCTTTGGAAAATGATACGACGAAAACAGCATTATATGAACTACGTGATTCAGCTATTATTTCAAAAAATAATTTACCAAAAAAGCAACTTAAAATCTCCAACCTTTTTAAGAATATTTAAAATGTATATTTTCCACAAATATGTTACTAAAAAGTTTTTTTTTTTGTTTGTAATAATTACACACTATTTTTTCAATGAAATTTTGGCTTCGTTTATCGCGAAATTCAGTTTCCGAGACAGTTCTGGATTTAATTAGTCGCGAATACCAAGCGTGCCCTGTACTTATTAATATCTATAATATTAACACGTTGAATGCCACGGCAATTTTCAGAAAACTGGCCAAAAATTACAATTATATTTTTTCATATTATATTACTAAAAACTCTATTTCTACATCATAGGTATCATCAAAAAGCAAAAATGATGTTTTTTTTAGGAGAAAAAGGACAGAAAAGTAACAGAAATCGCTACGCAGAAGCCAACTACGAGTTAATTCGTAGGTCTTTTTTGTCCTAAAAAACATCATTTTTGCTTTTTACTTTATTTATTATAATTATCATAATTTTATTATTATTTTGTTTCTTTTTAGTTTTATAAACATTCTCTAATTATTGTAACTAGCAGATTCCAGCACTCGAAATTCGACTGCATATTCTAGGAAATTTTTTTTTCATTTAAAAAAGACACTAAAGGTATGCTTCACAATTCAACTCATCTTAAATGAAGAAAACAAACTCAACACATTAATACAACCACATTAACAAATTTAATAAACACACACATAGCATCCCAGTTGGCAAAATTATCGTAGATGACATTGTCTTTAACGATTCCTTTAGGACATTTTATAATTTTTCATGCACGACATTTGTCGATGAAGTTTTCTGTGACGATGATATAATGGATATTGTCGTTAACGTCAAACTGGGAGACAAATTACTCAGATAGTCGTGTAATCACATCACGTTGACGACCAATTCAGCGACAAAAATATATTTGTCGTGTATCAAGGTCCGTTGACGACAATATGAGCGACAACGTCTTGTACTTGTCATACATCGAACTTTATTAATGACAAGTTAAGCGAGAATGTCTATGATACTTTCGTGCAGAGACTTAATACAAAATTTCATTAACGACCAGCTGGATGACAAATAACTCATATGTTCGTGTATCACATTCTATTGACGACAAATTAAGTGACAAAAACCGGTTTTGTCGTGTATGAGTCTGTTGACGTCAATATGAAGTCAAGTTGTTCGTAAATTGAACACCGTTAGACAGCATGAGCGACAATGTCTTCAAATTGTTCACGTACTGCATATATGCCTTGCGTGCTCAAAAAATAATTTTCGTAGTAAAAATAACGGGACTTAAATACGGCTACAAGTCAAAACAAAATAATTAGAAAAATCATCATCAATTATATAATTCAGTTGGTTAACAAAGAAGGTGTACGAAAGTGTAAAAAGTTAATACTAAAAATTTATAAATGATTTATTATAAAAGTAAGCAAATCAATTATTAATAAAATGTCTTCATCAAGGGCTTTACGTTATTCCCGATACAGTTGGATGATACTTTAAAAAAGTTGGAACAAGATTTAGCATCTGAAGAAAAAATGCAGATTGTAAGTAAAATTATGGGGTTATTGAATTTAATAATGTTTAATTGTATTTTTTATTATTTCAGGTTGGTGCGATGAAACGCATCGTAGGCGGCAGCATCAAAAATATAGTCGAGTTTTAGGGAAGGACATAATAATGAATTTCAACTACGATGGAACAAATGGAAAATAATCACTAAAAACTTATAGAAACGTATTAAATACTATATTTGGTAAGATAATAAAAAAAGAGCTCTTTGATTGGGCTTTATGTAAATTAAATCTATTTGTATTTTCTTTTAATAGAAGCCACAAAAACTGATGGCCAAACGTACGAAGATTTTACGAAAGAGAAAATAAGGAAAATCAGTAAAAAATTTCAAGAAAATATTAATCATTTCCAGTTAAATCATTTTTAAAATTTATAAATTATTTTTATAGTTTTTTTGTGTATGTATTTTTTATATTTTAATTCATTATTGTGACTAATTAAAATTAAATAAAAAAAAAAAAATAAAAATGTGTACGTTTTACTTTGTTGGCAGAGAAGTGTCCCTCATACAGTCGTTGACGATAGTATGAGCGAAAGTGTCCCTCATATTGAAGGATAATGTCGACGACAATATGAAGGATAATGTCGACGACAATATGAAGGATAATGTCGACGACAATATAATAGACACATTCCCACACACTGTCGTCAACGACAATATGAAGGATAATGTCGCCGGAATGGACGTCAACGATCACATTGTAGATTATATCGCCTAAGTCGTCGTCGACGACAAGATTGAGCATATTGTCGATTAAATGGTCGTCGGCGATAATGTGGAACTTTTTTCGCTCATACAATCGTCAACGACCAGATAAGCGAAAGTGTCTCTCTTATGGTCTTGTATGATTCCGCAGACATTTGTATGAAAATTTCGTCGACGATTTGTTTGAACTGTCCTCAATTGGTCTTCCACGATTTACTATTGTTTTGTACCCGTCGTTTAAGATGTCTTAAAGACGTGGTCAACTGGGATTGTATAATTTTATGTATGTGTTAGTAGCAACTTTAAAGATCATAGCTCCAAAAAACATTCCAGACGATGAAAATCTGTAAATCTGGGTAACAGCTAAAAAGAAATATCTTTCAAATGATAAATTTTTTGTCAAAATCGGGGTAAAACTGTGATACTTACATCGGTAACAAAAAATCGCCTAGCCTATTAATATTATAGATAATTATCAAGAACCCAATATGGATAAGAAAAGGTCACTGGCTCAAAGTGAAATTGAGTACAACACAAATCTAAGTGATTCAGAATATGACGGGATTTTTAGTGATGATAGTAACGACATTTATGAACCTTCTGAGCATATAAGTGATAGTGAAGATGAAGTCATCTCCGAACCTGAAGACGTCTCCAAACCTGATGATAATGACGATGATTTCCAAGCAACAACGTCAAATGCGAATGATGATTTGTGGATAGAAGTTCAACACAATCCTGAATTATTTCTTTTTCAAGAAAATGTTGGTGTGAAAATAGATACATCAAATTTTACAGTACAAACGCTGGTGGATTTATTTTTTTCGGATGAGTTTCTTGCATTACTGGCAGAACAAACTAATTTATATGCTGCGAAAGAAATTGCAAAATGGGAAAATGGTAATGGAAATGCTATAAAAAAATCTAAAAGGTTATCAAATTGGCAAGACGTAAGTGCTGCAGAGATGAAAGTTTTTATTGCACTTTTATTGCAAATGGGACCTTGTACTTTTCCAACAATAGAACATTACTGGAGCACAAACAAGCTATATAATGTAATCGATTCGAAATCGATTCCAGTTGCTACTTCGTTATTTTCATTTGGTTGATAACTCAATACCAACTGCCGACAGATTATACAAGGTGAGATCAATCCTAAATCATTTCAACAATGTTATGCGTGAAAACTATATACCAAGTAAAAATATTTGTATTAACGAATCCATGATGCTATGGCGAAGAAGATTGCTTTTCCGTCAATACATAAAAAATAAAAAAACACAAATATGGTATTAAACTTTATGAACTATGTGAGTGCGACGGTCTTGTAATGAAAATAAAAATTTACAGCGGAAAATCTGAGGAAACTACCAATAATGTAGGTCACAACACTGCTGACGTTGTTTTACATTTACTTGAGGACTATCTCGATAGGGGCTAGACGCTTTACATGGATAATTTTTATAATTCAGTTACTCTTACAAAACTGTTACATACACGAAAAAGTTATGTGTGTGGAACCCTGCGAAATAACAGAAAAGGAAACCCCAGAGATGTGGTAAATCGTAAACTGAAAAAAGGGTAGTGTTTTTGGCAGCAAACGAGATGTTCTTACCATTTCAAACATGCATGCTGTTGAAATGGTAGAGGTGCCCAATCGCAATGGAAAAATTTCTATGAAACCGAATATAATTCGAGATTACAATAATGGAATATCTGGCATTGACCGATCAGATCAAATGATTTCGTACTACATACAAAATGCTCACAGAATTTTTCAATAAGTAACTTCATCTAAAATAAAACTGATAAAGTTCGTCGTCGCGTTGATTGGAGAAGAGATTCAACCAGTTTTGAAAAAAAAAAAAACAGATTGCAAGAGCTCCATTATTTAGAGTGTTTACCACCAACCGAAAAAAAACAGCGTCCGACAAAGCCATGTCCTATATGTACCCAAGCAAAAAAACGCCGAGAAAGGCGTTACTTCTGTCCAGTCTGTGAAGGGAAGCCAGCCCTTTGTGTGGAAAATTGTTTTAAGAACTTCCACAAACAATAAAATGTTACTTTATTTCTCGTAGTTGAGTGAATTTTTCCATTATATTTTTTTTTGTTTTTAATAAATGTTCAGTTCACGCAAGCCAACATTGACTTTTGTTCTTTTCCCAGAAGCCATTTATCGATACTAGCACTGATAGTGAGTACGAAATAACTCGTAGTTGGCACCCTAGAAGGGAACGCAATCTACCACTTATCTCGTAGTTGGCAGTCAACGTGTTAATAGGCAAGGTGATTTCTTGTGACATATTCTACACCTTCAATTACCAACCGATTTTGACAAAAAATATACCATTAGAAAGGTATTTCTTTGCAGATGTTCACCATATTTACAGATATGCATCATCTGGAACATTTTTGTTGAGTAAAATTTATTTAACATTGCTACACATAACACATACATTAAACACATATTTAAGCTTCAAATAAAAAACTATACAATGCTGTGTGTGTGTTTATTATTATTAAATCTGTGTTGAATTGTGAATTGGCTAAAATTGATTTGCATACCTTTAGGCTCTCATAAAATTATTTATTGAGTATAGTAATTCAGAATATGTTATTAATATTTAAAATCGTAATTTTCAAGTGTACGTCTACTATCTCTAGCAAGTGTATATAGCTTACAAGTACTTCCAGTACCCCTAACAGCTTTTCAAATTAACCATGCATTTGAAAAAAAAGTGCATTTGCTAGGTGTATGAACAAAAGTGTATATTAGGTCAGCATTACCGTGTTTAAATGTAAAAATTAAAATTATCATGCGTAAGTAAACTGAAAAGAAACCCAATATTGTTAAGCCAATATTATTGTTGATATTTAAGTTTAAAATATTAAACTTTTTACAAAACCACCGAAAAATGGAGGGTGTTGTAAGTTATTGTAGAATTTCTGTGTAATTTAAAATAAAATTTTTTCTTAATTAAAACCAATGGAGAAAGAATCAGCTCTAGAGTCAATTTCCTATTTAATAAAGCGATCATTACTAAATGTGTGAGCATTTGTTATTTATGTATCTACTTTTTCAAAATACAGCATTATAATTAACGGTCCACACATTTAATACCAATCGATCCAACATACGAGGGCGGACTCCAAGTTGTTATGTAAAAAGTTAAGTAATGCTCACGTCGACTGCAGTCTGTTAATAAGTTACTGTGAAATTTTAATTCATCTCGATTATTAAGTTTTTGTTTGGCAGTTAGTTATTCAAAGCATGCAACCTCGAGAATTTTTGTTAAAATGGCAAAAAGTGAGAAAAAACCATCACTCAAAGTGAGAAGATTATTATCGGTCTAGACCGAATATACGATACTCTATACCACGAACTTAAGGAAAGGGCCTTAGGTCCAACTGATTGGATATAGAAAATAAGCATAAACCAAATTTGAGTGTCCTGTCATTATCTCATCGTCATTATATAATTTTATATCACTATTAGATTTGTCATATGTCGTATGTCATTGTCTATCAGCCCTGTTCTTGAAACGTTCTTATTTGAATAAGAGTGAATTTAAAATCACATGAAATAGAAATTTTGGGTTTCTTGAAACCACTTTTTTTATTTATTTAATGGAAACATATGTTTGAGTTAAGAACCATATGTTTGAGTTAAGAACATATGTTATCTAGAAACCGAGGTGCCATATGGTTCTTTATTCATTTTTATAAAAAACTTTTAAGTATTTTGTGCATGTTTTTTCTTAAGTTTATAGAAAAAGTATAAAGAAAAATATATTCTTTTAAAATAACAACTTATTTGTTCATTTAATTGTTTTTGTTCTTCAATTTCATTCAATTAAAAATGACTTTTCTATTTTTAAAAAGTTAGGCATCACCAAAAAAAATTTCGATATTCAAATAAATTGGATTTGACTGGCATCACTACTGTTCCGAACATATGCAATAAAAAATAAAAATATGTGATTTGATGAAAAATTTTTTTTTAATTCCTCTATTTGCAATAATTAGTGCATAAAGAATCTATGTTATAATTGAAAAAATTATAATGGAAAATAGATTGTGTAAATAAAAAGTTTTTATTATAGTTATAGAACAGCATCATCGCAAAAAGTGTGTTTTATTAACATCGACCACTTATTACGAGTTTTTTTTTTTTAATAAGCGCAAAATGTAGACGTTTTTTAAAATCGTTTTTTTTTCATAAAATTAATGTCTAATTTTTTAAAATAATGACAACGTTCAATAAAAAACATGTTAGAGTTTAAATATCAATTAGTTTTTTTTTATCTCTTAAGACCTGTTTAGTAGAAAAAAGGGCATTTGTTTTGATTTCACAAAGCCTTTTCTATGTGAATTAAAACGAGAAAAAATATTCTTATTGAAATCACAGAACAGCAAAAAACTCGTAAATTTAAGAATTTTTTCATTTACGATTTTTTTTTTGTGATAGTGGTTTCAAGAACAGGGGTGTATATGTCATTGTCACTATATTATTTTCCCTACATCATTCACATTATATTAATTGTCAAATACCATGGGATACTTTCCTTTAACTCATAACTAAATGGCGGATTCAAAACTCAACATTGGTAGCATACAATTTATGTCGTTGTCAAAGAGTAACTAAAGTAGTGTCATTATCATTTTTTCCATTGACAAAATTATTCAAAATTATATTTTTAATTATGGAGTATAAACAAAATGCACAAAAGGAAAAAATAATAAATAAAAACATCACGAAGATTGTAAACTTTTGTTTTTAGACATTTCCGTATAATTTTTTTTTATCTGATAGACAAAAAATAAGCTAAATTATTACCATATTCTAATCCGTGGTCGTAGTATAGGCCTAATTACGATAAAGGAGACAAACAAATTAGGAATTTGGTGTTAAGGAAAGGAAGAGCACAAAAATAAATTATTTTCAAAAACAATTTTTTATGTTGGGAGGGAGAAAATAAAGTTAGAGAGTAACAAATAAAAGGATTGAGAAGAAAGAGAAAAGAATAATTAAAAGTTAGAGTTATATTAAAAATTTGTTGTTTTGAGAATATAAAAATTTACAAAATTATTTGCTAAACTTCAAACTCTACTCTAACTTTCCTAATAAAAAAATATAATTATAAAAAAAAAATAATCTCAAACATCCAAAACAAAAAACTAAAATTACTAAAGTGTTAATAATGTCTAAAAAAAAATTATGTTGAAAAAAATATTAAATATTAAATATTTAAAATTTATATTTACTTACTTTAGATTATAACTATTGGTGGCATCTTGCCTAACCACCAAAGGACGCTGACTGGCTGAAGTGCCACTTGATCTTTGATGATTATCCTTACCACCCATGCCGTGAGGCAGTGTACCGTTGGCATTGCTATGATCTTGTATGGGTGTGGCTGGGTGTGATGATGAATTCTGACCGGGTTTCTTTTTAAGTGCGGATTTAAGAGGAACTGCATTTGGTTTTGGCTCTTTGGCTGGAATTTCCTCAATGCGTTGTGTATCGATATGATTTGGATAAGGTTGATAATTGTAATCATTATCAGAATCGTTATCGTCTTGATCATGATCGTTATCTAAATGGAAAATAACAATTACAATAAAGGATTGATATATGTAAATTTTACAACAAGCAACCTAAAAAAATATCAAGATTCTTTTTGAAGTCATAAATGTATAATTAACTGATTATTTCTGTATGTGTTTTTAACATTAAATGTACAAGTAATGGCCTTACGCGTACAAAACAGATCCATTCTGTCCATCAAATTAACCGACTTCGAATCGCTCACGATTACAATTGTGTTCTTTTTACAGTAAATATTTTGTAACAATAGAAAATAATTATCTGTTCATAAATTTCTGTTGATATAATCGAAAATACAGCTATTCAAATTTTAAAATAATTCAGTTGGCCAATTTTTTCTGTGT
This sequence comes from Cordilura impudica, assembly GCA_963682025.1. NCBI lineage: Eukaryota > Metazoa > Arthropoda > Insecta > Diptera > Scathophagidae > Cordilura > Cordilura impudica. The sequence continues at coordinate 34,225,119 of OY821519.1, read as the reverse complement.
GTGTAGTCAATGAGTCTACATGACCTTCAACTGTTTACTGGTCATTAATTACATTTATTATGCTTTAAGCTACACACGTGGTGGCAACCGGATTTTGGTAGTCCCATGTACATACTCTCACATTATTCCATTGTGATAACTGAATTATATTTTCAGGCAATTGAATTTTTGAGGGCATATAAGTTTATCATTCCGTTTGTAGTAACACTGGTCTACTAATTAAAAAAAAAAAAAAAATTGACTGCAGAAACGAAGCATGTTTTTTAACTAATCTGGGTACGCTGAATTCGAATCTGACTATCAAGTCTTGTTCATTTTGTATCGCATGCTGGCAATACTGTAAATCAGTCAATACTGACACATTTATTAATTTGACAGAAGCCCACATTCATTCTAAATCTTCATAATAGTAGCGTTTAAGCATGTCAGGGAGATCGTGTGTTACTGATTCAAGCTATTTTTGCTTTGTGTGTGGTGAATATTTGATTGGAAAAAAAAGAATATACAATATCAGAATCATTAAAATATGCATATCTATAATATTAATAGGCTAGACGATTTCTTGTGACCGATGTTTTGTTCTACCGTTTTACCAAGATTTTGACCAAACGTATATTATTTGAAAGGTATTTCTTTTTAGCCGTTTCGCAGATTTACAGATTTTAAAATCTTTTGCTTTATTTTAAGTAAATTGCATTTAAAGTTGCTACTAACACACACATAAAATTATACAATACTATGTGTGTGTTTATTAAATTTGTTAATTTGTTTGTAATACAAATGAGTTTGTTTTTTGTGTTGATTTGTGAATTGGCTATACCTGATTAGCATACCTTTATGGTTTTTATTTAAGGAAAAAATAAAATTTCCTAGAATTTGCACTCGAATTTCGAGGGCTGGAATCTGCTAGTATGGTATAAATATGCATGTTTACATTATTTTGATTTTGCTGTCAGAAACTTGGACAAACCGTGGACATCGTCAATGTTTTGCAATAGTTGCAGAACTGTTTTATACAAGTGGTCAAATGGAAAGAAGATCTATTTCGATTTTTCAATTCCAGTACTTTGGAGAGAGTCAAGTAACCACCAAACCGATTGTTATTTCACTATGAAAATTCGAAAAAATATTACTAACTCGAATGTCCCATCGGTTTCTAAACCAGTTCAACGTCCATCAAATGATACATTACCAGTCATTCGCAGTGCTACGAGCAGTGAGTCCGAGGCTGATGATGAACGCCATTTAGTGACTCAAGCTGAGCTGAATGATCTAATTCGGGATTTACATTTAGCGTAGCAAGACGCAGAATTACTGGCTTCACGCATGCAGAAGTGGAAACATCTTGCAGTTGGGACAAAAGTAACAATCTATAGAGATAGAAGCTTGGAATTGGCTGCATATTTTGATATGATTTTTTTATTTTTACCGGATTTCTCTGAAATTTGGTACACATGATCTCCGTACTCCAGGAAAGGTCGCCATATGATTCTTACCGGCCACGCCTACTTTTACGCCCACTTTTTGTATACAATTCATTTTCTGTTTTTTGGTATATTTGTTCGCTATACTAATTTTTGTTTTTCGACGGCTTTCTCTGAAATTTGGTACACGCAATCTACGTACTCCAGGAAAGGTCGCAGTATGCTTCGTACTGGCCGCGCCTACTTTTACGCCCACTTTTTGTATACAATTCGTTTTTTGTTTTTTGGTATATTTGTTCGCTATACAAATTTTTATATTTCAATTTTCTGAAATTTGATATGCACGATCTCTCTATTCCAGGAAAGGTCGCCATATACTTCGTACCGGCCACGCCTACTTTTACGCCCACTTTTTATACAAATTTAATTTTCTGTTTTTGGTATATTTGTTCGCTATAGAAATTTTTATTTTTCAAGGGATGTCTCTGAAATTAGGTACACACGATCTCTATACTCCAGGAAAGGTCACCATATGCTTCTTACAGACCACGCCTACTTTGCGCCCACTTCTATGTATATAAAATTTATTTTTTTTCCTTTTATTTGTTTCTTTGTTTGATTGCTATACAAACTTTTATTTTTCAATGGCTTTCTCTGAAATTTGGAAAACGTGATCTCTCTACTCCAGCGAAGGTCGCATTATATATCTTTCTTGCTACGCCTATCTTTACGCCCACATTTTTATAAAATTCATTTTTTGTTTTTTGATATATTTGTTCGTTATAGTAATTTTTATCTTTCAACGGCTTTCTCCGAAATTTAGTACATATTCCAGGGAAGGTCGCCATATGATTTTTCCGACCACGACTACTTTTACGCCCACTTTTCATATAAATTTATTTTTTTTTTGTTGTGGCATATTTCTTCCCTATACAAATTTGTATTTTTCAACGGATTTCTCTGAAATTTGGTTTACACGGGAATAACTTCACGGTGAACAAATTCACCAAATTTAAAAAAAGGTCCCCAAAAGAAATGAACAAATTCCCCATTTTTTTTTAACAAAATAAAAAAGCTTACTCCCAAAATTCATTCTTAAATTTTTACATATTTTTATTTAATGAATTTTGTTAAATATTTATTTTAGTGAAAGTTTGCCTACTACTCTCAATATCTGTCCTGCAATAAACGCATTTAAAATGAGTATTCTTTTCAATAGCAGCATTTCGGTGCGCGGAACACAGCTTAGCTAAAATATCGGAATGATCTGAAAAATATATTTTGACAATTAAAATAAGTTGGCAACAACTGCGCGGCAGCAGAGGTGTGGCTGCCAAACGCGCGGAAGCGGACCCTCTGCTAAAATATCGCAATGATCTGAAAAATATATTTTAGCGATTAATATAAGTTAACGAGAACTGCGCGGCAGCACAGGTAGTAGCTGCCAAACGCGAAAAACCGGCGCGCGGACGCGGACGCGACGGATGCGGACGCGACGAATGCGGGTGCGATGCGCTCGCGGAACACGGCTCCGCTAAAATATCGCAATGATCTGAAAAATATATATTGGCGATTAAAATAAATTAACGAGAACTGCTCGGCAGCACGGGTCTACCCGCCAAACGCGAGGTGCGGCGCGCGAACGCGCTCTCGGAACACAGCTCAGCTATAATATCGGAATGATCTGAAAAATATATTTTGGCGATTAAAATAAGTTGACAAAAACTGCGCGGCAGCACGGGTGAGGCTGCCAAACGCGCGGAAGCAGACGCGACTCGCTCGCGGAACACAGCTCAGTGAAAAGTTTTATGATAAATTTTATCTACGTATGTGAAATAATTAGCTATTAATCAAAATAGGCTACACATATACTATAAGCAGTTGCTTAAAGAAACCTTGCGGTACAATTTTAGACGTCGCATTAGTTTTTCATTTTTGAAACTTCTATGAATTTGACGTCTCTGCTCAATGATGATCACTTATTGAATGAAGTAATTCAATTTTTAAAAGTTCCGATTCTTTTAATTTGCAAATGATTCCGTTATATTTGATGTTTATAAATAAATATAAAAAAAAAAACTTAAAGCGGTTTCGCAGCTTATTTTTGAAGCATTTTTGCTGCAGCATCTTAAAAAACTTCTAAATTAAAAAATTAAAAAATTTTGAATTGAAATTTACGGCACATACAAATTTTTGGGGAGAAAGTTCATTTAATTGGGGAATTTGTTCATTGGGGACTATGTACTCAGCGCCTGGTAAGCATAGTGAACCATTTTTCAAGTCAAAGGCCTTTTTATCCCGGGCAAGACCGGGTAAAAACAGCTAGTCGTTTATTTAAAAAAATGAACCAGCCAAATGACAACTCTGAATGGAGATTATTTATTGATGGCTCTAAAAACAGTTTAAAGGCTCTTCTTTTGCATAATGGGAATGAAAAACCATCCATACCAATTGCTCATGCCATTAATACAAAGCAAAATTACGAATCAATGTCTGAAATTTTGACATTATTCAAATACAACGATCATAAATGGAAAATCTTTGTATGTATAGTATAGACTATCGTAAATAACTGTAAATTAATCTGTTTCAGGTCATTGGTTTGTTGACTGGTTTCACAAAATATTGTTGTTTCCTTTGTCGATGGTATAGTCGCGCCACATGTCATCATTACGTCAGAACAGAGTGGCCAAAAAGAACTGAGTATTCACCAGAAAAACAAGACATTTGTCGTTCTTCTTCCGCCGTTTTTCCTAAAATTTAATATGCTAAAATCAAAGAAGGCCTATTTGTTGGCCCTCAGATCAGGAAGCTATTGAATGATGACAATTTTTCAATGTTTATTGGAGAAAGAATATGCAGCCTCGAAATCATAAGAGTGAAAACTACAGACAAATTGTTACTGAAGTATTGAAAAATTATCACGAATTAGGTGCATGAATGTCACTGAAAATGCATTTGCTTCATTCGCATTTAGATTTTTCTCCACAAAACCTGGGTGCGGTGAGCGACAAATAAAGGGAGCGTGCTCGCCAAGATTCAATGAGAATTTAAAGAAATGATCAAGGATTTTGGGACAGTAGCATATTGGCAGACTATTGCTGGACTCTATTACGTGAAACCGAACCAACAAAATACAAACGAAGTTCAAATAACGCAATTCACTTTTGAAAATTCATTGATTTATAAATAAACTAATGATTTTTTATGTAAAAAAACGAATAAAAACATTTTTTTGTACCTCGAAAACCTAACGTGATAGAGAAAAACCAATTATAGATTCGAATTCAGACCACAAAATTACTCTAGGAAAGATATTTGGTTGCTCCAGTCGAAAACCTTGTAGGCTAGTATAATTATACAAAAATTAATCCCTTAAATAGCATACATATTCTTGATATAGCGGCGTTAATATAGCGATGTCCGTCTGTCCGTCTGTAGAAATCACAATCGCGCCCTCAATAGGTTAGTTGGGTTGCTCATTTTTGTTAGAAATGATTCATTGATATCCTGAGCAGATTGCTATTTAAAATGATCAAAATCGGTTCAATAGGTCCAGAGATTTCAATTAAAATGTAATGTTATTGTTGTTAATCTAAATTTTCTAATTTTCGTTGTTGTTGTTGTTGTATATGTATTTGTAGAATTTGCTGAATCAGTGTGTATGTATTGTTAAGCTCCACGTGTCACATTAGTCTAAGCTGGTATTGCCATACTTTTTTTAACGTTGTGCCGAACTATGACAGGAAAACAAGTCAGGAAATTATAGTTGGTCTAGACTGACATACTATGAGTTTGCAGACACTATCTGTTAGGTCTAACTAATTAGATATAGAAAATAAGCACAAACTATATTTAAGTCCCATCGTTAATTTTTTTGAATTCGGATATGAAAAAGTTCATATCGGATGCTATATTTAAATGGGGACTAGGTCGAAAAATAGACGTATGCTCACTATATTTGGTAAGGTCATTTATTTTTTGCAAAACCATATAAAAAACAAATTTGAGAAAAATCTGTGCAATATTTTTGTTTTTTGAAAGATTTAAGTGAATGTCGGGAATTAGCTTCATATGGGGGCTATGACTGAGATTTGTCGTATAGGGTTAATTGTTAGACTACTGACAAATGATTGTAATATACATAAAAAAACCCAATTTGACCGAGATCTATATGATAATTTGGATATTATGGCAATTTAAGTCGATCTCATAGGGGTCATTTGTATGGGGACTAGGTCTGAACATGAACCGATTTTCACCAATAGCGTTCATCCTATGGCCGATTGAAGCTTAGCTAAATTTCGTCAAAATATATTCATATTTGCGACCTGTAGTTGTGGAGACACCGAAGGACGGACGGACGGACGAACATCGCTAAATCAGCTCAGAAAGTAATTCTGAGACGATCGGTATAATAAAAGGTCAAATATTTTTGGTAGTTACAAACATCAGCACAAAGTCGTTATACTCGGACTACATAGTGGTATAGGGTATAAAAAAGCCAATGTTTCTTCTGTTGTTTTGTTATTTCTTTTGGTAGCCGTATTTCGATTTTTGGTTCCACAGAGCTTGGAAAACCAACCCTCATTTCTTCGAGAAATATTTAAATTATGATTAAGAGGTATTTTATAAAATCAATAAGACCGTGACTTTTCGAACTTCCCCCGTAGTTATATGAAATGCAACACTCCTCCCATCAAGTACCACCTGTTAATAGACTATTGTCAAATTTTGAGCACGTTCCGTCATTTATTTTGCGTTTAACAGCTGCAATCTTGTTTTTTTTTTTTTAAATGGAAAAAGTGAATTTCATCATGATAATGCACGTGCACACGTGAGCGGCCTCAATGGCAAAATTCCATGTATTGGGCTACGAATTGGTAATTCATCCGCCATATTCTCCGGATTTAGCCCCCAGTGACTATTATATATTTCCAAACCTAAAGAAATGGCTCAGTTGAAAGATTTAGCTCCAACCATGAAATTGTTGATCAAATAAATGCCTATTTTATGGACCTTGAAAAATCCTATTTTTTGGAGGATACAAAAATTGGAGAAACGTTGGACTAAGTGTATTGGGCTAAGTGGAGATTATGTTGAAAAATAAATTTCATTTTAAAAGTCATGGATCCGCCCTCGTATTAGAATTACAATAAAATTTCTGGATAAATAAACACATTTTTTTAATTGGCAACCTATTTGCAACAAACTTATTTTCTGTGTGTAGTAAGTATACTTCTATATTTCGACCTTGAATGGTCGATATTAAATATTTGCCTTTAGTATGCAGCAACCTTGTAGATTTTGACAACTGTTCCTAAAACTATGCCATATACTTGATGATGATTTCAATTTTAATTTAAATTTCAATTAAAATCGTTATAGTCAATGGTTTCAAATGCTTAGGAAATATTGGTTTTCAAGCTCATTTGTGGCACGTGGCTTTCCACCGATTAAATTCGTCTCACATACATTGGCATATACTTGCCAACAAACAAATTCCATGATTTGTTCTGGTTGATTTGGTTGATTTGAAATTGTGTTGCTCCTAAAGTAATATATTGTGTTTGTGTGTAAAAATTTCATACTCTTGACCAAAAGTGAAAGTAAAAGTGATACGTGAGAGAATATAAAATTTATTTTGTACTTCTCTTATTGTTAGATGTAAAAAAATTTCTGAAAATCACTTCATTAGCAACTTTAATTTAATCAAAAATTGTAAATTCAATAGCAATTGAAAGTACGCTTTAAATTAAATTTAATTATACAAAAATAATTAAAAACTTAAATTTTTATATGTTTATACCCACCACACCTCAGTGGCAGAGGGTATATATAGGTTTTTCATTCCGTTTGTAACCATATATTTTCTTGATCATTATAACAAGGGAAGTTGATTTAGCGATGACCGTCTGTCGTTTATTAAATCCCAAAGGAGTTGCTATTACAAATCCTCAAAATCGGTCAAAGGGGTCACGAGTTGTGAATGTAACTTTGAAAAAACTCTTGAAAAAATAAAATTTTTCCGTGTGTTTGTTGTTTTTCTTAAGATATGTTGTATATGTTGTAATTCTTCTTATTGTTGAAGTCATTGCAGTTCTGTGTGTATTAATATTGCACGTGTCATAGTCTAAGCAAGTATTACCACATATTTTTTTAACGTTAAAATCAAAAATTAATTATTTAAGGTTAAAAATTAAAAATTAAAAATTAAAGATTCAAAATGAAAAATGAAAAATAAAAAATGAAACATGGAAAATTAAAAATTAAAAAAAATTAAAAATTAAAAATTAGAAATTGAAAATTAAAAATTAAAAATTAAAAATTAAAAATTAAAAATTAAAAATTAAAAATTAAAAATTAAAAATTAAAAATTAAAAATTAAAAATTAAAAATTAAAAATTAAAAATTAAAAATTAAAAATTAAAAATTAAAAATTAAAAATTAAAAATTAAAAATTAAAAATTAAAAATTAAAAATTAAAAATTAAAAATTAAAAATTAAAAATTAAAAATTAAAAATTAAAAATTAAAAATTAAAAATTAAAAATTAAAAATTTAAAATTAAAAATTTAAAATTAAAAATTAAAAATTAAAAATTAAAAATTAAAAATTAAAAATTAAAAATTAAAAATTAAAAATTAAAAATTAAAAATTAAAAATTAAAAATTAAAAATTAAAAATTAAAAATTAAAAATTAAAAATTAAAAATTAAAAATTAAAAATTAAAAATTAAAAATTAAAAATTAAAAATTAAAAATTAAAAATTAAAAATTAAAAATTAAAAATTAAAAATTAAAAATTAAAAATTAAAAATTAAAAATTAAAAATTAAAAATTAAAAATTAAAAATTAAAAATTAAAAATTAAAAATTAAAAATTAAAAATTAAAAATTAAAAATTAAAAATTAAAAATTAAAAATTAAAAATTAAAAATTAAAAATTAAAAATTAAAAATTAAAAATTAAAAATTAAAAATTAAAAATTAAAAATTAAAAATTAAAAATTAAAAATTAAAAATTAAAAATTAAAAATTAAAAATTAAAAATTAAAAATTAAAAATTAAAAATTAAAAATTAAAAATTAAAAATTAAAAATTAAAAATTAAAAATTAAAAATTAAAAATTAAAAATTAAAAATTAAAAATTAAAAATTAAAAATTAAAAATTAAAAATTAAAAATTAAAAATTAAAAAATACTAGCTAATTCAGATAAAAATATTTTAAAATTCGCTTTTTTTTAATATTAATATCTGAAAATTTTTAGCCAACAGTTGTTTTTTTTTCGTATTATCATGAATTATCGCAAAACTTTTTTTTGGGTGTTATAACGCTGGCTGCGTTCTATAATGAATTTCATTAGGGACTTTCTACTCTAGTTAAAGAAAAATAATGCCATTTTTCAAATAGTAACGAATTCTTTCTATGGAAGACATGATGATTGCTTTTTATAGCAAGGAATTATAATAGAAACTGGCAAAAAAGAAAAGCAATTAACTTTAAATTTAATTGGCATTTGAAATTTAAAATTCAGTACCGACAAAAGTTTTTAAGTGGTAGCCGTACCCAATATTGGTTGTAATATTGAGTTTAAGATGAAGGTGGAGGGTATCAAAGATTCGGCCCAGGCGAATTTAACACTATTACTTGTTTTTTTTCTAAAACTGTATTTAAAGTATGCTGTTCCTTTTCTCTCGTTTTGTTTTTGAATTCTATTAAAATAATATTTCCTGTATATGGTATCAACTGCCACTTAACAAATCATGTTGAGCAGATTAAAAAAACATGAATATCTTTGCTAACTACCATGGATTTTCATTTATAATACGATTATTAATAGATGAATGGAAAAAAATTTCCTTTCAATTTATATTATTGATTCGTATAGTTGAGACGCTTTGGAAAAATGAAGCAGAAAGAAATTTGAAGAGGGTTTAAAAATAAAAGAAATGAAATCTTTAGAAAATTCAATAAAGCTAATATTCAAAAAATCAGAATCGAATTGCCAATCAAAAAACTTTTGTTAATAAGCCTAAAAATATAGGAATTTGCCTTCTAAACTCTTTGGAATTCTATGATATAAGGAATCCTTTAATAACATTCGCCAACTGCTAAAGACACACATAGCACATAAAGTCTTCGTTCAGCCCATTAGAATGCCTTCCTTTTTGATATGTAAACATCTATACGCGCGGGGGGGGGGGGGGGGTAAATTTCTATTTCACAATACAATCACAAAAACAGCATAACATGTGAGCGTAAGAAAAAATCAGTGTAACATGTGAGCGTAAGAAAAAATCGGTGTGACTTATGATTATATTGGTGAAAAAATTATGATGTGTAATAACCTGTTTGAAAATGCAAAAAGAAAAATAAAAAATGAAAAATAAGAAATGAAAAATGAAAAATAAAAAATGAAAAATGAAAAATGAAAAATGAAAAATAAGAAATGAAAAATTAAAAATGAAAAATAAGAAATGGAAAATGAAAAATGAAAAATAAGAAATGAAAAATAAAAAATTAAAAATAAGATGTGAAAAATAAAAGATGAAAAATAAGAAATGAAAAATAAGAAATGAAAAATAAGAATGAAAAATAAAAAATTTAAAAGGAAAAATAAGAAATGAAAAATAAGAAATGAAAAATAAAAAATGAGAAATAAAAATGAAAAATAAAAAATAAAAAATAAAAAATAGAAAATAATAAATAAAAAATGAAAAATTAAAAATGTAAAACGCAAAATGAAAAATGAAAAATAAAAAATGAAAAATAAAAAATAAAAATAAACAAGTGATAAAATTATAGTCGGTCTAGATCGACTATACGATACCCTATACCATGGTTTAGAGACCCTATCTCTTCAGTCCAACTAATTGGATATAGAAAATAAGCATAAACCAAATTTGAGCGGCATTGTTATTAATTTTTTTTACTCCAGATATGAAAAAGTTCGTATTATTCACTTAAATGGGGACTAGGTTGAAAAATGGACCGATCCTGACCATATTTGGTAAAGTTACTTATATTTTGAAAAAATATATACAAAACAAATTTGAGAAAAATCTATGAAATATTTTTGTTTTTTGATAGATTTAAGTGAAAATCGGGAAGCAGCTTTATACGGGGGCTATGACAAAGAATTGCCATATGGGGTTTTTTTTTTTTACAAATGATAAATAGATGTAATAAACACACACAAACCCAATTTGACCGAAATATATATGATAGTTTGGATGTTATGGCAATTTAAGTCGATTTCATAGGGGTCATTTGTATGGGGACTATGTCTGAACAGGGACCGAATTTCACCAATTTCAATAGCGTTCATCCTATGGCTGCTAAAAGCTCGCATACCAAATTCCATTAAAATATATTTATATTTGCGACCTGTAGTTTGATTACAAGGTTTACATGGACACACAGACGGACGAAAGGTCTGACGGATCGATCGGTATAATAAAAGATGGGTCTAGGTCAAATATTTTTGGTAGTTATAAACAGCAGGACAAAGTCATTATACCCTCAGCACATAGTGGTATAGGGTATAAAAATGAAAAATGAGAAATAAAAAGTGAAAAATAAAAAATTAAAAATTTAAAATAAACAAGTAAGAAAATTATAGTCGGTCTAGACCGACTATACGATACCCTATACTATGCGTTTGGAAACCCTATCTCTTAGGCCCAACTAACTGGACATAGAAAATAAGCAAAAACCAAATTTGAGTGGGATTTTTATTAATTTTTTTGGCTGCAGATATGAAAAAGTTCATATCGGATGCTATATCTATATGGGGACTAGGTCCAAAAATGGACCGATCCTGACCATGGTTGGTAACGTCTCTTGTATTTTGCAAAAACATATACAAACAAAATTTGAGAAGAATCAGTGCAATATTTTTATTTTTTAATAGATTTAAGTGAATATCGGGAAGCAGCTCTGTATGGGGCCAAAGGTATAATTTTTGGACTACTCATTAGTGGATGTAATGAACGCATACAAACCCAATTTGAGTAAGATCTATATGACAATTTGGATCTAATGGCAATTTATGTCGATTTCATAGGGGTAATTTGTATGGGGGCTAGGTCTGAACATGGACCGAATTTCACCAATTTCAATAGCGTTCAGCCCATGGCCGATAAAAGCTTATATACCAAATTTCATAAAAATATATTCATATTTGCGACCTGCACTTTGATTACAAGCTTTACATGGATACACAGACGGACGGACGGACGCACGGACGGACATTGTTAAATCAACTCAAAAAGTGATTCTGATTCGATCGGTATAATTAAAGATGGGTCTGGGTCAAATATTTTTGGTTGTTACAAACAGCAGCACAAAGTCATTATACCCAAACCACATAGTGATATAGGGTATAAAAATGAAAAATAAATAAAAAAAAATGAAAAATGAAAAATAAAAAATGAGATATGAAAAATAAAAATAAGAAATTAAAAATGAAAAAATGACAAATGAAAACTAAAAAATGAAAAATGTAAAAATGGAAAATGAAAAATGAAAAACGCAAAAGAAAAATAAAAAATGCAAAATAAAAATGAAATATAAAAAATTAAAAAATAAAAAATGAAAAATAAATTAAAAATGAAAAATAAAAAATGAAAAATTAAAAATAAAAAATGAAAAATAAAAAATAAAAAATGAAAAACGCAAAATGAAAAATAAGAATGAAAAATAAAAAATGAAAAATAAAAAATTAAAAATTAAAAATGAAAAATAAATGAAAAATAAAAAATGAAAAATTAAAAATTAAACATGACAAATAAAAAATTAAAAATAAAAAATGTCAAATGAAAAAAAAGTGAAAAATTAAAAAATTACAAATGACAAATAAAAAATGGAAAATAAAAAATGAAAGACGAAAAATTAAAAATGAAAAATATAAAATAAAAACGAATAATTAAAAATTAACCGGTTGAAATAATAAATAATGATAATTATTTTTATATTAGCAGAGCTCCTATAGTTGATTGCTATAAGTGTATCTATGTATCACTGTTTGATTTTAAAAAAGTGCCATAAAAAAAACTTTAATTACTAGATGTTTACACATCTCCCCTGTGATCGGACTCACATGATTTTTTTTGTTGCGTAGTATTATAAATATTTCTAAGCTTTATTTATTTATTTTAATTAAATTGTTCTATATAATGTTATCTAAATCATTATGTATTTAAACTTTTTCTTTTCAGATTTTCGAAAATATTTTTATTCTTTACTGCAATTACCAGTTTTTTTTTTTTTTTTTTGAGAACACATACAATATTTAAATAAAAACTTACCATAGTCATCATATGCCTGATAATCTTTATCATTAACAGCGCCCGGCCCATGCGGTCGTCCAGCCACTAATGTGGGTGATGGCGTCGAAAACATAGGAGGCGGCGGGATCGGACCAATTTCTGACAATGGTATTGGAGGCTCAGGCAATTCAGACAGCATAACACCACCAACCATTTTACCACCGTGATGATGGTGATGATGACCACCACCACCACCACCTCCCGAGTTATCGGCATACGGTGGAGGTGTACTACCAGGTGGACCACCCATCATGGCATTTGAAGAACCATCAGGATCTGAAAATTATGAAGAAACAAAATAAATTACAAAATTTAAGAGCTATAAAAACAGTTTTAATGGCTTTTTCATTTCTTTTTTAATGTTTTTTTTTAAAAACCATTTTTCATAACAATTTATTTATTTTATATTGTATAAATGTAAGTATGTGTGACATGCTCTTCAAAACCCGTTAAAAGAAGATTCCAGTGGTTGACTGTATTATAAATGTTTTCCTCCAAAGAACATGATAGAGTAAAACAGAAAAAAAAGTTGCTCTATTGTTTACAGTTGAAGAAAAATTTTTGTAATATTTTTTATGGCAGCTTTTAAAATTTATGTGTCAAGTTTATGATAAAAGAAAAAAAAAAAACTACAAAAATGTGCAAAATAATAGGCAAATTAAAAAAAAAAAAAAACAAGTTAGAAGTTTCAACAGATCTAGGCCGACTATACAATATCCTATATACGATGAGTTTCGATACGAATTGTTGGACCTATATTAAAATCCGATAGCTACAGCTAATTAAAAATAAAAGAAAATTTTCCAATACAGAGGCTAATTCCACAGTGACAGACATGACATTCCGTGATCGTACAGTAAAAGTTTCTCATTGTTCATAAAAATATACAAAATTATGCAGACGGACCGGAACAACATATTTACCATTAGTAAAAGTGAGAAAGTATTATTGTTATTAATAATGCGGTGCAAAAAGCAGTCGTGACAGATATGACAACAAACAGATCTCATTTTAGAGAATGTTTGTAAAACACAGAAAAGCTCTCAAGTTATATGTATGACAAATAAGAAACAGTTGTTTATAGTTAATATAAGGGCTAGTTTATTAATAAATCTTATAAAAACATGAATTTTAAAATAAATTATAGTAAAGAGAATAATTTTGTAATGTGACAGACATGACACTGTTTTTAGTTTCAAAATTACTTCACTTTTCCTTTCTTACTGGAAATATATGCGCTATAAAAATATTCAAAAATACATCTACCAAACTATTGTCCTATTACCACCCCTTTTCTTTGAAATGGTAACAATAAAAATTATTCAAATTAAAATTCTAATATTGGACCCAAGGTTGACCTTTGCATGGAATTACTCTTAAATGAACTTTCGAATTTTTAATTGTCTGCAGATACCAGATTTTATTATGACGTAAAGACAAACAAATCTATATACATAAAATTCATTTTCTGTTTGTTTGTTTGTTTGTTTGTTTGACCGGTATGCAAATTTTTATTTTTCAACGGATTTCTCTGAAATTTGGTACACATGATCTCCGTACTCCAGGAAAGGTCGCCATATGATTCTTACCGGCCACGCCTACTTTTACGCCCACTTTTTGTATACAATTCCTTTTCGGTTTTTTGATATATTTGTTCGCTATACAAATTTTTATTTTTCGACGGCTTTCTCTGAAATTTGGTACACACAATGTACGTACTTCAGGAAAGGTCGCCGTATGCTTCGTACTGGCCGCGCCTACTCTTACGCCCACTTTTTGTATACAATTAGTTTTCTGTTTTTTGGTATATTTGTTCGCTGTAGAAATTTTTATTTTTCAAGGGATGTCTCTGAAATTTGGTACACACGATCTCTATACTCCAGGGAATGTCACCATATGCTTCTTACAGACCACGCCTACTTTTCGCCCACTTCTATGTATATAAAATTTATTTATTTTTCCTTTTATTTGTTTCTTTGTTTGATTGCTATACAAACTTTTATTTTTCATTGGCTTTCTCTGAAATTTGGTAAACGTGATCTCTCTACTCAAGCGAAGGTCGCATTTTATATCTTTCTTGCTACGCCTAGCTTTACGCCCACATTTTTATAAAATTCATTTTTTGTTTTTTGGTATATTTGTTCGTTATAGTAATTTTTATCTTTCAACGGCTTTCTCCGAAATTTAGTACATATTCTAGGGAAGGTCGCCATATGATTTTTACCGACCACGCTTACTTTTACGTCCACTTTTCATATAAAATTCATTTTTTTGTTGTTGCATATTTCTTCCCTATACAAATTTGTATTTTTCAACGGATTTCTCTGAAATTTGGTTTACACGGGAATAACTTCACGGTGAACAAATTCACCAAATTTAAAAAAATTGGTGCCCAGAAGAAATGAACAAATTCCCCATTTTTTTTTAAAACGAAATAAAAAATGAACTTACTCCCCAAATTCATTCTTAAATTTTTACATATTTTTATTTAATGAATTTTGTTAAATAATTATTTTAGTGAAAATTTGCCTATTGCTCTCAATATATGTATGTATGTCCTGCAATAAACGCATTTAAAATGAGTATTCTTTTCAATAGCAGCATTTCGGTGCGCGGAACACAGCTTAGCTAAAATATCGGAATGATCTGAAAAATATATTTTGATAATTAAAATGAGTTGCGCGGAAGCGGCGCGCGGACGCGGACGCGACGCGCTCGCTGAACACAGCTCAGCTAAAATATCGCAATGATCTGAAAAATATATTTTAGCGATTAATATAAATTAACGAGAACTGCGCGGCAGCACGGGTAGTAGCTGCCAAACGCGAGGAAGCGGCGCGCGGACGCGGACGCGACGGATGCGGGCGCGATGCGCTCGCGGAACACAGCTCCGCTAAAATATCGCAATGATCTGAAAAATATATTTTAGCGATTAAAATAAGTTGACAACAACTGCGCGGCAGCACGGGTCTACCCGCCAAACGCGAGGTGCGGCGAGTGGACGCGCTCTCGGAATACAGTTCAGCTATAATATCGGAATGGTCTGAAAAATATATTTTGGCGATTAAAATAAATTGACAACAACTGCGCGGCAGCACGGTTGTTGCAGCCAAACGCGCGGAAGCAGACGCGACTCGCTCGCGGAACACAGCTGAGTGAAAAGTCTTATGATAAATTTTATCTACTTATGTGAAATAATTACCTGTTAATCAAAATAGGCTACACATATACTATAAGCAGTTGCTTAAAGAAACCTTGCGGCACAATTTTAAACGTTGCACAGTGGCACCGCCCCATACATTTCTTGGAAAAAAAAAATAGGAGTGGTCGTACAGCAATGAAATTTTGCAGAAACACTTCTCTGGGCTAAATTAAGAAATTTTGAAAAAATCTTGGAAAACCGCCCACTGCCACACCCATCTCCCATATAACAGCACTTGCCAAAATTTTTATTTTTGGACCTAGGGACTTGAAATTCGGGACACTTCTTAATTGAGTTCTCCTTATGAAAAAAAATTAAACATATTGGGTATGCCACGCCTACTTTAGAATTTACGCCCATTGAAAGTTGTAGATTTTAGGTGTTTTTCTTCCCTGTCTAGAATCATATGAAAATTTCATATAAGTTAAAAAATGTTAATTTTTATTCAAAAGTTAAACATGTGTTGTCTCCATACAAAAGAAGAGAATATCTCCAACAACCCTGCCGCTTTTCTAGTCAAGTATGCCAAGTTAAAGTGTGTAACACCTTAGTCATTGAAACAAATTGATATAAAATACAGTTATGAATCCTTTTTAATGCTTTTTAATGAAAAAAAAAAGAAAATGGTGTTGCCAATATTGAGACACCAAATGAGGTTATTTATACCTTTCAGCTTGATAAAAATCTGATATAAAATACAATGTTTTAATTGAATATGTAACAGGCGAAAAATTGTGTTAATTTTTATTTGTAATATTATTCAAGCACCATATCTTTAACAACGGGATCTAGTTCTAAGGAAATTTTGTTCGAATGACGCCTTATGCTACTTATGTAAGGATCCGAAGTTATGAGAAGTCTGTTGAATACATCAGTATTTGTGGAAATTCGATCACACTTTCTCGAAAACATTAATCGATACTTCCTGTAATCTTTGTTTCTGGCTTCCTCGGCTTCCTCTGAAAGCATTCCTATTGGTAATACGGCAGCATCCATTATATCCTTACCATGCATTAGTACTTTGTGCACAGTAACAGGCACATAAAACCAACTATATTTTTGTACGAACAGTTTCGCCGTGTTCGACGCATATAATTTAAATTTGTCACTATTAATTTTTTCGCCACATGTAATTATTTGTAGAATTATCCTGAATCAATCGATAAGTTCTTCATTGACGCCAGTAATATCCGCAACAATTTGTGGGTTTGAAAAAAAAAAAGCCTTGACGTGTTCCCGTCGTTAGAAGTTCCTGTACCTTGTTGAACAAAATCAACTCGCAACCGCATTTTATCTTTAAAGGCCGCTTGTATTTTTAATTTATTTTGTCTTTTAATTTCTTTGTTTTGGAAGGTTGCAGCCGATTTCTGAAATGGTAAATTATATGCTATATGGAGAATGCATTCCATAAATTTGATTCTAGCATGTAAGGATGAAAATCCCAATTCACATGCCTCAGGTTTAATTGTTTTCATTGAAGCTAACTCTAAGTTGTTCATTTCAGTAGGTTTCGCTCCACAAATGTAACATACTGCTGCTGAGCGGTTTTATCATCCAGCATTGTAAAAAGGAGCTTGTGTAATACATTAATTTCCTTGCCCGTTACAACAACTTTTGTACTATTCAATGCAGCAATATCATACTTCATATTTTCGTTAACTTCCATTACTTTCTCTTTTGTTTCCCTTGCAAATTCAAATGAAATTGGTCGACAATATCTAGTTGAAGAAGGTCTGGAATTATGCCAATACTCAATATTGTTATCTGATTGCAGCATTAATGGGACCATAGAGAGTAAATACATACTGCCATCATTCACATCTTTGGGTAAATTTTGTTTGTATTCTGCATGCCTAGATGACCCATCGCAGCCCCACTTACTTGTAAGAGTGTAGTTGCACGGCGACAGCGACTCCAATGTTTCTGTTGAAAAAATTTCAAAAATTCGGTTTGTTGTGTGGTCCAGCAAACTTTGAAGATTGACTGAAGCGCTTGTTTCCGTTACATTAATGTTTTCTGGATAAAATTTTTCTTTTTCAGTCGATAGCTTGTTATAAGGTGGAAGAAAGCCTGAAAGTATACCCAATTTTTTATCTTATTGACCATTTGTATGAAATATTGGAAGTGACTTCGGGACGGAATTTGGCGGTTTCTTTTTTTTTTTTTTTTAATTGAAAGTACAGACTCGGACCTTTCATTTTTTTTTATAGTTAGAGGGCAAAGCACATAAAGTTTTTTTCCGTCAAAAAGTGAAAAGTTGATATTTTTTAGTATAGTTTTTGATAAATTATAATAATTAGTTTACTTTTCCAATTTCAATAATTTTTTTTTTATAAAAAAGTAAGTGCTATATTTTCACTAATAAAATAAAACAAAAGCCATAGCTATAAACTTACACACAAAAAAAGTTCTTTATTTGGACAATAATTTTAATCTAATTTCATTGAATAAATTTCCGTTGACTTCTGTTAGTTTTTTTAACTACAAAATTTCACTTTTCATAAAAAACCTTGTTGAATTTTTCTTATCCAAATATTTCTTTACAAAACCAAATCATTAAAATTTTGAAATTGGAAAGTTGAAAAATCCTATTTTTTCCGCCGAAATGCCACTGTGCGTCGCATTAGTTTTTCATTTTTTAAACTTCTATGAATTTGACGTCTCTGCTCAATGATGATCACTTATTGAATGAAGTAATTCAATTTTTAAAAGTTCTGATTCCTTTAATTTGCAAATGATTCCGCTATATTTCATGATTATAAATAAATTAAAAAAAAAAACTTAAAGCGGTTTCGCAGCTTATTTTTGAAGCATTTTTGCTGCAGCATCTTATAAAAAACTTCTAAATTAAAAAATCAAAAAATTTTGAATTGAAATAAAAAACGAATTTACTGCCCGTACAAATTTTTGGGGAGAAAGTTCATTTTATTGGGGAATTTGTTCATTGGGGACTAAGTACTCAGAGCCTGGTAAGCAGAGTGAACCATTTTTCAAGTCAAAGGCCTTTGGATCCCGGGCAAGACCGGGTAAAAATAGCTAGTTTATTATAATCTTGTATCTAATAAATGAATAATTTTTTTAAATTATTTTTGAGTTTTTCCGTATTTTTTTTTGCCCATACCTTGGATCAAACAATTGATTTAATAATGGTTGAGGTCAATTCTATGATCTGAAAAATCATAAAAAGCAATTTTTAATAAAATACATCTTATTTGCATTTAAATTTAAGTGAATATAGAATGATTTGCATGGGGGAACTTCTAAAACCTTCAAACACTAAACTAAGAAATATTTATAATTTTGGATCTTTAGCTCTACACGGTTCTTGAATATAAGGACGAAAAAACTGAAAATATCATAGAAAAACCACTAAAGCGCTCAAGAATAATTGCGTTTTTCTTCTTGATTGCTTTTTTCTTCTTGTTCTGTTCTATATTTTTGCACACCACTTTATATTATACGGGGTATATGTTGTTTACCAACAGTACACAGTAACCGGATGTGGACTACAATATTGATTTATATTCATTTAAGCTTCAACTTATTTTTTGTGGTTCGGTACTTTGTGGTTTATGACAGTGTTTTACAGTTACAGCAGTTTTACAATTGCATTGTTGGTGCTGGTACTTACAGAGGTCATAGCAGACATTGACACGACGTGCTAATTTATTGGTGCCCAATGTATTGGGACGTTCCATTTTGGAATTTTGTGTATGGGAATCATGTTGATCGCGACCACTAACCATGTGTGAGTGATTCTGTTGAGAGCCTCCAGTGCCGCCACCGGGCGGTGGCAGCATCGAGCCCTGACATGGTGGCTGTTCGGTATTGGGTGATAGTGTGCCATTACCACCATGTTGTGCATCAGTCTTGTCTTTTCTGGGTTCTGCAAAGAAAAATTTATATATGAACAGCATTAGAATGGTGATTACTCATTAAAATAAGCAAATCCAACAATTTATAAAGTTATTTTTTTTTCTTCATATTAACCTTGATAATTGCTTATATTTAATCCCCCTGTTAGACAAAATAACAACTTTATTTCAAAGTATGTTTTCTTCCGCAAAAATATGGCTGTCATAATGATAACAGGATTTATGAAAATTTATAATTAAGTTTTTCATTTCTTCTACTAAGTCTTAGCAAAGTCTGTTTGTCATTTCAAATAAATAATCTACTCAAAATTGTCGCATCATGTTGTTGAAATGATAAACGGCATTTCATCTGCGTTTAATATTTAAGTACAAGATAATTCATTTTGTACGTTTCTTGGCAGGACCTTGTTAATTGCGTGAAATTCATGTCTTCAATTTCATTTTAGAAACAAACAAGAAAGTTATAAATGGTAAAGCTCGACGATACAACATATTTTGTACATTTTTTAAAGTATGTTTTTTTTAAAGAAAAATTTCTCAGAAAAGAACCTATTCTTAGACAACAACCTTTTATTAAGTATATTTTCTTAAAAAGATATCCTTTCTTTAAAAAGTACCTTTTCTTAAAAAAATTATATTTTCTTTAAAAAAGTAACTTTTCTTAAAAAAGTTCCCTATCTTAAAAAGTATATTTTCCCGAAAACTACATTTTCTTAAAAAAATACCCTTTCTTAAAAAAGAATATTTTTTTAGAAAAGTAAACTTTCTTAAAAAAGCACATTTTATAGTTCATTTTCTTAAAAAACAACGTAAATTATCTTAGAAAACTTGATTTTCTTAAAAAATTATATTTCCTTAAAAGTTCATGGCTTTAAAAAAAGTAAATTTTTTAAAAAATGGGACGTTCTTCAAAAAGTAATTTTTTTTAAAGGACCTATTTAAAAAAATACATTTTCTTACCAAAGTACCATTTCTTAAAAAAAAACTTTTCTTTTTCTCAAAAAGTACTTTTTCTGAAAAAGTACTTTTTCTGAAAAAGTACCTTTCTTAAAAAAGTATGTTTTCTGAAAAAGTACCTATTCTGTAAAAGTATCTTTTCTGAAAAATTATCTTTTCTGAAAAAGTATCTTTTCTGAAAAAGTACTTTTTCTTTAAAATAACCTTTTCTTAAAAAAGTACCTTATTTAAACAAATAACTTTTCTTAAAAAGTACCTTTGCTTAAAAAGTGCCATTTCTTAAAAAAATTTATCTTTCCTTAAAAAACACATTTTCTTAAAAAGTTAATTTTCTTAAGAAAGTAAATTTTTTTAAGTAAAATTTTCTTAAAAAAATACCTTGACTTAAAAAAAGAAGCTTTTCTGAAAAATTACATTTTCTAAATAAAGTACATTTTCTGAAATAGTACCTTTTTTTAAAAGTACATTTTCTTATAAAAGTGCCTTTTCTTAAAAAAATACCTTTACTTAAAAGTCTTTTTTATTAAAAAAAATTTTTTTTCTTAAAAAAGGAAATTTTCTTGAAAAAGTACCTTGCTTTAAAAAACCTTTTTTTAAAGTAAATTTTCTTAAAAAAGTAGGTTTTCTTAAAAAAAATACTTTAAAAAACTATCTTTCTTACAAAATTAAATTTTTTTAAGAAAGTACTTTTCTTAAAAAAAATACTCAAAAAGTATTTTAAAAGTATTTTTTTTAAAGAACTTTTTCTTAACAAAGCACATTTTTTTTAAAAAAAGTTCGTATCGGGATGGTCTTTTATAAGGGGACTAGGATATAAGATTAGTTACCTTATAAAATAAGTACCTGTTCTTAAAAAGTAGCTTTTCTTAAAAAAGTACCTTTTCTTGAAAAGTACATTTTCTTAAAAAATATTTTCTTAAAAAAATATCTTTTCTTAAAAAATTAACTTTTCTCAAAAAGCACCTTTTCTAAATAAAGTACATTTTCTTAAAAGATGCCTTTTTCAAAATTTTTAAATTTTCTTAAAAAGTACATAAAAAATTACATTTTGTTTAAAATAATCTTTTCTTAAAAAAGTATATTATTTAAATAATAAAATTTCTTAAAAAGTACCATTTCTTAAAAAAGTACTTACTAAAAAAAGTACCTTTTTTTAAAAAAGTACTTTTCTAAATAAAGTACATTTTCCTAAAAAGTATATTTTTTTTAAAAGTACCTTTTCTTAAGAAGTAAAATTTTCTTAAAAAATACCTTGGCTTAAAAAAGTAGCTTTTCTGAAAAAGTACCTTTTCTAATAAGGTACATTTTCTGAAATAGTACCTTTTTTAAAAAGTAAATTTTCTTATAAAAATGCCTTTTCTTAAAAAGTAAAATTTTCTGTAAAAAATACCTTTAATTAAAAGTCTGTTTCCTTAAAAAAAAGTTTTTTTTTTCTTAACAAAGGAAATTTTCTTACAAATTAAAATTTTCTTGCAAAAGTACTTTTATTAAAAAAGATAATTTTCTTAAAAAAGTAAATTTTCTTAAAAAAGTAACTTTTCTCAAAACGCACCTTTTCTAAATAAAGTACATTTTCTTAAAAAGTACATTTTTTAAAAAAGTACCTTTTCTTAAAAAGTAGAATTTTCTTAAAAAAATACCTTGACTTAAAAAAAGCAGTTTTTTTTAAAAGTTAAATTTTTCTTAAAAAAGTACATTTTCTTGAAAATGTACCTTGCCTTAAAAAATAACCTTTTCTTTAAAATAACCTTTTCTTAAAAAGTACCTTATTTAAATAAGTAACTTTTCTTAAAAAGTACCTTTTCTTAAAATAAGTACTTATTAAAAAAATTAACTTTTCTAAAAAAGTACCCTTTCTTAAAAAAAGTATCTTTCCTTAAAAGAATACATTTTCTTAAAAAGTACATTTTCTTAAAAAAGTAAATTTTCTTCAAAAAGTACTTTTCTATAAATAAAGTACATTTTCTTAAAAATACCTGTTTTTAAAAGTACATTTTCTTATAAATGTGCCTTTTTTAAAAAGTAAAATTTTCTTTAAAAAATACCTTTACTTAAAAGTTTTTTTCCTTAAAAAAATTTTTTTTTCTTAAAAAAGGAAATTTTCTTGAATCAGTACCTTGCTTTAAACAAAAACTTTTTTTAAGTAAATTTTCTAAAAAAGTAGGTTTTCTTAAAGAAATACTTTAAAAAACTATATTTCTTACAAAATTAATTTTTTTAGAAAGTACTTTTCTAAAAAAAATACTTTAAAAAAGTACCCTTTCTTAAAAAAGTAAACTTTTTTAAAAAGTACTTTTTCTCAACAAATTAAGTTAATATCACGAAGGTCTTTTATAAGGGGACTAGGATGTAGGAATAGTTACCTTAAAAAAGAGTACCTGTTATTAAAAAGCAGCTTTTCTTAAAAAAGTACATTTTCGTGAGAAGTACATTTTCTTAAAAATGGTTTTCTTAAAAAAATACATTTTCTTAAAAAAGTAAATTTTCTTAAAATTTAAAATTTTCTTGCAAAAGACTTTTATTAAAAAGATAATTTTCTTAAAAAGTAAATTTTCTTAAAAAAGTAACTTTTCTAAAAAAATACCTTTTTTAAATAAAGTACCCTTTCTTAAAAAGTAAAATTTTCTTAAAAAATACCTTAACTTAAAAAAGTAGTTTTTCCCAAAAATTTAAATTTTCCTAAAAAAGTACAATTTCGTGAAAATTTACATTTTCTTAAAGAGTGCATTTTTTTTTTAAAATATACCTTTACTTAAAAAATTAAATTTTCTTAAAAAGTATTTGTTTCAAGTAACTTTTCTTAAAAAAGTACTTTTTGCAAAAAACACATTTTTTCTTAAAAAGTACTCTTAAAAAAAGTACCTTTCTTAAAAAGTACTTTTTCTTAAAAAAGTAAATTTTCTTAAAAATTTACATTTTCTTAAATAGTGAATTTTTTTAAAAATATACTTTTACTTAAAAAATTAAATTTTCTTAAAAAAGTATTTGTTTCAAGTAACTTTTCTTAAAAAAGTACTTTTTTCAAAAAACACAGTTTTTCTTCAAAAAACACAGTTTTTCTTAAAAAGTATTTTTTCTTAAAAACTTTTTTTCTTAAGAACTTTTTCTTAAAAAGTACTTTTTCTTAAAAAGTACTTTTTCTTAAAAAGTACTTTTTCTTAAAAAAGTACCATTCTTAAAAAGTACTTTTTCTTAAAAAAGTAAATTTTCTTAAAAATTTACATTTTCTTAAAGAGTGAATTTTTTTAAAAATATACTTTTACTTAAAAAATTAAATTTTCTTAAAAAAGTATTTGTTTCAAGTAACTTTTCTTAAAAAAGTACTTTTTTCAAAAAACACAGTTTTTCTTCGAAAAACATAGTTTTTCTTAAAAAGTACTTTTTCTTAAAAACTTTTTTTCTTAAGAACTTTTTCTTAAAAAGTACTTTTTCTTAAAAAAGTACCTTTCTTAAAAAGTACTTTTTCTTAAAAAAGTACATTTTCTTAAAAATTTACATTTTCGTAAAGAGTGAATTTCTTTAAAAATATACCTTTACTTAAAAAAATTAAATTTTCTTAAAAAAGTATTTGTTTCAAGTAACTTTTCTTAAAAAAGTACTTTTTTCAAAAAAAACATATTTTTTCTTAAAAAGTACTATTAAAAAAGTACCTTTCTTAAAAAGTACTTTTTCTTAAAAAAGTAAATTTTCTTAAAAATTTACATTTTCTTAAAGAGTGAATTTTTTTAAAAATATACTTTTACTTAAAAAATTAAATTTTCTTAAAAAAGTATTTGTTTCAGGTAACTTTTCTTAAAAAAGTACTTTTTTCAAAAAACACATTTTTTCTTAAAAAAAACACAGTTCTTCTTAAAAAGTACTTTTTCTTAAAAACTTTTTTTCTTAAGAACTTTTTCTTAAAAAATACTTTCTCTTAAAAAAGTACCTTTCTTAAAAAGTACTTTTTCTTAAAAAAGTACATTTTCTTAAAAATTTAAATTTTCTTTTGTGCATTTTTTTAAAAAAGTACCTTTATTGAATTTTCTTAAAAAAGTTAGTTAATATCGGGAAGGTCTTTTATAAGGGGACTAGGATGTATGATAATTATACTTTGCTCATGTAGCTAAATAACTCAAACATTGTGTCTCTTTGATCGATATAATTAATGGTGGGTCTAGGGTAAGTGCATTTGTAAAAACATAAAATGGTTTTCCGCCAATTTCAGTAAGGTTCATGTATGAGACAAAAGAGAACTTTGTCTGCCAACTTTTCTTTCAAACATCGATATATTGTTGACTTGAATAGGTCAACTAAATAAACATAAAAAATGTATTTTGAGGTGGTTACGTGTATTTGTTTACATCGCAGTGGTATACGTAAAACAACCAAGTGTTTACAATCAATTTAATAAATGACTTTGCCTTATATGGGTTAATAATGGTGCGGTTTAAAATTATTTAGTACATCGTATATCTTATTTCGTATTGCTTCAGTTATGGCTTTAGCTACTGTTACACCACTTTTAATTTTTTATTTTTATGGAAGAATATTTTTTTGTAACTTTTTGTTAGCAAAATATTCAAAGATTTCTAATTTGAAACATTAACACAACCGGTGCGGTGCGTTTTTCACTGCAAAAATAATCAATTTAATAAATGATTTTGCCTTATCTTTATACATATGTGGATTAATAATGGTGCGGTTTAAAATTATTTAGTACCTCGTATATCTTATTTCGTATTGTGCTTATTTACTTCATTTATGGCTATAGCTACTGCTACACCATTTCCAATTCGTATGGGAGAAAATTAAAATTTTTGTAACATTTTATTAGCAAAGTATTCTAAGATTTCTAATTTAAAGTCTTAACACAACCGGTGTGGTGCGTTTTGCACTGTAAATATAATGATTATCGCCGACGGCAGTAATTTTAGATTTTTCTAAAACAATTTTGTATAAATTTTCTAGTTTTAATTGCTTTCAAAATAACATTTTTAATTTTTTTTAACTTTCGAAATAATGAAAATTTAGATAAAAATATACCAGCAATTGAGAAAGAATGAGAGAATCCGATTGCATAAAAAATAAATTTGAATTTAATGCAGATACACTTTTTAAACTTTGATGTCTGATTTGTGTGACCAAACTGGTTGTGTTTATACTCTAAAAACTGTTCGTACAAAAATCCAAAAAATATTCCAAAGTAATAACTACAACTAGCAGATCCCAGCCCTCGAAATTCGAGTGCAAATTCTAGGAAATTATATTTTTTCATTAAATAAAGACCCTAAAGGTATGTTAATCAATTATAGCCAATTCACATATCAAGACAAAAAAACAAACTCATTTTTATTACAAACACATTAACCAATTTAATAAACACACAAATAGCATTGTATAATTATATGTATGTGTTAGTAGCAATTTTAAATGCAATTTACTCAAAACAGAGGAAAAAATTTAAAAATCTGTAAGTCTGCAAAATTGCTAAGAAGAAATACCTTTCAAATAATATACATTTGGTGAAAATCGGGATAAAACGGTAGAACAAAACATCGATCACAAAAAATCGCCTAGCCTATTAATACTATAGATTATAGTTTAAATTTACATAACTGAAGTATTTTAAAACTGCGTTGTTTCTAAATGCTTAGCAAAATAAGGAATCAATTGTTTTTTGAAAAAAAATGTTTGGTTTAAAAGTTTATTTGTGTGGAAAATATGTTTACTGGAAGGAAAAATATATACGGAACACATTTGAAACATAGCGGTAAATACATGGTATAGTTTATTTATAATTTAATTTTATCTTTCGATTAATTTAAATATCGCTTTTTTTCAAATATTATTTTACAAATAATTTTGCAAATGGTGTAAAATAATAAAATTACGTTCATGTGTTTGATTATATATGAATGTATTGCTAGGTATACAATAAGGACATTATGGTTGTTAATAATGATGATGTGTGACGACGAAGCTGGTGTAAGTGAAAAAATATTTTTTTTAATTGGTGTTAAATATCTGTTGAGGCCTAAAGCTGCGGGGAGTTTATTAGTCATTCAATGGTTTTTCCTGTTATAGCCAGTTAACCAACCATAAGCTGGTTTAATAAATTGAATTTTATGGTGTGACAACAATAAAAAAAAAAAAAAACCAACAAGGAATGGCTTACATAAATGTATATTCATATAAAAAAAAATTAGAGACTGTAGCTGCAATTTATGATGAAGGGAAAATTGGTCCATGTTTATTTATTAATAATTTACTTCAAGAAGTTATCAGCAATTTAAAATATTTATTATTTTTAAGACCACATATTTCAACATCTCTTGGCTAATGCTTGATCTTTATCACGAACATCATCATAATAAGAACTTCTTATTATACCCTCCACAGCACTGTTTTTAATGCATCGAAAAAATTATTTGCGACCCCTTATAACGATATAACGATGTCCATCTGTCCGTCTGTTGAAACCACACTCATTCTTAAAATAAACCATTAACCTGGGTAAAATTAGGATAACTAGTATAGACCAGCACTTGAAATTCGAGTGAAAATTCTAGAAAATATTATTTTTTCATTCAATTTAAAAAGTTATGAATATTTAAATGAGCCTAAAGGTATGCTAATCAATTTAAGTACTTCACAATTCAACACAGGGCGTGTCATATACAATTTAAATTATTCCCATTAACGGGGTGTAACGAATTATTAGAAATATTTTATTTTAGTTCATTTAATTTAATATATTTTTAATACAGATTAAATACAAATTTTATCATTCACAGCTTCTCCTCCATCTGAACTATAACTATGCCAATTTTCACAATACTCCATGCCCGCATATTGCTTAAAAAGGGAACTAAAAATTTACCTTCACGTATTAATATGTAGATACTGATTGTCATTATTTCGAGCAAGTTGGTTTTGCATTTGGAGCCTCTAGGCCCTATAGCCGAGGAATGACGTACGAAAATGTACAGATACTCCGACAAAATTTCATATAAAAAACTAAAAATAGTGAAAAATGTTTATACGTAACAGAACATGTGCATAAAGATATACTTAAACAGTGGGTGCCAATACATTGGAAACTTTTACCATATTCTAAATATCTCAATTTTGTTTTTTAATAATTTTTGCGTTAAGTCGTAAAATTCTGAATTTTTTTTTTTGCAAAATCGCTCTTTGGTGTGTTCTCCATCGAAACGTAACAAATTTGTTAAAAAAATACAATAGATAAAAAAAAAATAGACAAACGAAAAAAAAGTAGTTTTTTAGAGATGCCAAAACAATGGAAACTTTTACACCAGAGTTGATTAAAACAGCAAAAATAGAAGATGGTATGAAAGAAAGTGTACGATATCTTAACTGCTATTTAAATATTTATAATTTCTGAAGTTTTCTTTTAAGCTTTTTCTTATAAGCTTTAAAAACCAGAATAATAGATGATTTTACCGCTGGTCTTAAGCTAAGGAAAATTTCTGAGAAATATTCTATGAATAAATCCATACGGAGACTACTCAACATTTAGGTGATGAGCACCGGAATAAAGTCAAAGACTGGATATTTTTTAATGGCTAGAGAGTTTAAAATATGTTCAAAAGTGCTTTCTAAAGAGGTCATTAATAATCTGAAACTATAAATATATGCTCTATGTATATCCCGACGAGCAATTCAGTCTGTCTGTTGTATAATGAAACCACTGATATCAGAGAAAAATCGCTTGGCTTGCATATTCTTTGCTAAAGAACACATGAACTGGTCAAGACGGAATTGGAATACTGTTCTCGTTTCAGATGAATCAAAGTTTTTAGATTAGACGCAAAATATAGAAATGAAACTGTTAAGTTTGGCGGTGGCAAAATTATGATATGGAGTTGTTTTTCTGGCCAATGACTGGGTGCAATTCATATAGCAAAATATACTCTAACTGGATTTGGAAAATATGTCCCAGGAGGAAAATATGCCCCAGGTCTGGAAGTTACAACATGAAAATGATCCAAAACATACCTTCAATGTTTAAACCAAATGGCTACAAACTAGATAGTGTTTCGGAATGGCCAGCCTAATTACCAGATCTCAATCCCATAGAAAATCTTTGGGAAATTGTAGATGGAAAAATATGGACTCGAAATTACGCAAACAAGACAGATTTCATAGAGACAGTCAATTCAGAGTGACAAAAAATTTATATGGATATCTTCAACAATTTAATTGACTTTATGCCTCGGTGTTGTGACGCAGTATTAAAAAATAATGGATACCCAACAAAATATTGAAACGAAAAACACTGAAACATCAAACAACGAACAATTTTTACTGTCAGAGCCAAACCCTCGAAATTCGAGTGCAAATTCTAAAAAATTTTATTTTTTCATTTAATAAATAATTTAAAATAAAATTCATTAAATTTCATTATAAATATTTGTTGAACACACCGATGATATATAAATGGATTTGATAATAAATAATTTAAAAGGAGCCTTAAGTTATGCTAATCAATTTTAGCCAATTTTCAATTCAACGCAGGGCTTTTGATATTTATAATAAACGCACACACAGTATGCGCTTTATGTATGTGTTAGGAGCAACTTTAAATGAGCATTACTCAAAAAAAAATGTTCCAGACGGTGCAAATCTGTAAATCTGGTGGACAGCTAAAAAGAAATACTTTTCAAATGAAGTATGTTTGGAAAAAATCGGTTACTAACTATAGTTTTTATATCCGTCACAAGAAATCGCCTTGCCAATTAGTATTATAGATATACAAATTATCATTTTCTTCTAAATAAATGTAAGACGTAAACAAAACTATTTTTTATGGAAATTTTCGACGGTTTATATTAAAATTCCATAAAAATAAAACAAAAACAAATCAATTAATATACGGTTGTACGGTTTCTCTTGACCATACATATTATCGATGCGCTAAAAAGGAGTCTGCAACAAACATCGCCAGATATTTTGCTGATAATATTCCAAAAAACATTCTGCTTACAACAAAATGCACCGAAATGATGAGGACATTAACCACTTCTGCAACTGTCTTATGAATTGATTTTCTTGAGACGTGTTCGATGAAAAACTAAACAGGGCACTCGACTCCATATTAGAAACGGTTGTAAGAAACGATGATCTTGGTCCCATTTCTATACAGGTCCAACAATTGCGTCTTGAAGACACTCGCATAAGGAAAGAATTTCAAAGTGTTAAGAGAAGCTAGTACATGTAACAAAAGTGTTTTAAGTAAGGCTTATAAGCCACAGGCACTCGATGAATTTAATAAAATGTGTATTAATACCCTGAAGGATTCCGTCAATGTGGTTGAAGCCCCAAAAAATTGCTTTTGGTATGGAAGTTACTTCTGTTCTATCTAGAAGGCGGTTTCTCGTTGTATAACGATTATAAAGCTGATGAACGAAACAATAGATTCGTTTTACGCCAGATAGATAAAAATGTGAAATCGGTTTTATTGCCGATAAACCGATTTCCAGCAGTGACGACAACAAAAATAAAAAAAAAAAAATATTGCCCAAAGTGAATTACTATTGTAATATTGTGGTGAGAAACTATCAAAAAAACCATTCCTGGTGCTGCTGTGTCAAATGCTTTATCTAGCAATTATTGTACATGTTCTATTTTTTCTTAGTACACGAGCCAGAACACGACTTAAAATATAACTGAACTCGAACCTGTTTATTGTACATGTTCTGTTTTTTCTTAGTACACGAGCCAGAACACGACTTAAAATATAACCGAACTCGAACCTGTTTATTATACATGTTCTGTTTTTTCTCAGTACACGTACCAGAACACGAACTTCAAATAAAGCAACACTCGAATCTGTGTGGTTTATGTGTGTTCGAAACAAAAAATACGTGATAGAAAAATGTTCGTGTAAATAACGAAATATTAAAACGAACACAGTCATGATTGTGTTGGGCACCGTAGAAAATTTAGAAACTCACATAATTGATATGAAAATAAAGATATGTGTTGGCTGCTTTTGAACAGAACATTGTGTGTTTCATGTGTGTATTTTATGAACCTTGGAATAAGTATTCGCTGCAGAAAATTGCAAAAATAATCTATTTGCATTTAAATTGCGACCAACCAAGCCGTTTTTCTTCGGAAAAATTTTACCAAAAAGGAAAAATAAAATAACATATTGGTCTAACTAAATCTATGTACATAAAATTTGGTAACTTATTTAATTACATTAACAATTTAGATATATTTTTTCCTTTATGTACTCCCTGATAAACGCAATAACTTTTCTAGCTTTTAAAAAAATTATATTCTTTACTGGCTGAATGTCAATAAAATCATACACAAAGGCCACGCTATAGGCGTTTGAACGCGAGTTTCTACTGCACAAACGCTGGATGATATGTGTGGTCACAAGCATTAACCGCCTAAGTCGAAAATCATGCTTTCGAGAAAAATAGCTTTTCACATAAATGCAATGGGGCTTCATTACGACTTAGGTCAATATGTTTTCACTAATAACTTTTTAATAAAGATTGTTAGAGAGTTGGGGATTCTACGTAAATATAAACCGTTTTTAGTAGAATGCGATAGCATACATAACTTCAATCGTCGAAAATCATGCTTGCGTGCAAAATAACTGTTTATAAGTATAAATGTAATAGAGCTTCATTACGACTTAGGTCAGAATGTTTTCATTAATAACTTTTTAATAAACAGTGTTGAAGAAATGAGGATTTCACAGAAATATAAAGCATTTATAGTAGAGTACGATAGCATACTTAACTCAAATCGTTCTTAAGTCGACTTAAGCGGTTATCGCCTGGGACCACAGATATGTTGGTTCATTTACCTTGAGTTTCCAACTCTCGAAAGTTTAAGGATAGTACAATTGATGGGGAAGGTAGAAAACTGTTAACTTTCTTATATAACGCAGGTGGTATAATAGTTAATGGATGTTTGGCGGGAGATGCTGAAGGTGAACACACTTCTTTCTTACGTATGATGAAGTTTTTAATATATTGAAGGGTGAGAATTATATGCTCTTATACAAATTTATATCAAATTGTTTAAAATATAGAAAATTAATTATTTCTGAAGTACGATAGCTAAAGGACTCTAAATACTAGATCTATAGTATTAATAGGATAGGCGATTTCTTGTGACCGATGTTTTGTTCTACCGTTTTATTCCGATTTTGACCAAACGTATATTATTTGAAAGGTATTTCTCTTTAGCCGTTTTGCAGATTTACAGATTTTAAAATTTTTCCCTTATTTTGAGTAAATTACATTCAAAATTATACAATGCTATGTGTGTGTTTATTAAACTTGTTAATGTGTTTGTAAGTTTGTTTTGTTCATTCACAATAATAATAAACCAAAAAACTATTGGTTTGTGAATTGGCTAAGTTGAAAAATAAAGCTGGCTAGAAATTGCACTTGAATTTCGAGCGCTGGAATAATAATTTAAAATATTTTATTACGCCAATAAGACACACAACATTTAATGTTATGTCGTCCTATGATTTAATCATTGATTTATACCCTGTTTCCATAACACAATTCGTCACAGACTCCCGAAAATTTGTATGAAGAACAAAAACAAAAAACACTCAAATTTTCGTTCGTCTGTGACGAAATGTGTTATGGAAACAGGGTATTAATCATTGTTACTGTAACCTTCAGCGTTTTTTAGTAAAGGCTTGCAATGTTTTGTCAACGGCATAAAAATAAATACTTTAACATTTTTTTCTAAAGTTAATCTAAATTATGTCAATATTTTTTCTTTTTTAAATTCTTTCTTTTAACTCATACTCTCTGTCTGTCTGTCAGTCTGTCGTGGGTCAACCACATTCCCCCTTATTCAATTGATCTGAAACTTGGCTGTGAAAAAAGATTAATTTTGGGGTAGTCACGACAACTCACGCATAGTCACGCACAGTCACGGAGTGATCTAAATGTCATTTCACCTCATCCAATCCATCTGAAACTTGGTCCACACACTTGCTGTGAAAAAATTTTAACTCTGACTTAGTCACGCACAGTCACGCATGGTCACGCACAGTCACGCATGGTCACGCACAGTCACGGAGAGACTTAAAATGGATTTCGCCTTATCCAATCATTCTGAAACTTGGTCGGTATACTTGCTGTAAAGAAATATTAACTTCGACATAGTCACGCACAGTGACGCATAGTCACGCACAGTCACAGAGTGATCTAAATGTCATTTCCTTCATCCGCTCGATCTGAAACTTGATCCATACACTTACTGTGGAAAAAAGATTAACTTTGACTTAGTCACGACAGTCACGCATAGTCACGCACAGTCACGGAGTGATCTAAATGTCATTTCCCCTCATCCGATCGATCTGAAACTTGGTCCATACACTTACTATGAAAAAAAGGTTAACTTTGACTTAGTCACGCATGGTCACGCACAGTCACGGAGTGATTTAAAACCCATTTCCCCTTATCCGATCGATCTGAAACTTGGTCGATAGACTTGCTGTGAAAAAAGATTAACTTTGACAAAGTCACGCACAGTCACGCATGGTCACGCACAGTCACGGAGTGATCTAAATGTCATTTCCCCTCATCCGATCGATCTGAAACTTGGTCGATAGACTTGCTGTGAAAAAAGATTAACTTTGACAAAGTCACGCACAGTCACGCATAGTCACGCACAGTCACGGAGATATTCAAAACTCATATTCATAAGGGAAGAAAGAGTTTTAATAAAAACTTTGTTTTTATGGTTTAGATTATTTAAATAAATAAAACATAAAAATTTTTAAATTGATAAAAAAAAATTTTTTAATTTTATGATCCAATTTTTTGGTAATGACCGTTCAAGTCGCCAAAAATATATTTTGTTGAAAGTTTCCATTGTATTGTCACTCACGGTATAAAGTTTTTGCTTGTTATCTTATTATTGTTAAACATCATTGAAAAATCTTGTGTTGACGTCTCTTAGTGTTGATAACTTTTGTTATAATATTGTGTTTAGAAATATATTATACTCGTACTCATTTGGTTTCACAACAATACAAAAAGAAAAATAAAAAAGAATCTCAAACTATATCTTTTAATCAAATGTTATATTTAGTTTTCGTTTACCCTCCCTCTCTATTATGACCAGTCTAAAAAGTTAAATAAGAAAGAAAACAAAAAAAAAAAACTTTTACTTATTTAAACTTTAAGCATCATTAAGTTAAAATTGGAATAAAAATATTTTATTCGTAACTTTCATCCTCATTGTCCACTTGAAAGCAAATTAAATTATGTTCACTTACAATTTGCGGCCACTTTTACAATGTAAACTTGAAGTATATTTACATACTCGTAAATGTAAATATACTACGATTATTGGTACAAAATATGAACTGTGTTCGAAAGGAATCCGCAATTCCAAGAACTAGGCAACATTATATTATATTTTTTGCTATAATTTCCTTATTATTTGATTATACCACCTTTAACCTTTATGTTAATAAATTGGTTGTTGCGTAATTGAATGGAAATTAGATTTTTTGTTGGATTTTTTTTGTATTAATATTAATGATTTCTTTCCAAAGTAATTATTAGTAAAGGTATTTTTTCTAGCAATAGCGATAGAATAATAAAAAAAAACACCAACACAAGTTTTGAAATATATTTTGAGGAGGGCGATTTAAATATATATGTTGAGTTAATTGAGGTTTAGAATAAAGGTCTCTTTCTAAAAATAATATTTTTGGTTTGTTTTCATCTGAAACGTTTTATATAATGAACTTTTTAATAATAATATTTTTGGTTTTTTTTTCATCTGAAACGTTTTATATAATGAACTTTTTAATAGGAAGTGGACTACATAGTATAAAAAATAATTGGTTGAACTTATGAAATATTAATTGTAATTTGGGTTTACACTCAAACTAATTGTTATTTATCATGCAATTATTTATGCATTATGTTAGGGGTTTGGAATTAAACAAGTGTCAAAAAAGAACTTAACAAAACACTTTTTTATTAAAAACAACCAAATGTGTTTTTTTGGATATTTATTTGCAACAGGATGTAAAATACAAATTTTAATTTAAATAAGAGCATATAAATAGGGGATATTAATAAAAAAAATAATGTGAGTCCGATCACATGGGAGATGTGTAAACATCTAGTAATTAAAGATTTTTTATGTCACTTTTTAAAAAATCAAACAGAAAACGTCATCTATGTATCACTTATAGCAAATTTGTGAGGTTGTTGAATTATGTATGTATATGTTATACTTTTATATTGTGAAATTTTTAACATTTAACAGTAAAGGGTTGTTGAATTAGCTGAAACAATTTTATATCATAATTTTTTACGGGTCACAGCGTAACATATAAACTCACATGTTATGCTGTTTTTGTGATTGTATTGTGAAATAGAAATTTACCCCCCTGCGCGTATAGATGTTTACACATCAAAAATTCGAAAATTTTTAGGATTCATATGAAACATTTATATTTGTATATAAAAGAGAAAGTTTATTTGTTTGTTTGCTTCACAGTGACTTACTGTATACCAGGTGTATGTGTAAGTTTCTTCCGTTTTTCTTTGGTAAAAAATCGCGTTATTTTAAAGGATATAACGGTGCTGCAGTAAAAAAACATATTTGGAAAGCCAACTAGCGTGAGTTAGAGGTCCTTTGAGTACATTAAAAATTGTGTCAAAAAATTTCAGAAAAACGTTCAAATTCGGAAGTTATTTTAAATGATGTTCATCAACTTATCGAACCTGTAACTCAGTCAGTTGTCCGAATTTAATTTTAATGGGTTTGGAAAGTAAACTGATTACGCTTTAAAATGACGTGCATCTTTTAATACATTTGTTAGTTATAAGTATTGCTTTTGTTAAGAGTGTCAAAAAAAAACCCCGAAATTTATCGTATTTTTTGATTTTGGTAACTTTTCATTGCTTATTTTGATAAGAAAGCTTATAAAAAAATCATGTGAGTTCGATCGCAGTGGAGATGTGTAAACATTTAGTAATTAAAGATTTTTTTATAGCACTTTCTTAAAATTAAACAGAAAGCGTATCACTTATAGCAATCAATTGCAGGGGCTCTGTTAATATAAAAATATTTATTATTATTTATTATTTTAACCGGTTAATTTTTAATTTTTCGTTTTTTATTTTTTGTTTTTAATTTTTCGTTTTTCTTTTTTCGTTTTTCATTTTTAATTTTTAATTTTTAATTTTTAATTTAAAATTTTTTTTTTTTAATTTTAATTTTTCATTTTTTATTTTTCATTTTTCATTTTTTATTTTTCATTTTTAATTTTTTTCTTCATTTTTCATTTTTCATTTTTCATTTTCCAATTTTTATTTTTCTTTTTTCATTTTTTATTTTTCGTTTTTTATTTTTGAATTTTCATTTTTAATATTTCATTTTTTATATTTAATTTTTTATTTTTCATTTTTCATTTTTTATTTTTCATTATTGATTTTAAATTTAAGTTTTTGATTTTTCATTTCTTATTTTTCATATTTCATTTTTTATTTTTCGTTTTTAGCTTAAATTTTTTTTTATTCAATTTTTAATTTTTAATTTTTAATTTTTAATTTTTAATTTTTAATTTTTAATTTTTAATTTTTAATTTTTAATTTTTAATTTTTAATTTTTAATTTTTAATTTTTAATTTTTAATTTTTAATTTTTAATTTTTAATTTTTAATTTTTAATTTTTAATTTTTAATTTTTAATTTTTAATTTTTAATTTTTAATTTTTAATTTTTAATTTTTAATTTTTAATTTTTAATTTTTAATTTTTAATTTTTAATTTTTAATTTTTAATTTTTAATTTTTAATTTTTAATTTTTAATTTTTAATTTTTAATTTTTAATTTTTAATTTTTAATTTTTAATTTTTAATTTTTAATTTTTAATTTTTAATTTTTAATTTTTAATTTTTAATTTTTAATTTTTAATTTTTAATTTTTAATTTTTAATTTTTAATTTTTAATTTTTAATTTTTAATTTTTAATTTTTAATTTTTAATTTTTAATTTTTAATTTTTAATTTTTAATTTTTAATTTTTAATTTTTAATTTTTAATTTTTAATTTTTAATTTTTTATTTTTCATTTTTCATTTTTTATTTTTCATTATTGATTTTAAATTTTAGTTTTTGATTTTTCATTTCTTATTTTTCATATTTCATTTTTTATTTTTCGTTTTTTAGCTTAAATTTTTTTTTATTCAATTTTTAATTTTTAATTTTTAATTTTTAATTTTTAATTTTTAATTTTTAATTTTTAATTTTTAATTTTTAATTTTTAATTTTTAATTTTTAATTTTTAATTTTTAATTTTTAATTTTTAATTTTTAATTTTTAATTTTTAATTTTTAGTTTTTAATTTTTAATTTTTAATTTTTAATTTTTAATTTTTAATTTTTAATTTTTAATTTTTAATTTTTAATTTTTAATTTTTAATTTTTAATTTTTAGTTTTTAATTTTTAATTTTTAATTTTTAATTTTTAATTTTTAATTTTTAATTTTTAATTTTTAATTTTTAATTTTTAATTTTTAATTTTTAATTTTTAATTTTTAATTTTTAATTTTTAATTTTTAATTTTTAATTTTTAATTTTTAATTTTTAATTTTTAATTTTTAATTTTTAATTTTTAATTTTTAATTTTTAATTTTTAATTTTTAATTTTTAATTTTTAATTTTTAATTTTTAATTTTTAATTTTTAATTTTTAATTTTTAATTTTTAATTTTTAATTTTTAATTTTTAATTTTTAATTTTTAATTTTTAATTTTTAATTTTTAATTTTTAATTTTAAATTTTTAATTTTTAATTTTTAATTTTTAATTTTTAATTTTTAATTTTTAATTTTTAATTTTTAATTTTGAATTTTGAATTTTTAATTTTTAATTTTTAATTTTTAATTTTTAATTTTTAATTTTTAATTTTTAATTTTTAATTTTTAATTTTTAATTTTTAATTTTTAATTTTTAATTTTTAATTATTAATTTTTAATTTTTAATTTTTATTTTTTAATTTTTAATTTTTAATTTTTAATTTTTAATTTTTAATTTTTAATTTTTAATTTTTAATTTTTAATTTTTAATTTTTAATTTTTAATTTTTAATTTTTAATTTTTAATTTTTAATTTTTAATTTTTAATTTTTAATTTTTAATTTTTAATTTTTATTTTTAATTTTTAATTTTTAATTTTTAATTTTTAATTTTTATTTTTTAATTTTTATATACAATTTTCATTTATATATATCTGTATATTAATATATTAATACGCGAGGGAAAATCTTTGTGCCCGTTTTTAAGTAAAATGCGCGAACGAAGGATTGTGAAATTTGGCATAGTTATAGATCATATGGAGGAGAAGTGCCGAATGATAAAATTTAAGTATACTATGTGTTGAAAATATATTAAATTAATATTAATAAGAAATAATTTTATAAGAGCCTAAAGGTATGCCAATCAATTTTAGCCAATTCAAAATTCATCGCACTTCAAAATAATTGTATGTCACCCACCCTGTTTTGAATTGTGAATTGCTAGAATTGATTAGCATACCTTTAGGATCTTATAAAATTATTTATTAACAAACTCATTTTATATCTTCTGTGTGTTCAACAAATATTTTTAATGAGTTTTATTTAAAAAGTGTTGAATTGTGAATTTGCTGAGGCTCGTATAAAATGAAAAATAAAAGTTTTCTAGAATTTGTACTTAAATTTCGAAAATATAATTTTTATATATATTATTACTAGCAGATTCCAGCGCTCGAAATTCGAGTGCAATTTCTATGCAGCTTTATTTTTCAACTTAGCCAATTCACAAACCAGCACTTTTATGGTTAATTATTAATGCGAATGAAGATAACAAACTCATTAACAAACACATTAATAAATTTAAAAAACACACACATGGCATATATATAATTTTATGTTTGTGTTAGTAGCAACTTTAAATGCAAATTACTCAAAATAAAGGAAAAAATTTAAAAATCTGTAAATCTGCAAAACGGCTAAAAAGAAATACCTTTCAAATAATGTACGTTTGATGAAAATCGGGATAAAACGGTTGAACAAAACATCGGTCACAACAAATCGTCTAGGCTATTAATATTATAGATTTTTTTAATTTCATATAAAAAATAATGTATATTCGCATATAAAAGCATGTAATGTTGAAGTGGTCAAAGCGGCTATATCTACACAGACAGAAAAAAAACGCCAACCGAATTGTTCTGAAGCTTAAAAACTCCATTTTCGATTGTATCAACAAACATTTTATAGCAACTAACCATTTTCTATTATGATAAAATATTTACAGTTAATACAATAGAATTGTAATTCTAATCAACTCAAAATTCGGTTATTATCTTTATCACAATTCGGTTGGCAATAAATTTGGTACCCACAACAAATCTGTTTTCTGTGTGTAGCCTACCTGAATAAGGGTTGAAACCCCATGGGAGTAGATTCTAAAAGGTTATAAGAAATTTATTTTAATTGATCGGTAC
This sequence comes from Cordilura impudica, assembly GCA_963682025.1. Classification (NCBI taxonomy): domain Eukaryota; kingdom Metazoa; phylum Arthropoda; class Insecta; order Diptera; family Scathophagidae; genus Cordilura; species Cordilura impudica. The sequence continues at coordinate 34,185,831 of OY821519.1, read as the reverse complement.
AAAAAAAGGTGGATCTAGATCAAATATTTCTGGTAGTTACAAAAATATCAGCACAAACTCATTATACCCTGTTATAGGGTAATAATAGCATATGCCAACATTCTTTTCACACAGAAATATGTACTTAATTAAAGAAAAAAAGAAAAACTCAAAATATAAACAATTCTAAATAATTTAGTTTCTAATTTGACGTCAAACTTTCTATTTACTATTTTTCCGGTATTTATCTTCAAAATATAGGATAGAAAAAACAACTCGCATAAAAACTAATAAAAAAATCACTGTTTATTTGTTAAATAATAGATATAAAAAAAAAAAACAACGGAAGACTGAGGAATTTGTATATAAAAATAATTAGCCAAGCAAAATATTTATTTATTTTCAATTTAGATCCAGTTCAATCCATTTCAAATTCATACACTGTTTAAAAGAAATCAACATGAAAAAAACAAAACAAATTTATTTGTAATTAATTGACATCAAATGTTTATTTATTTGTGAACACAGATTGATGCAAATAATGATGAAAAATACCGATACCTCCACCAACATTCATTTCAACATAAATAATTTTAAATGAAGCAAAAATAGATTTTTGCTACAAAATATTCTAAAAAAAAACTACACCCACATTAATGTTGATTATGATTAAGACAGGGACGTGTTGAGCGTGGTACACATCTAGGGGATTAATACTTTTTCTTAGAGGAATGTTCTAATAAATGTGTTATAATGAAATTGTCTAATGGCAAACCCATATAGCTTTGACAAAAATTAGAGCAAACTTAAAAAAAAAATCGTGCTGGTTCCAGAGGGCTTCATGGATACTTAGAGGAACGACATTTACAATAGTTTGGAAAATTGGTGGATTTGATATCCGGAAAACCATATCGCTGTCTTATGGCCTTACGTATTTTATTATATATGACATAAAATTATATATGACATAATACACCAAATAAAATGTTTAGAGGATGGTCTCCGCAAAATAACATATCGAAATCTTCTCAAAATCGGATTTCAGCATCGATGGTTAGCCGTTAATAGGTTAAAAACTTACGTGCAGAATTATGAACATAAACTAAAATGTCAATGCCAACGATGTTTCTTGTATGGGTGGTGTTATCATTTCATTGTGAGTGATGCTGTCAGAATTTATAATAAATTTTATTAAGTGATGATAAATTTCTTTATATTTTTTGGTGTGAATGTTAAACGGGCAATTAAACACAGGAAATGAATAAATTTGAAAAATAATTTCTTAAAGCAAAATTTAATTTACATTTCAATGTATTTATTATAAACAATTTGAATTCTTTTAATAAAAAGAATTTTTAGAAAAATTTAGTTTTCTTAAAAGTTTTAAGAGACGATTGAGTTAGAAGTTTCTATAGAAGTTCAGTCTAAAAAACTTGTGTCTAAAAAAAAAACAAACTGAGAATTTGACGTAATCTATAATATTAATAGGCTAGGCGATTTCTTGTGACCGATGTTTTGTTCTACCATTTTATACCGATTTTGACCAAACGTATATTATTTGAAAGGTATTTTCATTTAGCGGTTTTGCAGATTAAAAGATTTTTTAATTTTTTCTTTTATTTTGAGTAAACTGCATTTAAAGTTGCTACTAACACATACATAAAATTATACATATGCTTTGTGTGTATGTATTAAATTTGTTAATGTCAATGAGTTTGTTTTCTTCATTCGCAATCATAATAAACCAAAATAGTGTTGGTTTGTGAATTGGCTAAGTTGAAAAATAAAGTTTAGATATTGCAGTCGAATTTCGAGTGATGGAATCTGCTAGTGTACTTAAATACAGACTGCAAAAAGGTAACAACAGAATGAATTTTCGTATGTCACCACAGAAATTTAATAGCAATAAACTAATTTCTGTTAGGGCAAAACATTTATGGTTGAGACAACAGAATTGGTATTATAAAACATCAAAAATCATTTATCAGATTTATCTAAAGTCGTTAGTCACAACGAATTTGTTTTCTCAGTGTATTAATTATACCCTATACCACTCTGAATCACTTTCTGAGTCGACTTAGTGATGTCCGTCCGTCCGTCTGTGGTCTGTCTGCTTGTCCATGTAAAACTTGTAATCAAACTACAGGTCGCAAATATGAATATATGTAGGTATGTTGATGAAATTTGGTATATAAGTTATGATCCATACATGGGAAGGACGCTGAGCGCCTCACAAAAACTCGCCTCTTGGAACCGAACACTTCAAACTTCGATACATCGGACAAAACGTTGAAAGCGGGTGGCTTAAACGGTAGAATCGCCTTGAAATAACCTCATCTTCACCCACAAAATAAAAAAAAAAGATTAGAGTGGGTAAAAAATATGAAATCTGGCCTTTCAACGACTGGTGCAAGGTCCTTTGATCGGATGATTATGTTTGAAGTGGTCGGCTCTAAGAGGAGCGCTCAGCTTTAGAACATGCGTCGAATGCATGTCTAGTGCCAATAGTCAAACACGGGGGAGGTTCCGTATTGTTTTGGGGTTGTTTTGCTGGCGAAAATGTTGGCGAAGATATACTCAATAGAACCTAGTACAAACTGTCCTGAAACATCGTGCGATGTTCACTGTATTATGAATTGCATATTTCATAAACATAGAGCAAAAATTTTTAGGCCGTATTTAGAGACCCAGGAAGCAGCTGAAACCTGTAAAGTTATGGATTGGCAACCACAGTCACCTGACCTCAATTCTATACTGTGGGATGAATTGGACAGGAAGGTTCGAACTACTTGTCCTACATCTAAGGAAGACCTGTAAAACAAACTGCAGGGATCATGGAACCAGATCATTGCAAATATTTTGAAAAAATTGATGCAAATGATGCCAAGAGTCTGTCGTGAAATTATACAATATAGAGGTGGTTACACTGATGAATCTAAACTTTAAGAATAGAGCATAGTTGCAAAACCTAAATGAATTTATTGAGATTTAAAATATAACAAATTCGGTAAAATTTTTTTTTATTTTGTGCTTGAAAAAAAAAAAGAATACAATCGAAAGTTTTGTGAAAACTGCTTATATTTAGACCAATTCCTTTTAATTAGAACAATAATTATTAATCAGAAAAAAAAATCTGGAGCCCATCAAATATATATATGTATTTTTCCTTATAACAAGCAGAGTTGATATAGAGATATCCATCTGTCCGTCCGTGGAAATCCCGATCACATCCTCAGTAAGTCCTCTGGATTGCTTATTTAAAGAGAAGATGATTCATTGACTTTCTGAGCAGGTTGCTATTTAAAATTATCAGAATCGGTTCAATAGGTTCGGAGTTATCAATGAAAAAGTAAACAAATCTCGAAAAATAGGATTTTTTTCCATTTTGTTCTAGTTGTTGTTGATATACTAAATATTTTAATTTGAGTATGATAGCTGTAATATTTGTTGTTGTGGTTTTTGTTTAATAGACACACGCGCATCATATATGTGTGTGTTAGTAGCAACTTTAAATGCAATTTACTCAAAATAAAGAAGAAAATTCAAAAATCTGTAAATTTGCAAAACGGCTAAAAATAAATAACTTTCAAATAATATATGTTTGGTCAAAATCGGGATAAAACGGCAGAATAAAACATCAGTCACAAGAAATCGCCTTGCCTATTAATATTATAGATATATATTTATATTTATTTTATTTTATTTTTATTTTTTATTTTAAAATTATAATTGAATAACAAAACAATGCCCATGACCTGATCTATACAATTTTTTTCATTAATAACAACGTATGTCGCTATGTGTCGTTTTCTGAGAAAATAATTTGTCAGCGATCAAACGTAGATTGACATACGTCGATAGTGCTGCAAATTAATTTAATAAACATTTAAGTTACGTCGTTATTTAAAGAAAAAAACTCAGAAATGGTCAATATTTTTGTTTTAAAAATTAAACACATGTAAAGAGCATTAAAAATTAATATATTTGGCATTGTTAACTCAAAACTGACAAAAATCGACATACGCGGTTATTCCAGAAAACCACAGATATTCCCTCTGCATAGCGGTGTGGAGGGTATACAACAATTTTTTTTTACAAAGTTTCTGCGCAAATGTCCTTCAAAAAATGCCTGCAATTGTAAGATCAAGTATAAAAAAAGATTCTCCAATTCGAAAATATTTTTAAAGAGAAAATTTCCCAGATTCTACCAAATTTTTAAAAAGATAAAATTTTTTTTTTCTCTTTATTAAATTGCAATCTATCATATGATAATAAGCAAATTTGATATTATCAGCTATAATAAAAATAAGCTTATAGTATATTATATCAATACTAGCAGTGCAAATTCTAGGCAACTTTTTTTCAACTTAGCCAATTCACAAACCAACACTTTTTTGGTTTATTATTGTGAATGAAGAAAACAAACTTACAAACACATTAACAAATTTAATAAACACACACATAGCACGGTATAATTTTATGTATATGTTAGTAGCAACTTTAAATGCAATTTACTCAAAATAAAGGCAAAAATTTAAAAATCTGTAAGTCTGGTGAACAGCTAAAAAGAAATACCTTTCAAAAAATATACATTTTTTTAAAATCGGGATAAGACGGTAGAACAAAATATCGGTCACAAGAAATCGCTTAGCCTATTAATATTATAAATGTAATATCATTATGATAGTTTCAGAAGTTTATAAAATTATACAATATATTTACAAATTTATTCCCTAAATGGGAGAGCTAACACATGTATTCTTCTCAATCTTTTTGTTTCATTGTTTTCATCTAATAAACAAATGGCTAATGTATTAGAGTGATAACTCAATCAACTTAAATATTTATCCGAAAACCTTTTGATTTCATCCTTCACTTTCGGTATGTTGAGATCATTATGAATTGTATTATTTTCCACAAACCATGGTGAGTTCAGGATAGTCCGCATTGACTTAGATTGAAATCTCTATAATATTTCCACATTGGATTTGCTCGCAGTTTCCCAGAGATGGATACCGTATATCCAAATTGGTTTGATGATCACTTTATAAAGTCATATTTAATTTTCTGCTCTTAGGTGCGATTTTGGACGAATAAGCCAATACAACTTTTTAAATTTATTGTTGAGTTATTGGCGTTTATTTTCAATATGATTTTTCGAAGTCAGTCATATACATTCTAAGATCCATATACATTCCAAGATACTTGATATAGTTTTTATGTGGTATAATTTCATTGTTGATGCTGACAGGGTGACAGTCACCTTTTCTCATTGTATATGTACAGTCGTTGGAGTTGTTTAAGTCGAATGTTGAGTTGGTTTTGCACTAAAAAAGATGATTCGGTTTGCATTTTGCTAGCTTCCAATATAGCTGTATCGTCTGCATATGTTGCTGATAAAACATTATCATGCACTGGTAGGTCAGATGTGTATATAGAACGGACAGAGCAGTATTTTTTATTCTCCAAGGCTTCTAACATATGAGTATTGTACAATTCTATGACATTACTCAGGGGTCCAATGCTTGTAGAGAAAGCCTAACTGATGCTCTGGTATTATGTTAAGCGCTTTGATCAAGGGCGTGATTGTACGATTGAATATTCTTTCGAATATTTTAGAAAATGTCGCCAGCAAGCTTATAGGTCTGTATAGGTCTGTAGGTAAATCTATATATTAAAACGTGAAGGTAAATTTTTAGTTCCATTTTTAAGCAATATGCGGGCACAGAGGAGTGTGAAAATTGGCATAGTTATAGTTGATATGGAGGAGAAGCTGAGAATGATAAAATTTATGTTTAATCTGTCTTAAAAATATATTAAATTTAGTAAAAGAAAATATTTATAATAATTCATTACACCCTGTTAATGAGAATGATTTAAATTGTACATCACACGCTCTGTGTTGAATTGTGAATTGCTGAAATTGATTAGCATACCTTTAGGCTCATTTAAATATTCTAAATTTTTCATATACATATATAGATTAAAAATACATTGAAAGAAAAAAATTTCCTAGAATTTGCACTCGAATTTGAAGTGCTGGGCTATACTAGTATATGCTAAAAATACGAATAATAAAATTTTTTTTTGAGGTTTTTGAGCATTTCAGCATTGATCTGAGCATAACCTGGTGATTTTTTGAGTTTAAATTACTAATTTCGTTTCATATTTCAGTTGGTTTTAAGCGACTTATTGTAAGATCCATTTGTCAGGGTGAGTTAAGCAATTTTAGTACATCAGCTTCATCTAAAGAACTAGACTTAAAATTGAATGGTTTGAAAATCTTTTCTAAATACAGAGCAAAACCCGATGCCTTCTCCTAGTTAGATTTGAGACATCTATTTCATTCATCCTTGTGGTATTCCACAGATTATGTTCATTACGAGCTGTTGGGTCTAAGTTTTGCAGATAATTTTTTATAGAGTTGTTCTTAAATTTTTGGAGTTGAGTTGATTCTTTCGTAGCTTTGTTGAGGTTCCTCTTATCACATGGGTGATGTCGTGTTTGGCATTGTTGAGGGTTTTAATTTCGGTTGAAACTATGAATTTATTGTTATTTGATAAACTGTCGTTTGAAGGCGTTGAAAGTACGGAGGCCTCTTGCCATAGATTCGTAAAGGATTCATCAGCTTCGTCGATTTCAACTCTTGTTTTCAGAAAAAATGTTTAAGTTCATGTTTTTGTCAATCCGGTATTCAAATGATTCGATATCGGGTTTTTTTTGGGAAAATAGATGACCTGTAGTATAACAGAGAGTAGTATATTTTTAAAGCGAACAAAATATCTTACCGTTCTTTGAAAAAAAGGTAAATAAATCAGACATTTCAATGTGGATAATCCTTCAGATATTTAGGTTTTTCTTAAATAAAATTTCTCATATTCTGATGACATTTCCCCCTAATTTTATTTTTTTCCACCTGCCTTTTTTTCAATAAATAACGCACACAAATATTAATAATTTGCATAAACTTGTTGAAACTAATTAAGTGTTGTATGGCCATGTTAAGTTTGAAACTACATAAAGCAAATCTTGTGTGATACCAGTAGAAAAACAACATTTCTCGTTAAATGAATATTCGCATTGAGACAATGAAATTCCTGTAAGATATGTGGAACACACTCGTACATATTCATGAAAATTGAAATGTTAAATTAGATTTTACCTAGAAACATACAGACATAAAGTTTCATAAAATCTGGTACAACCACATAGTTTTGCTGAGATTATTTGGCATTTAGCCAAATAACAATAATATTTATTGCAGAAACTTGCAGATACCGATACGTACAATTTTGTCTATTTAACAAAAAGAATTCGCATAGTAAAGTTAAGTGAGTGGTATAAAACAATAAAACAACATAAACAATATAATTAACCCTTGAATGGATATAAATTTAAACGAAAGTAGTTTCGATGCAAGGCTGATGGTTTTAAAAAATAATATTTTAAGATATTTTCTATCAAATACTTCTGGCCATCTGAGGGTTAATTTGCTTCCTTATATATTTTCAAGCTCGAGGGCATGATATTGTTAATGAACTTTAGTTTTTTGTTTGTTTTGTTTTTTAACTAAATAAAATTCTTTTAAATTCTTGAAAGCACACTAAATATAACGGAATACATAATTTATGTGTTTTTAAAATATTTAGCATGAAACAAATTATTGTTTTCAATTGTTAAAGATTTTTCTTTATTAAGTAGTTTCTTTTTTGTATATATCGTTCTAGAACTTTTTGTTTTTGGTTATTTTTAAAAAATACTAACTGTCACAGTAAATGACAAATGCTAAATTATTTATTTTAAGTTTGAATAATAAATGATATATTGCAACAATTTAAGGAGGCATATATTAATTGTTCTTAAAATGTGAAGTTCAATAAATATTTCAAAACAAAAATAGTTTTTAAATTGATAATATACGAAAAAAAACTAGATAGAAAATTCCTTGAACTCTGAGTTTATTGCTTTTTGAAAAAATCGGCAGAATATGCCCATAGTTTATACAGAGAAAGGTACTTGGAATCTACCATTTTTTTTTTTATAGAAAGTTTGAGTGTTTATATAAAATAAGTTTAATAAGTCCTCAATAAAGTCTTCGAAATCTGATAGTTCTTCGATTTGACTAGGTATTTGTTATGATTGTGAATCAAAAATGTATTTCAGTTTATTTATTTATAATAAAATATTAAAATTTATTTTTACTCTAATTCTAAAAGTGATGCAGTCTTTTCTTTATACCAACGCACATTCATTTCTATGAGACATAGTTGTATTTTTTCCTATTCTCAGTCGTTCTTTGAAAGTGTTGTACCAACAGTATTCAAAATCTGAAGGGATTCGTACATATCTAACGGTGGTGATTCAAAAAAATATCCCACATAGTTGAAATTTCTATATAAAGCATTGCTCACGTTAAATCTGGCGCGCTCTTTAAGCGCTTTACAAATACGTAGCGGTGGAAAATACACCCAACGTTGTTCTGATAAATATTTAAATGATCGATAAATATTGTACGCGTGGTGAGCAAAACAGAATAAAAAATGCTCCCAATTTTGTATACAAATAAGTCTACTTTAAATTAAAAAAAAAAAAATCGTAAAAGTCCCTTTTCTTAAAAAAGTACGTTTTTCTTATAAAAGAAAGTTTCATAATATGTATTTTTCCTAAAAATATTGCCCTTTCAGTGTCCATTTTATTAAAAAAAAGCAATTTTTAAAAAAAAACCTAAAATTTCTTAAAACATAATATTTTCTAAAAAAGTAAATTTTTTGCAAAAAGTAAATTTTCTTAAAAAATAATTTTTCTAAATAAGTACTTTTTCTTAAAAAAAAAAAAAATACTTTTCTTAAAAAGTATATTTTCCTAAAAAAATACTTTTTCTTTTTAAAGTAACTTTTCTTTAAAAAAAATTATTTTTCTTAAAAATACTTTTCCTTAAAAATGTACTTTCGCTCAGAAAAGTAAATTTTCTAAAAAAGTGTTATTCATTAAAGAAAAGTACCTGTTATTAAAAAAAATACCTCTTAAAAAAAAAACACCTTTTATTAACAAGTACATTTTCTTGAGAAACACGTTTTCATAAAAAAATATTTTTTCTTAAAAAAGAACGCAATTTTTAAAAAGTATCTTTTCTACAAAAAACAGATTTTCTTAAAAAATACCTTTTCTGATATAAGATTTTTCTTAAAAAAATACCTTTTCTGCAAAAAGTACTATCTTAAAAAAGTATTTTTCTTAAAAACTGCCTTTTTAAAATAGTACTTTTTCTTAAAAAGGTACAAAATCAATTTTTTATAAATAAAATTTTTTAAAAAAGCTCTGACAGAAAAATTAATGCTATAAAATAAATTAATAATAAACCGAAAATATATAAATATTTATTTATAAACAAACAAAACAAAATTATCCGCAGATTTTCTTTAAAAAGTACCTTTTCTGATATCAGATTTTTCTTCAAAAATTCTCTTTTCTGAAAAAAGTACTCTCTTAAAAAAGTATTTTTCTTAAAAACTGCCTTTTTAAAAAAGTACTTTTTCTTAAAAAGGTACTTTTTTTTATAAAAAGTAAATTTTATTTAAAAACGTACATTTTCTTCAAAAGTATATTTTCGTAAAGAAGTAAATTTTTTCAAAAAAAGTGCCTTTTCTGATATAAAATTTTTCTTAAAAATATCTTTTCTTAAAAAAGTATTTTCTTAAAAAAAATTTTTTTTTTATAAAAAAAAAACTTGTTTAAAAAGGTACCTTTTTTAAAAATGTATACTTTTTTAAAAAAGTACATTTTCTTAAAAAGTACATTTTCTTAAAAATTACCTTTTTTTTATCTAAAAGTATGATTTCTTAAAAAACTACCGTTTGTTAAAAGTGTACTTTTCTTTAAAGTGCCTTTTCTTAAATATGTAAATTTTCTTAAAAAAGTACGTTTTCTTAAATAAGTACCATCCTAAAAATAACAACTTCTTAAAATGCAAATTAAAGAAATACTTTTCTTAATAAAGTTACTTTTCTTAAAAGTGTCTATTATTAAAAAAGTACCACTTCTTAAAAAATTTGCTTTTCTTAAAAAAGTGTCTTTTCTTAAAAATGAGCCTTTTCTTAAAAAAGTAAATTTTTTTAAAAAGTACTTTTTTTTAAAAAATACTTTTTTTTAAAATACCTTTTTTAAAAAAGTACCTTTTAGTAAAAATGGTCCCATCCAAAAAATAATAACTTGTTAAAAAGCAAATTAAAAAACACTTCTTAAAAATGTGCCTTTTCTTAAAGTGTCTTTTCTTATAAAAGTACATTTTCTTAAAAAAGTACCTTTCCTTAAAAAAGCATATTTCCTTAAAAAACACCTTCTTAAATAAGTACCTTTTCTTAAAAAAGTACATTTTCTTAAAAAAGCATATTTCCTTAAAAAAATACCTTTTCTTAAATAAGTACGGTTTCTTAAAATAGTAACATTTCTTAAAAAGTGCCTTATCTTAAAAATTGTCTTTTCTTAAAAAAAATATTTCTTAAAATAGTACCTTTTCTTAAAAAAAGTACATTTTCTTAATAAAAGGTACCTTTCTTAAAAAACTACCTTTTCTTAAAAAACTACCTTTTCTTAAAAAAGTATATTTTCTTCAAAAAGTACCTTTTCTTAAAAAAGTAACTTTTCTTAAACAAGTACCCTTTCTTAAAAAAGCGAATTTTCTTTGAAAAAGTACCTTTTAAAAAAGTGTATTTTCTTAAATAATAGATTTTCTTAAAAAATGCATTTTCTTAAAAAAGTAAATTTTTTTTGAAAAAAGTGCCTTTTCTGATATAAAATTTTTCTAAAAAAAAAAACTTTTTTAAAAAGGTACCTTTTTTAAAAATGGATATGTGCTTTATTAAAAAGTACATTTTCTTAAAAAGTACATTTTCTTAAAAATTACCTTTTTTTATCTAAAAGTATGGGTTCTTAAAAAACCACCGTTTGTTAAAAGTGTACTTTTCTTAAAAAAGGGCCTTTTCTTTAAAAAGTACTTTTTCTTAAAAAAGTACCTTTTCTTAAAAAAGTAAATTTTGTTAAAAAATTGCCCTTCCTTAAAAAGTGTTTTTTCTTAAAAAAGTACCTTCTTTTAAAAAAGTATCTTTCTTTAATTTATTAAAACAAAATTTAAAAAAATATACTGTTCTTAGAAAGTAAATTTTCTTAAAAAATTGGCTAAAAAAAAGTACCTTTTCTTAAAAACGTAAATTTTCTTAAAGAAGTAACATTTTTTATAAAAGTACCTTTTGGTAAAAAGAGTCCCATCCTAAAAATAACTTGTCAAAAAGTAAATTAAAAAAAAAAATACTTTCTTAATAAAGTTCCTTTTCTTAGAAAGTTTCTTTTCTTAAAAAAGTAACATTTCTTAAAAAATTAACTTGTCTTAAAAAAGTGTCTTTTCTTAAAAATGTGCCCTTTCTTAAAAAAGTAAATTTTCTTAAAAAAGTACTTTTTCTTAAAAAATGTACCTTTTTTATAAGTACCTTTTTTAAAAAAGTACCTTTTTTAAAAAAGTACCTTTTTTTAAAAAGTATCTTTTTAAAAAGTATTTTTTTTAAAAAGTATCTTTTTTTAAAAACTACCTTTTAGTAAAAAGAGTCCCATCCTAAAGAATAATCTTTTTAAAAAGCAAATTAAAAAACAATTCTCTTAAAAAGGTGCCTTTTCTTAAAGTGTCTTTTCTTACAAAAGTACATTTTCTTAAAAAAGTAAATTTTTCTTAAAAAAGTATATTTCCTTTTCTTAAATAAGTACGTTTTCTTAAAATAGCATCTTTTCTTAAAAAGTACCTTATCTTAAAAATTGTCTTTTCTTAAAAAAGTATATTTTCTTAAAAAAGTACCTATTCTTGAAAAAGTACATTTTCTTTAAAAAGTACCTTTTCTTAAAGAAGTACGTTTTCTTAAGTACCTTTTCTTAAAAAAAGTACAATTTCTTAAGAAAGTGCCTTCTTAAAAAGTGTATTTTATTAAAAAAAGTACCTTCTTTTTAAAAAGAACCTTTTCTTAAAAAAAGTACTCTTTCTTAAAATTACATTTTCTTAAAAAAGTACGTTTTCTTAAAATAGTCCTTTTTTTAAAAAGTACGTTATCTTAAAAATTGTCTTTTCTTAAAAGCATATTTTCTTAGAAAAGTACCTTTTTATAAAAAAAGTACCTTTTGTTAAATAAGTACGTTTTCTTAAAAAAGTACCTTTTCTTAAAAAAGTGCCTCTGCCTAAAAAGTGTACTTTCTTAAATAAAGTACGTTTTCTTAAAAAGTACATTTTCTTAAAAAATTACCTTTTCTTAAAAAAGTACGTTTTCTTAAAAAGTACCTTTTCTTAAAAAAAGTACCTTTTCTTAAAAAAGTGCCTCTTCTTAAAAAGTGTATTTTCTTAAAAAGTACCTTTTTTTAAAAAGAACCTTTTCTTAAAAAAGTACTCTTTCCTAAAAAAATTACATTTTCTTGAGAAAGTACGTTTTCTTAAAATAGTACATTATCTTAAAAAGCACCTTATCTTAAAAGTTGTATTTTCTTAAAAAAGTATGTTTCCTTAAAAAAGGACATTTTCTTAAAAAAGTACCTTTTAATAAAAAAGTACTTTTTCTTAAAAAATTACGTTTTGTTAAAAATTACCTTTTCTTAAAATAGTACCTTTTCTTAAAAAAGTGCCTCTTCCTAAAGAGTGTATTTTCTTAAAAAAGTACTTTCTTTAAAAAATAACATTTTCTTAAAAAAAGTACTCTTTCTTAAAAAAGTACCTTTTCTTAAAAAAGTACCTTTTCTTAAAAAAGTGTATCTTTTGTAAAAGCTCATTTTTTTAAAAAAGTAAATTTTCTTAAAAAATAGATTTCCTTAAAACGCAAATTTTCTTGAAAAAAGTCCTCTCTTAAAAAATTGACAATTTAAAAAAAAAAATAGTTTTCTTTAAAAGGTCTTTTCTTAAAAATGTGCCTTTTCTGAAAAAGTAAATTTTCTTTAAAAACTACCTTTTCTTAAAAAAGTACCTTGTGTTAGGAAAGTACTTTTTTTAAAGTACCTTTATTTAAATAACTACCATATCTAAAAAAGGTACTATTTTCTAAAGAAGTATTTTTCATAAAAAATACCTTTTCTTAGCAAAGTGCTTTTACTTAAAACAGCACCTTTTTTAAAACCAAAACTTTTAAACAATATATTTTTTAAAAAGGTACGTTTTATAAAAGTTTTTTTTTTATTAAAAAGGTATAATTTCTTAAAAATAACCTTTTTATCAAAAAGTACCGTTCCAAAAAAAAACTACAGTTTCTTAAAAAAGTAAATCTTTTTAAAAAGTACCTTTTGTTAAAATGTACCTTTTCTTAAAACGATTCCCCTCCTAAAAATATCAATTTATTAGAAATCTAATTTAAAAAAGAATTTTTCTTAAAAAATAGCAGTAGTACCTATTTCAGAGGGCTACTTAGGCGCCTGCCTTACAACTAACTAGTTTACAATAATAATAATAGTTGCCGTTAATAAGGTCGAATCATTGGACACTTCCTCATTGGGGGTCCCTGATTGTTACCAATTTCAATTCAATTACAATACATTTCTATTTGCGAGCTGTAATAATAAAGAAAAATTAAAAATACTGAACTTTGGTACGTTTACAAATTTGGCAATAACTTTGGCATGCAGACACTCTCTTATTATCTTGTTGTTAGCAATGAACAAAAAAAAATCTATAATAATTTTCCTATTGCTTTTTCCAGTTTAGCAGGCCACAATACAAAAACACTTGACTCGCACTTAAAGTGCACAACAGCTGTTGTCTAATTATATTATTAATTATGATATAACATATTATAGGCTTAGTAATGCTACATCAATTATATGAAAAGAAATCCTAATATAATATAACCAGATAATGTTAATTTTCAGGCAATTATATCATAATTTATGTACCCGTACCACATCATAATTAAATGGTTGTGTGTATGCAGTGAAATTAAATTTATGATACTAGAAAATGTATTGGTGGTACCAACCATTAATCATATAAAGTCAATTTACACAATTATTTTGAAAGAATTGAAGGAAATTTTATACAACAACTACATATTTAGAATTATAAACATGACTGGATAATTAGAAATTGTTAGAGAAAGAGAAAATGTTATGGCTGAATAAGTTACCAATTGGATAAAAACCAAACCGTAATTAATTTCAATAGCTTACAAGACCAAAAGCTTAGTTATTGTGCTTTCTTTCAAATGAAAGCTTAATTAAGTGTCTACATCATGATTATAACAAGAATATTGCGAAAAATTATGGAACATTTTTAAATTAAATTATATTTTTGAACAAAGCAGCAATTATTTCGTGTTAAATGAAAGCCAATTAAATGAAAGCAGCTAATGCTGTATATTTTTAATATTAAATATTA
>OY821519.1:34126463-34163963 GCA_963682025.1 Cordilura impudica | reverse complement strand
CTTGATCATATTTGAATTTGGAAGTGGTATTTGATATCCATTAATCACAAAGAGCTAAACATTTTTTTAAAGTGCTACATTGTTTTTTATATTCTCCACATTAATGTGCAGATGGTATATATATATCAGTTTGCCATTCCATTCGCAACGAATCCAACAAAACTATTTGCTATCTCTTATAACGATATAACAATGTCCGTCTGTCCGTCTGTTAAAATCACACTCTATTACAAAATAAACCATTGACCTGGGTAACATTAGGATAATACTGTTTGCCATTATTTGGAGCAAGTTGGTTTTCAATTTGGAACCTCTAGGCCATATAGCCGAGGAGTGCTGTCCAAAAATGTAAAGATTTTTTATAAAAAACTAAAAATAAGGAAAAATGTTTATACCTAACAGATCATGTGCATATAAAAATGTATCAGCGATGCATACACATGTTTATTTGCTTGTTGCTTTTGTTTTTTTTTTTGTACATGTGAATAAATGATTTATCGGTGAGGGTAAGAGAATAACAAGATGGTTATAATCTTAGTCTCTTTAAACAAACAAAAATTTATATGTATGTATTTACCAAGGTTCAGAAAATACACACATGAAACACACAATGTTCTGTTCAAAAGCAGCCAACACATATCTTTATTTTCATATCAATTATGTGCGTTCTAAATTTTCTACGGTGCCCAACACAACCATGACTGTGTTCGTTTTAATATTTCGGTATTTACACGAACATTTTTGTATCACGTACTTTTTGTTTCAATCAAACATAAAGCACACATTTTTGAGTGATGCTTTATTTGAAGTTCATGTTCTGGTACGTGTACTGAAAAAAAAACAGAACATGTACAATAAACAGGTTCGAGTTCAGTTATATTTTAAGTCGTGTTGTGGCTCGTATAGTGAGAAAAAACAGAACATGTACAATAAACAGGTTCGAGTTCAGTTATATTTTAAGTCGTGTTTAAAATATAACTGAACTCGAACCTGTTTATTGTACATGTTCTGTTTTTTCTTACTACACGAGCCACAACACGACTTAAAATATAACTGAACTCGAACCTGTTTATTGTACATGTTCTGTTTTTTTTTCAGTACACGTACCAGAACATGAACTTCAAATAAAGCAACACTCAAAAATGTGTGCTTTATGTGTGATTGAAACAAATAGTACGTGATACAAAAATGTTCGTGTAAATAACGAAATATTAAAACGAACACAGTCATGGTTGTGTTGGGCACCGATGAAAATTTAAAAACAAACATAATTGATATGAAAATAAAAATATGTGTGTGTTGGTCTAAGTTATGTTTGTTTACATATATGTACGAGTTTTTTATTCAGTGTGTGTTTTTTTCTGAACTCTGGTATTTACATTTGTGCAGGTTGCATTTAATAATACCTTTCAATAAAAATTTCTTTGTAAAAAATCTAACAATTATACTTTGAAATCAAGCCTGTTTTGTCCCTTAGTGTTGACAACCTTGGTTATAATATTTAGAAAACGGGTGTAGATCCGACAAAGCCGAATTTAACAAACTTATTTGTTTTTCTCTTTTATATTAATGACGCAGATTAACGAAATATTCTATTTAATCTATAATTTTGTAATTATTATAATTTGTTAATAACTCGAAACGCGATTGTGTACATAATTAAAATTTTTTAAATTTTCCCATAAATTTTTCTCATAATGATATTTCACTTTGCTCGTAAAGAGTACAAAGTAAATATTTTAATTAATTTTGATTGCGCAAAAAGAAAAATCCATAAACATTAAAATAACAAAATGTTTTGCTGCCAATATTTAAGTATTTGTTGAATATAATCAATAAATTTGGAAAATAACAAGACCATTATTAAAACGTTAAAAAATTTAATTGCAAAATTTACGCTGAGTTCTGCATAAAAAATTTTGAAAATTTTTTCAAAGATAAAATATTGCGTTCGTCTGAAAACTTTGATTCGGCCAATGAAAACTTTATTAAGGATTGAAAAACTCATAAGATTTATAAAATATAATAATAAGGAAACCATTGAACCAATAGATTTGATTTTGTTTTATATAATTGCAATTAAAACAGGCTTATGAAAAAATTTTTTACAACTTTGAACTTCTTTTTTCTTATTTTTCAATATTTTTGCTACTACTCTTTAGTCAAACATGGATAAAATTTTCAAAAAAAAAAAAAAAAAATTGCATAAATTGTTCAGATTCTTGTCTTTCATTTAACACTGCTAGGAAGATCGTAGGACGAATAAAATCATTTAATAAAATAATCACCATGAATGCAGTTTTACTCTAGTTTAAAACGTACAATATGTTCCGTTGGCGGGTGTAATATGAAAAATTTATTAAAAAATTTGCTATATACTCATTTTAAATTTAGAAAACAAATTTGTCTGGTATCTGAAATACAAGAATAAAATTAATGGAGATATTTCGTTTGTAAACAAATTTGCCAAAACGTAAAATTTTCTATTAACAATCATTTGTTTAATATTGAATACGTACATTTTAATTTGCAATCAATAGATAAACGTTCATGAAATAATATTATTTTAAGATCATTGACGAACACAAAGTTGAAAATAATTTGGTTTAACATTTATTTTTGGAAATAAAGGAAAAAAAAAAAACAAATAAAAGGCTGCTGACCAACATACAACTAATTTGTTATTAAAATTAAAAAATAATTTAATAATGCTTTAATATGTTCCGATTTTCACTAAATTTCAAAAATGATTTTCATAGAGCCAATCGAAGCTAATATAATATTTATTATCGAAATATGTTATTTTCATAACAAGCTTTACAAAGACACAGAGACCGACAGAAAGATAAATAGGCTAAGCTTAGCACAGCGATGCCAACTTTTTTCAAGCAAAAAGTGCAAAACAGTAACCCAAACATCGGGTATATGTTTCTAAAAGAATAGTTAATTAGTTTCATTATTTTCTATAAAAATAAAAAATCTTCTCTTCGATCTTTATGATTTTAATGATTGAGTTTGAAATTATTCAGGCTCCAGATCAAATGTTTTTACTTTAAATAAAAAAAATCAAGAAAAACAATTTGTTCTTGCTAAACTTACATTCACTATTTTCTATAAAAATAAAAAATCATGTTTCCAATCTTTTTTATATTAATATTCAAAAAACCTATGGGTTATAATATATAAAAATAATTAAAAAAATAAAATACGTTAAAAACTTTTCTAATAAAGTGTGCTTTTTTTTACTTAGATAGAAGTTACGAAGGGGTTATCTGTTAAAGGAGCTATCATACTGCACGCACTTCTTGACACTTATGATCAGTTTACTCTGGCAAATCATCATGAATAGATTCAACACTGGCAAATTATCATAATCTACTTTGAAAATCAGTCTTCGATTCCCGCAACGTATAGATGATGTCTTGATTTTTATGGCAAGACATCCGTCGAACTGTGGATAGATTTCATAACACATATTCTCTAAATGATGCTTTTACACCAAAAAGTGGAAGGAATGTGGGTACTGGAGAGAATATCGCCGCTGTAACCGAGAGTGGAAGAAGATCAAAATTTATTTATTCGTCATCCGTCGCAGGAAGTGGAGATCTGTCCGTCCACTACGTGGAAAATTTTGCGCAAAGATCTTGGCCTGCACCCGAATAAGATCCAGCTGGTGCAGGAATTAAAGCCACGAGACCATCATACGTGTCGCTCTTTCGCCGATTGGGCTCTAGAAAAGTTGGAAACTGACTTAAAGTTTTATCGCAAAGTTCTGTTCAGCGATGAGGGCTATTTTGGCTTAACGGATTTGTTAATAAACAAAATTGTCGTATATGGAGTGAGACCAATCCACAACAAACCGGAAAAATGTATCGTGTGCTGCGGTGTACACTAGGGTGGCCCTTCATTATATTGAGAGAACAAAAAAATGCTCAAACTCTCTGTTGCACCTCCTAGAAATATGCGAATAGCAAAAAACTGAGAAATACAAAGTTTTGGGCCAATAGAAAAACATTTAGAGGTGGCTCAACGCGATTGAAAATTTCAAGTGTGTATTATGGGGGGAAAATATAACTTTTTTCAGATTTTACGAAATTTTCGTTCTATAATTTAATTTTTTCGACAAATTGTTATATAATTCGGGATCAGTATTAAATTATCTTTCGAAAAAGCTATAAAACATCAAAATCGAATAAAAACTCGCCAAGATATAGCAAATACCCCAGACCACTTTTGTGCCAAAAAAAACTAGGTCATGAAATTTGATGGCATTTTTTCAACTTTAAGAAATTAATTAAAGCCAACATTTTGTTTTAGTCTCTATACCTGTAAGCACTCAGATATGAAGTATTGTTTTATTACCACCTTGTTAACCTATTAAGCCATTGAGACCGAAAATGGAATTTTTTTTTGATAAAATTTTAAAAACTCCTTTTTCAAGTTTTGAAAAATTTTCCGAATCAAAATTAAAAAAAATGGATCTGGCACTTTAAGGTTTTATTAAATACATGTCAGAGATTAACTGTGAGAATTTTTAGAAAAATCCCTGTGCCAGAATTTTTTTACAAGGATTTAATTTTTGTGGATTTCGAGAAAAATGGGATTTTTGTAAAATATTCTGTAAATGTACTCTTTCTAAATACTTTGGATCAAAAATTCATCACTTGTCTACTTTTAAATGTTATATTTTATCATAATAGCCTAGGGTTTCGGAAAAAAATAAAATGACCCCATTAACCCTTTTGGAATTGGGGTCACATATGACCCCAAGCTAATGAGACAATTTATTCAAAAAATTCAAATATTTTGTAAGTGCTGCCGAATTTTTAGATGCGATGCTTAAAATATAATAAGGAAATGTGTAGAACTTGCGTTCCTGAAAGTTGGAATAAATCCGAGAACGTTAACCCATTATTTGCCAAGGCCAGCTTTGGATTTTAAGATAATTTTAAATAAAAATAACGGAAAACGAGTTTTTCTATGAAACTCGATGAAACCACTATTTAAGAAAAAATTTCAGTTATTTTTTATTTATTAAGGACTTTGGTGGTCCTGGGATCAAAATTATTCATTGTGATATATCTTTGAAGCAATTATCTGCTTATTGCTCGCGAATATAAATTAAAACAACTTTTAACCAATTTAGTTATATAATTATTTTATGTATAAAAACTATCTATATTTTTCGAAATAAAATAAGAAGATCCACAAATGGCCCAAAGGTAATAAAAGACAATTTATTCAAAAGAATATGAAATACAAACTTTCGTAAAAAAAAGTCATATTTTCCCCATATAAAAAACACTTGAAATTTTCAATCCCGTTGAGCCACCTCTAAATGTTTTTTGATTGGCCCTAAACTTTGTATTTCTCACTTTTTTTGCTATTCGCATATTTCTAGGGGGTGCGACCGAGAGTTTGAAAATTTTTTTTATTAAGGGCCACTCTAGTGTACACGTTGATGGCCTCGTCTAACCTTATTTCTATACAAGTGAAGTCGGAGCTCGCTCTACGATCAATGGAGATGATTTTTGGTTTTAAAATATGAATGACATTGATTCGGGCGAGATGTGGTTTCAACAGGATGGTGCTACGTGCCCGAAAGTCAAAACTCTAGGTTTATAGGTTTCCTTATTATTATATTTTATGTATGTTAAGATCATCTCACGCCATAAAACACCCTGTTATGAGTCCCTTTGACCAAAAAGTTTAAATTTGGAGGGAGTGAAAAGTACGTGGCCTCACATAGAGATGGCGTGATAAGGAGTAGGGCAAACTATTAAAAAAACTGTGTCAAAATTTCATGACATTTCATTAATTAGAAAAAAAGTTACCGTTACAAAAATGGTGCTGCTTTTAAAGTTTGAGAAAAAACATGGATTGCAAAGAGTTTCGTGTTTTGATTAAACATTACCTTTTGGTGAGAAAAAATACTGGCCAAGCAAAAAAATGGATTGGCAAACATTATGGTGAACATTTGCCGTCATATTCAATGGTTAAAAGGTGTATTCCGAATTTAAACGTGGCCGTAGGAACACAAATGATGCAGATCGTCCTGGTCGTCCAACTGAGGCAGTTACAGAAAAGAACGTAGGAAAGGTGCATCAGGTTGTATTGGATGGATCGAAAAATTAAAGTGAGTGAGGTTGCTGGCATCATAAAGATATCAACAGAGCGAGTTCGGTATATATTACAAGATCATTTAAATATGAAAAAGCTTTCTGCTCGATGTGTGAAGCTGAACAAAAACTAAAACGAGTTCATGATTCAAAGTATGCTTTGGAGATGTTTGAAGTATATTCAACTGAAGTTTTACGTCGATTTATAACAATGGATGACACGTGGATTCATTATTATACACCGGAGTTCAATAGGCGGTCTAGGAAGTGTTCAATAGACGGTCTAGCGTGCGAAAGCCGACCAAAGAGGCCAAAGACTCAACAATCAGCCGGAAAGGTAATGGTCAATGTTTACGGGATGCATGTGGTATAACATTTATTGATTACTTGGTGAAAAAAAAAAAAAATCAAGCGAGTCCGATCGCAGGGGAGATGTGTAAACATCTAGCAATTAAAGATATTTTTATAGCACTTTCTTAAAATCAAACAGAAAGCGTATCACCTATAGCAATCAACTGCAGGGGCTCTGTTTACATAAAAATATTTATTAGTATTTATTATTTTAACCGGTTAATTTTTAATTTTTCGTTTTTTATTTTTTATTTTAAATTTTTCGTTATTAATTTTTCGTTTTTCATTTTTAATTTTTAATTTTTTTTTAATTTTTAATTTTTTGTTTTTCATTTTTTATTTTTAATTTTTCATTTTTTAATTTTAATTTTCAATTATTTATTTTTCATTTTTAATTTTTTCTTCATTTTTCATTTTTCATTTTCAAGTCTCATTTTTCATTTTTTATTTTTCAATTTTAATTTTTTATTTTTCATTTTTTATTTTTCATTTTTTATATTTAATTTTTTATTTTTCATTTTTTATTTTTCATGTTTCATTTTTTATTTTTCATTATTCATTTTTAATTTTAGTTTTTCATTTTTCATTTCTTATTTTTTAAGTTTCATTTTTTATTTTTAATTTTTTAGTTTAAATTTTTTATTATTCATTTTTTATTTTTTATTTTTAATTTTTCCTTTATATTTTTTTTTAATTTTTTATTTTTAATTTTTCATTTTTTATTTTTTTATTTTTCATTTTTTATTTTTCATTTTTATTCTTCATTTTTTTTATTTTTCATTTTAAATTTTTTTTTCATTTTTCATTTTTCGTTTTTCATTTTTCATTTTTTATTTTTCATTTTTCGTTTTTCATTTTTCATTTTTTATTTTTTATTTATTTTTAATTTTTAATTTTTTATTTTTAATTTTTTTATTTTTCATTTTTTATTTTTCATTTTTCATTTTTTATTTTTTATTTTTCATTTTTCATTTTTCATTTTTCATTTTTTATTTTTCATTTTTCATTTTTCATTTTTCATTTCTCATTTTTCATTTTTCATTTTTCATTTTTCATTTTTTATTTTTTATTTATTTTTTATTTTTAATTTTTTATTTTTAACTTTTCATTTTTTTATTTTTCATTTTTTATTTTTCATTTTTCGTTTTTCATTTCTCGTTCTTAATTTTTCATTTTTTAATTTTTTTCATTTTTCATTTATAATTTTTAATTTTTAATTTTTAATTTTTAATTTTTAATTTTTAATTTTTAATTTTTAATTTTTAATTTTTAATTTTTAATTTTTAATTTTTAATTTTTAATTTTTAATTTTTAATTTTTAATTTTTAATTTTTAATTTTTAATTTTTAATTTTTAATTTTTAATTTTTAATTTTTAATTTTTAATTTTTAATTTTTAATTTTTAATTTTTAATTTTTAATTTTTAATTTTTAATTTTTAATTTTTAATTTTTAATTTTTAATTTTTAATTTTTAATTTTTAATTATTAATTTTTAATTTTTAATTTTTAATTTTTAATTTCTCATTTTTAATTTTTAATTTTTAATTTTTAATTTTTAATTTTTAATTTTTAATTTTTAATTTTTAATTTTTAATTTTTAATTTTTAATTTTTAATTTTTAATTTTTAATTTTTAATTTTTAATTTTTAATTTTTAATTTTTAATTTTTAATTTTTAATTTTTAATTTTTAATTTTTAATTTTTAATTTTTAATTTTTAATTTTTAATTTTTAATTTTTAATTTTTAATTTTTAATTTTTAATTTTTAATTTTTAATTTTTAATTTTTAATTTTTAATTTTTAATTTTTAATTTTTAATTTTTAATTTTTAATTTTTAATTTTTAATTTTTAATTTTTAATTTTTAATTTTTAATTTTTAAATTTTTAATTTTTAATTTTTAATTTTTAATTTTTAATTTTTAATTTTTAATTTTTAATTTTTAATTTTTAATTTTTCGTTTTTCATTTTTCATTTTTTATTTTTCATTTTTTATTTTTCATTTTCATTTTTTATTTTTTATTTCTCATTTTTTATTTTTCGTTTTTCGTTTTTCATTTTTAATTTTTAATTTTTTATTTTTCATTTTTAGTTTTTTATTTTTCATTTTTCATTTTTTATTTTTCCCGTTTCATTTTTTATTTCTCATTTTTTATTTTTCGTTTTTTATTTTTCATTTTTAATTTTTCATTTTTTATTTTTCATTTTCAGTTTTTTTTTTAATTTTTCTTTTTTTATTTTTCATTTTTCGTTTTTCATTTTTAATTTTTCATTTTTTTTTTCATTTTTCATCTTTCATTTTTTATTTTTCATTTTTTTTCATTTTTTATTTTTCATTTTTAATTTTCAAACAGGTTATCATAATATCATAATTTTTTCACCAACACAATCACATTTTGTCTTACGACTCACATGTTACGCTCACACGTTACGCTCACATGTTACGCTTACATGTTATGCTGTGCGTATAGATGTTTACACATAAAAAAAAAAAAATAAATACCAAGTACTTTGTCGAGTTATTGGACAGATTGTATGAAGAAGTTAAGAACAACGACCGCCCTAAAATAAGAAAAAATCTTATACAATCATGACAATTATGGGCGCATTCATCTGTTTTGGCTTCAGAAAAATTTAAGTATTTACATTACGAATTGCTTCTCCAACCGCCGTATTCTGCAGATCTGATCACCAGCGATTATTATTTGTTCCTAAACTTGAAAAGATGGCTCCTGGGAAAGAGATTATCTCAAATAAAGAACTCATATCCGAGACGGAAGACTGTTTTGAAGAGTTTGACAAATCGTATTTTTTAAGGGTATGAAGATATTAGAGGATCATTGGAAGAAGTAAATTTCAATTAACGGAGAAGACTGAAATTGATTTCAAAGCCAAAAATCTGGGTTTTCATTGTTTGGCCACGGAGTTTTCACTCAATTTAGTACAATATTGTTTAACATGAATGGTTAAGCTGAAAAGAAAATTAAAATCACGCTCTTCGGAAAAAGGCGCTATATGAAAAAAAATGGGCTTATTTGGCAGTTAAGAGGCGCTAAATCTAGTTTGAAAAGTGCTAAGTTGGCATCGCAGGCTTAAACAACTCAAAACGTGATTATGATCGATTTAATTATAGGAGGATCAACTACTTTGGGTTGTTACAAATATCATACTTTTCGAAACAGTTAAATAATCTTAGATAATACGTGAAGGTAAATTTTAGTTCCCTTTTTAAGCAATATGCGGGCACGGAGGAGTGTGAAAATTGGCATAATTATAGTTTATATGAAGGACAAGCTGAGAATGATAAAATTGATGTTTAATCTGTCTTAAAAATATATTAAATTAAATAAAATAAAATAAAATATTTCTAATAATTTGTTACGCCCTGTTAATGGGAAGGAATCAAATTGTATATGACAAGCCCGGTGTTGCATTTTGAATTGCTTAAATTGATAAGCCTACCTTTAGGTTCATTTAAATATTCATAAATTTTTAAATTGAATGAAAAAATAATATTTTTTTTAGAATTTTCACTCGAATTTCGATAAAAAGATAAAAATTCGTAAATGTAAAAAAAATATATAAATAAACCGGCCAAAAATATTTATATGTTTTTACAAAAATTAATTTTAAATAATTTAATTAAAAATACAAACAAAATTCGTAAAGGCAAAAAAAAAATATAAGTTTAAAACTGTCAAAAATATTTATGTGTTCTTACAAAAGTTTTATTTAAATAATTTAATTAAGAAAAATAAACAAATTATTTTAATTAAAATGTCTTTGATCAAATATAATTTGCAGATAAATAATTTGCTTTAAATGTGTGGCCATAAAACAAGAGGATGCAAAACAAACAGTATGAACAAACACATTTATTTGAAATGAATCATCTTTATTTTCTATTCCCAACCAAACAATTTCATGCACATTTCAACCACCTCTTCAGAAACACTCAACCATTAAGAAAACTAAAAAAAAAAAAAAATTAACGTCACAAAATCAAAGCTCTCTTCATGTTACTCTACAGAATCATTACAAGAGCAGACTGTCTCTATAGTTTTATAGCCAAACAAATCCGCACAAACAAAAATAATATATAGAGCAAGAACCTTTGGATAGCGATGAATTATATATTTGTTAAAAAATATATATATATATATATAAATATAAATATATATATAAATATATAAAATATGTCACTATAAAAAGTACCACTCGGTTTGTAATGAGAAAAAAAAAAGAAACGTGCCAGTTTAGTTTTCTTTTTTATTTTTTAGTGGTTCTTAAAAATAAGGTGGCAGTTTTTAAATTTTGGTCTTTAATGCAAAAGAGCTTATACAGTTTAGACTGACAATAAAAAAATTTGGATAAAATTTACGATAACCAAATGTTATTACAACCAGATGATAGACATCTTGAACTAGAGATTAAATGCAGTAAAACTGTTTTCACAGTTTTTCATTTCAAGGGACCACTACATTTAGTAATAACTCAGTGGCCTAACAATGAAAAACCAGTTTTTTTTGGAGTTGAAATCAATTTTATTCTTCAACGATCCTCGAATATTTTGATACCCTTGAAAAAATTCCATTTGTCAAACTCATCAAAATAGGCTTCAGTCTCTGATATGACTTCTTCCTTTAGTGGAAAACCTCTTTCCCTGGAGCCATCTTTTTAAGTTTGGAAACAAATAATAATCGCTGGGAGCCAGATCTGCAGAATACGGGGGGGTGGGGAAGCAATTCGTAATGTAAAAATTAAGTTTTCTGAAGCCAAAGATTTTTTTTCTTATTTAAGTAGGGTCGTTTTTCTAAATCTCATCATCCAATCTATATAACTCAATATAGTCCTTGGCAGTTATTGTTTTTCCCTTCTCCAAGTAATAAATTGATACTAGCATAACCCAGCACTCGAGATTCGAGTGCAAATTCTATGAAGTTTTATTTTTTCTTTCTTTCAGTGTTTTTTTAATCTATAAATGTATAAAAAATTTATGATAACAAAAAATTTTATATGAGCCCAAGGGTATGCTAATCAATTTAAGCAAATCACAATTCAACACAGGGCGTGTGATATACAATTATAATGGAATTCGATGAATTATGAATTGGCTAAAATTGAGTAGCATACCTTTAGGCTCTTATTACTAATATTTAAAATATTAATAATAAAATATTTCCAACACATTTTATAAAGGGTCCGCCAAATAACTTCTTTTTTTTTTTGAAAATGCTATAAAAAAAACTACTGAATATTATCTCAAATTTCTTTTTTTATTTGAAAGTACTATCCTTCCGGTTAATAATGGAAAATAATTTCTTTCAAATGGCTGCCTCGGCTGGCCATGCAGTAGCCTACACGATCGGTCCAATTTTTAAGCGCATTATCGATTAATTGCAGCTGTATTTCACCAATGGCTTCACAAATATTGTCCTTTAAAGCGTCAATTGTCTCTGGGTTGTTGGCGTAACACTTATCTTTGAGGGCACCCCATAAATAATAGTCCAACGGTGTCAAATCGCAGCTCCGAGGTGGCCAAACGACATCAGCTCTGCGGCTGATAATGCGATCTTCAAAAACAGGGCGCAAAACATCGAGTGTAGCTTCGGCTGTGTGGCACGTAGCGCCGTCCTGTTGAAACCAAATGTTGCCAATATCCTCCTCTTCAATTTTTGTGAACAAAAATTCGTTCAACATGGCCCGATAACGATCGCCATTGACTGTAACGGCCACTCCTTGCTCATTTTCGAAGAAAAATGGCCCAATTATGCCTCTGGACCAAAATCCGCACCAAACAGTGACTCGTTTTGGGTGTATCGGCTTTTCAATGTATGCGTGCGGGTTTTCTGTGCCCCAAATGCGACAATTTTGCTTGTTTACATACCCGCCAAGATCAAAATGAGCTTCATCTGAAAAGATGATTTTTTTTTGGCAAAATCGGCATCTTCTGTAAGTCGATCGCAAGCCCACTTAGCGAAGCGAAAACGCATTGGATGATCAGTTGGCTTCAACTCCTGAACCAATTGGACTTTGTATGGCGTCATACCAAGATCTTTATGCAAAATTCGTCTCAATGATGCCTCCGAAATGTTCAATTCTTGAGAACGACGGTGAATTGATGTTGATGGCGCTTCACGCACACTTTCTGCCACAGCAGCAATATTCTCGGGTGTACGCACTGTTTTTGGCTTTTCACGCTTTGGTTTATCGATGAGGATGCCAGTTTCTTTCACTTTTTTTACAAGATAACGAAGATACGGAGCGTTGTTCAAGCATATACACAACCATATTCGTTCAGCGGAAGGATAAAACTAATTATCTGTCAAATCAAACATGAGATAAGTGTTACCATTAACGAAATAAGCACTAGTTTTAAAAAAAAAACGTTTGATGGCGGACCCTTTATAAAAAATTATACCCTTTTATTTTGGATTTTCGAGCATAAAAAACTATAAACAACATTTATGAAGTTCGTGAACATCATAACTCAAAATCTGCTTACAATTTTATACACTATTTCTACACATAAATCAACAGTTAACCAGAGGGAGTTTTTTTAAATATTTTTTTTCCATTTTAAGTAACAAATTCACCGACATTTTTACACGAAGATAGCGTTCTTTCACTTTAAAATGCTGCCAAAAATTAAAAATCGAAAAAACTCCTATATTTTGCAAAATGTTCTCCTTTGAAACTATTAAGTTCCTTTAATAGGAAACAAGATCATAAAATAGAAAGCTTTAAACACAGTTTTATTCCATTTTTTCCATGGTTTCTAATATGTACAGTTTTTAATTCCATTACAAAAAGGCCCCACCATAATGCTGCATGTATGCGAAGTCATTGCCAAATTGTTTCTAAGGGCAAATGTTACAAATTTATGTGCAATTTTTTTCTTTTTTTTTTTTAACAAAATTTCTATTCAATTTATTAAGTATTAATGACATGCTCGTAGTATTTGTGTATAATTTAATATTAATTGCACATCCCGTCGTATGAGTTATTTTGAATTAATGTATTTCAAGCGGGTGAACACTACGTATGACTAATTTTAATTCTATGCCAGATGCTTATATATAAATAATTTATGGTATAAAATTAAAGAGGGTAAGATATCTTAACATGTTGACGATAAAATTCATTAGTTAAATTGTCGCATGTTCATAGTAAATATTTGTAGTGGTTTTCCTTTCTATCCGACATTTTTGCTACAAAGAAGTTGTAAAAACTGCACAAGTATTTTTATAAAGAAATATTAATAATTCTTTGTTCTGATGATCGTATAGTTATTTCTTGGAAAATAATCAAAAATATATTTATCAAATATTACAAATTTGCATAATTATATATAAAATATATATTTTACGAGTAGAGTAATAAAAAATAATGCTGACAACGCAAACAAATGATAATCCTCTTAATATAAATAGATGTTCTCAACAAGAATAACATAATGAATTTAATTGAATGTACGAGTATTATATTAAAATTAATTAAATCAAGTACGTACTTATTATTATCTCATTAATTTTTATGAAATTTTCGTTGTGAAAATAAGTATACAAAAATAATTACTACGCTCGCAAGAAGAATTTATAAACATTTCCGCAATAATGTATAGAAAGTAAAAATTGAATTAGTGCAAAAAAAAAAACACCAAGTTAGTAAGGGGCTCGGATCCAAAAATAGCCAGCTAAATACTATACACATACACAACATATGAGAAAGATTGTTAAGTTTTTTTTTGTTGGCTGCTGGTATGTCAAAGTTCATATCGTACGTGCATGCCCCGGAAAATTTTTGTATCATTACAAATTGTTTGAGTCATTTTGGTGATTCAAAAACTCATGGAATGGTAAAATAATATTAAATTATGAAATGATCAACAACAACTCATCAAGGCAGAGTTATTGTTATATGTATGTTCAAAATTTATTGTAATATTTAATAAGAAACTAGTCAAAATACATACACAATATTTTCATACGATTATTTTATGATCAAAAACTAGTAGATATAGACATATAAAATCGAAATATTAAATGCAAATTATGCAAAACACGTCCGAAGTAGAGTAGTATCAATTATATAAAAAAAAGTCATGTGAGTCCGATCGCAGGGGAGATGTGTAAACATCTAGTAATTAAAGATTTTTTTATAGCACTTTCTTAAAATCAAACAGAAAGCGTATCACTTATTATTATTATTATTATTATTATTATTATTATTTATTATTTTAACCGGTTAATTTTTAATTTTTTGTTTTTTATTTTTTATATTTTATTTTTAATTTTTCGTTTTTCATTTTTGATTTAAATTTTTTTTTAATTTTTTATTTTTTATTTTTCATTTTTTATTTTTAATTTTTCATTTTTTAACTTTAGTTTTTAATTTTTAATTTTTCATTCATAACTTTTTTCTTCATTTTTCATTTTCCAATTTTTATTTTTCTTTTTTCATTTTTAAATTTTTATTTTTCAATTTTCATTTTTTATTTTTCATTTTTTATTTTTCTGTTTTCATTTTTATTTTTCATTATTCATTTTTAATTTTAGTTTTTCATTTCTTATTTTTCATGTTTCATTTTTTATTTTTCATTTTTGACTTTTAATTTTTTAGCTTTAATTATTTATTATTCACTTTTCATTTTTTATTTTTAATTTTTAATTTTTTAACTTTAATTTTTCAGTTTTTATTTCTCATTTTTCGTTTTTGATTTTCCAATTTTTATTTTTCTTTTTTCATTTTTCATTTTTTATTTTTCAATTTTTATTTCTGAATTTTCATTTTTTATTTTTTATTTTTCATTTTTTATTTTTAATTTTTTATATTTAATTTTTTAGTTTTCCATTTTTCATTTTTTATTTTTCATTATTCATTTTTAATTTTAGTTTTTCATTTCTTATTTTTCATTTTTCATTTTTTATTTTTCATTTTTCCTTTTTCTTAATTTTTTATTTTCCATTTTTAATTTTATTTTTCATTTTTCATTTTTCGTTTTTCATTTTTATTTTTCATTTTTCATTTTTAATTTTTCATTTTTCATTTTTTTTTTTAATTTTTTTATTTTTAATTTTTTATTTTTCATTATTCATTTTTAATTTTTCGTTTTTCATTTTTAATTTTTTTTTTCCATTTTTCATTTTGTAGGGATGGTGGTTTTAGACCAAAGTCCAAATACGAAAACGTGTTCTAGGGAAGTTTTTTAAGTGAAAGACGCAACCTTGTCCAGACGGTATCGTCCAAGACGGTCAACGTTTCTATTTATTAAAATTATTTGATTGGCGTCGAGACAGACGATCACGTCCAATCTCGTTCACAATCGTATTTTATTATTTTATTTTTGTATTTTAATTCATAAGAACAGGAGAAAAAATTCCGAGTTTATGGTAATTAGATGTTTATTCGGCAAGTTCTGTTACAGGAATGACAATAATTATTTCTTAAGCTAAGATTATATTATGACTTTTGACTTTACATAAAGGGCAAAACAGACAAGATAAACTCCTTATGTTATTAGACAAGTGAGAGTTGAGTTAATCTCTCTTTAGTAGTAAGCTAATAAACAAATCAAAAATGTAACTGCATATGTAATATAAGTTAAGTTAAATGTAAAAATTGAGTGAAATAGTTTTAGAAATTAATAAGAGCAAAATAACAAAAGAGAAAAACAAACAATAATCTATACAAGCAATTAAGTAATAAATGAGTAAAAATATAATAATTAGTATCAAAATATAAAGAAATAAATAAGTGACCGCTACAAGTTTTTATTTTTCATTTTTCATTTTTAATTTTTAATTTTTTATTTTTCATTTTTAATTTTTCATTTTTAATTTTTAATTTTCATTTATAATTTTTTACTTTTCATTTTTAATTTTTAATTTTTAATTTTTAATTTTTAATTTTTAATTTTTAATTTTTAATTTTTAATTTTTAATTTTTAATTTTTAATTTTTAATTTTTAATTTTTAATTTTTAATTTTTAATTTTTAATTTTTAATTTTTAATTTTTAATTTTTAATTTTTAATTTTTAATTTTTAATTTTTAATTTTTAATTTTTAATTTTTAATTTTTAATTTTTAATTTTTAATTTTTAATTTTTAATTTTTAATTTTTAATTTTTAATTTTTAATTTTTAATTTTTAATTTTTAATTTTTAATTTTTAATTTTTAATTTTTAATTTTTAATTTTTAATTTTTAATTTTTAATTTTTAATTTTTAATTTTTAATTTTTAATTTTTAATTTTTAATTTTTAATTTTTAATTTTTAATTTTTAATTTTTAATTTTTAATTTTTAATTTTTAATTTTTAATTTTTAATTTTTAATTTTTAATTTTTAATTTTTAATTTTTAATTTTTAATTTTTAATTTTTAATTTTTAATTTTTAATTTTTAATTTTTAATTTTTAATTTTTAATTTTTAATTTTTAATTTTTAATTTTTAATTTTTAATTTTTAATTTTTAATTTTTAATTTTTAATTTTTAATTTTTAATTTTTAATTTTTAATTTTTAATTTTTAATTTTTAATTTTTAATTTTTAATTTTTAATTTTTAATTTTTAATTTTTAATTTTTAATTTTTAATTTTTAATTTTTAATTTTTAATTTTTAATTTTTAATTTTTAATTTTTAATTTTTAATTTTTAATTTTTAATTTTTAATTTTTAATTTTTAATTTTTAATTTTTAATTTTTAATTTTTAATTTTTAATTTTTAATTTTTAATTTTTAATTTTTAATTTTTAATTTTTAATTTTTAATTTTTAAATTTTTAATTTTTAATTTTTAATTTCTAATTTTTAATTTTTAATTTTTAATTTTTAATTTTTAATTTTTAATTTTTAATTTTTAATTTTTTATTTTTAATTTTAAATTTTTAATTTTAAATTTTAAATTTTTAATTTTTAATTTTTAATTTTTAATTTTTAATTTTTAATTTTTAATTTGTAATTTGTAATTTGTAATTTTTAATTTTTCATTTTTTTTTTCATTTTTTATTTTTCATTTTTACCTTTCAAACAGGTTATCATAATATCATAATTTTTTCACCAATACAATCACATTTTGTCTTACGACTCACATGTTACGCTGTTTTTGAAATTTACCCCCCTGCGCGTATAGATGTTTACACATCAAAAAATTGTCTAAATAGCAAAATAATGTTCGATTAATAACACTGTACAACAATGCGAAATTTGTTGTAAATTTTTTAGATAGAAATAACTCTCCCTACAAAAAAAAAACATCATTGCTTTAATAAAAATACAACAAATAAAAATTTTAATAAATACTAGTTAAAAGGAATGCTATTTGATTTTAAAGGACACATTGATATCGAAAACATTGTCAAATTACAGACATGATTTGTTGTTAGGCTGACTATGACTCATATCGTCGATATATATCGTCGAACTAGTGTTGATTTGTACATTATTTTTTTAAAATATAGAAATTGTTTATTAAAAAATTCGTCGAAATATATAGTACACACAAATATATAAATATTTTAAAAATAAAAAACTCGTCGAAATGCACACTTATTTCCATGATTTCACATAATGTCGTAGATACTTTTATGATTAAAAACTCGTCGAAATAAAGACATCGCAATAATCAAAGATGTAAAAATTGTCGAAATAGAAATATATGAATTATTAAAAAATAGTAATAGTAAAATAATCTCAAATTATTAAATGATCAAAAACTTGTCGAAATAGTGTTATTTGATTTTGATTTTTTTTAAAACAGGCATATTAAAAACGACGAAGGGTTATTAAACAATGAAAAACTCATCGAAAGGCAGATACATATATCGATATGACCTAACCATATACAATTTTATGATAGAAAAATACTCGATCTAAAAAGTTTATTAAAAAACTCGTCAAAATATGGAATGAATAATATTCGTCCATTATTAGAAAACTTTTCGCAATAGATAAATAGCAATACATTATTAAATGATAGATACTGATTTCGAAAAAATTAGCTAAAAAATACACACATATTCATAATTAAAAAATCGTCGAAATATATATTAAACAATAACATATAATTTAATGATAAAAATGAAATTTTCTGATTAAAAATCGCCGAAA
Source organism: Cordilura impudica (assembly GCA_963682025.1). NCBI lineage: Eukaryota > Metazoa > Arthropoda > Insecta > Diptera > Scathophagidae > Cordilura > Cordilura impudica. Next base: position 34,145,386 of record OY821519.1, on the reverse strand, counting down.
TAAAGAGTGAAAATTAAAAAACTCGTCGAAACAACAAATTATGTCAAACTTGTCGAAAAAGATATATCCATTGTTAAAAATAGTCTAATATTTTCAAATTTTTTTAAAATGATAAGAAACGAAATACTAATATTGATTTAGAATTTTTTTTTAAATACATACACAAAATTATTAAAAATTCGACGAAATACATTATTACAAAATTGTTCTAAATTGTAAAATAATATAACTGTACTTTTAAAAAAAATAGGGAAACATATACATATATATTCATTACTTAGAAACTCGTCGAATTATTAAATGATAAAAAGACATTGTAATAAATTTATACCGATTATTAGAAAACTCGTCGATATAGTAAAGTAGCTGTTTGTACATTAACTATTATTGATATGAAAAAATTGGTATGAAAAAATTGTTAAAACACTGACATATTGATTATTCAAAAACTCGTCGAAATTTCAAAGAAATGAAGATCATCATTTGATGATCAAAAAACTCATGGAGTAAGTACATACAAAATACATATATCTATAATATTAATAGGCTAGGCGATTTCTTGTGATCGATGTTTTGTTCTACCGTTTTATCCCGATTTTGACCAAACGTATGTATATTATTTGAAAGGTAGTTCTTTTTAGCCGTTTTTCAGATTTACAGATTTTTTAATTTTGTCCTCTATTTTAAGTAAACTGCATTTAAAGTTGTTACTAACACATACATAAAATTATACATATGATGTGTGTATGTTTATTAAATTTGTTAATGTGTTTGTTAATGAGTTTTTTATCTTCATTCACAATAATAATAAACCCTAAAAGTGTTGGTTTGTGAATTTTCTAAGTTGAAAAATAAAGCTGTCTAGATATTGAACTCGAACTTCGAGGGCTGGAATCTGCTAGTATTCTTTAATGAGACAAGTTATGTTATCGCAGAATTAGAATAATAGAAACACATTAAAAAACTGGACGAAAGAATCAAATACTTATTTTATAACAGTTGAAAACTCGTCGCACACTTTATTGATCTGATATAGATAATTCTATGACTAAAATTACTACATTATTAAAAAACTCGTCGAAAAAATAATTGATATAATTCGTCGAAGTAGATATATACATTATTAAAAAACTTGTCGAAAAAATAAAATATTTTAAATAGTAAATTTATCAAAAACTTGTCGAAATAATGATTTGGAAACAAATTGTGAAAATAATGATTAACTCCGACGAGTTATTAATAATTAAGATAATTTAATGATAAAAAATTTATGGAAATATATATACAAATTGAATTTATCTCAGAAATAGAAACACGTTGTTATTAAAAAACTCGACGAAATAATCAAATAAGCTTATATTTACAAAAGCTCACAAAGTCGCCGGAATAGTTATTTGATTTGGAACAATTTTTTCAAAATTTATACTGATCAAAATTTATATTGATTATAGAAAATTGTTGAAATATTCATTGATGAAAAACTTGTCGAAATATACTCGTAGTAATAAACATTATTAAAAAAACTCGTCAAAATAGTTAAATGATCTTAGAATATTAAACGATAAAAAATCGCCGATATAATGTTATATGATTTTAAAAAATAGTTAACATTTTTACATATTGATTGTTCAAAAGCTCGTCGAAACACAGATTAAATGAAAAAAGAATTTGGACGAAATATTTATTTAGGAAGAAAATTTGTAAAATATAGATACATTGTTTATTAAAAAGCTCGTCGAAAATTAAGATTATATAATGATAAATAACTCGTCGAAATATAAACATCACAAATAAGACGTATATATCATTTTATATAGAAATAGAAATACATTAATTATTAAAAAAGTGGTCGAAATTTTTGTTTATTTAATGATAAAAACTCGTCGAATACTAACATATGGAACTGATCTCATATGAGACGTATATATCATTTTATATAGAATAAGAAATACTTTGATTATAAAAGAGCTCGTCGAAAATTAAGAATAATGATAAAAAAAAATAGCCGAAATATAGATTTTATATAGAAATAGAAAATACGTTGATTATCGTCGAAAAAATCCAATAAAATTATTTTTATAAAAAAACTCCCCAAAGTAGATCTATGCTGATTGAGAAATAACTCTCAAAATTTAAATATATTGGTTATGTAAAGCTCGTCGAAATAATAAAATAATCATATATTACTAAATACAGAGATTTTTTATTTGGAAAATACTCGTAGAAGTAATTATACTATCACAGATTTTTAAGTAAATATAAGTAGGTGATTATAATAAGCGTAAATTAAACAAAATCGCGCCGAAAAAGTTACATTGATTATTGAAAACATTACAGAATGAGTATTAAAACTGCATAATTATTATTTAAAACTTGTCGAAAAATGAAAAACTATTTATAGTCATAAAGGTTAATGAACAAAACAATTGTTTAAATATAGAGATGTTAATTTGGAAAAAAAACCCTTAGATCACACAGATTTCTATATGATTATATACTCGTTGAAATACTTGATTATAAAAAATCTTGTCGAAATTTAAAATAAGCGTAGATCCAAAACTCATTGGGAAAAAATCCATTGATTTTTATATATATATAAAATATTGATTATTAAGCAAGGTGATATAGTAAGTAATAATTAGATTGTACAACAATTTTCGAACTGCTGCACAGTGTAATTAATACAACTTTATATTCGAATACCATTTTAATTTAAAGCTAATTCCTTTCCTTTATAGCTAGAAGATTCCAGCCCTCGAAATTCGAGTGCAACTTCTAGGAAATAGTATTTCTTCATGTAATAAAGATTCTAAAGGTACGCTAATAATTTTAGCCAATTCAAAATTCAACACTTTTTTAATATAATTATTTATTACTAGCAGATTCCAGCCCTCGAAATTCGAATACAAATTCAAGGAAATTTTATTTTTTCATTAAATAAAGATAAAGATAAAGGTATGCTAATCAATTATAGCCAATTCGCAAATCAACACAAAAAACAAATCCATTTTTATTACAAACACATTAACAAATTTAATAAACACATATATAGCATGGTATAATTTTATGTATGTGTTAGTAGCAACTTTAAATGAAATTTACTCAAAATAAAGGAAAAAATTTAAAAATCTGTAAATCTGCAAAATTATTAAAAAGAAGTACCTTTCAGATAATATACGTTTGGTCAAAGTCGGGATAAAACGGTTGAACAAAACATCGGTCACAAGAAATCGCCTAGCCTATTAATATTATAGATATATATCTGTGATCACAAGCGATAACCGCCTAAGTAACAAAAACAATTAGTCAAAAAAAAAAAAAATTGCACTACAGTTCTTATTGTATTAAACTAGCAGATTCCAGCGCTCGAAATTCGAGTGCAATATCTAGGCAGCTTTATTTTTCAACTTAGCCAATTCACAAACCAACACTTTTATGGTTTATTTTTATTGTGAATGAAGATAAAAAACTCATTAACAAACACATTAACAAATTTAATAAACACACATAAAGCATTGTATAATTTTATGTATGTGTTAGTAGCAACTTTAAATGCAATATACTCAAAATAAATAAAAAAAATATAAAAATCTGTAAATCTGCAAAACGGCTAAAAAGAAATATCTTTCAAATAGTGTACGTTTGGTCCAAATCGGGATAAAACGGTAGAACAAAACATCGGTCACAAGAAATCGCCTAGCCTATTAATATTATAGATATAAAATTCAACACAATTATTATTGTGAATGAAGAAAACAAACTAATTTTTTTTTTTCAAACACATTAACAAATTTAATAAGCACACACATAGCATTGCATAATTTTATTTATTAAATGCATTTTACTCAAAAAAAAAATAAATAAATAAATAAATAAATAAAACATAAAAAAATCTGTAAGACTGGTTGGTGGACAGCTAAAAAGATATACCTTTCAAATAATATACGTTTAGTCAAAATCGGGATAAAACGGTAAAACAAAACATCGATCACACGAATTAATATAATAGATTTTTATTAATATTATAGATTTTTGTTTTTTTTTTATAGAAAGAATTAAAGTCTATCTGAAAAATGCATTATAATCGAAAATTGTGGTACAGTCTTATTATTAAAAAATTTTGAAACCTTATAAAAATTAAAAAAGTAACTACTGGAAAGATAAACATAATTATAAGCCTACCGATAATAAACACGGATAAATGTATTATTTAAAATTTTTGAGTGACTAAAATTAGATTATGAGAGGGTCGTCGAGAAACAGGTTACTCATCATTAATCTCATAAAAACTGGTTTATAAAGTAAAATTACTGTAGATTGTTAAAATATTTTCTCCGAAAAACAAAATCTTGGAACTGAGATCAGTCAAACTAGGGCATAGACTGCAATAACTTTGGACCTAACCAATAAATAAAAGGTTTCTTAACTGGCATTTAATTGAAATGTATGTTATATACAAACTCTAACGTAAAAGAACATTGTTAATATGTTGCATACTAAAGATAAAGCAAACATAATTAAAAAAAAAACCTTCTCCTATAAAATTTTGTTTTTGCCACTTAAGTACTCTTTGCGTTTATGGCCAAAAGTTTAATGAACTCATTTTGTAAAACGCAACGTTTAAGATTGCTATTAAAATCTTTGATGTAAACTTTATGTAATGTTTCGTTTCATGAAATAAGCGCAGAAAACTTTTAACTACAAAAATATAATGTTCGAAAACGTTCAAGCCATAAAAGCAGCGTTGTAGTATTTAAAGTAAAAACGTTCAAGCCATAAAAGTAGCGTTGTAGTGTTTAAAGTAAAATGTTAACTTAACAGATCGTTAATGTTCGTCATAAATGCTACAGAATAAACTCTTAAAATAGATATAAATTTTTAGCTATTAAAGCACTTATTTTCTTAAGTGTAATTTAATATAATTTCATTATATAAAAAAAATAATTATAAACCATTCTATACAGAATATGTTGCTAAGTATAAAAAGTCATTAAAATTTTTTGAATCTACAATTTTGAAAAAAAAAAAAAAATTAAAGGAAATTTTTTTTAAAAATTTTTTTCTCTTTAAAGAATTTTTGAAATAGAATTTATTGCCAAGAATATATTAATATATAGAGTAGACGAGAATATAAAAATATTTTAAGAAAGCCCATCATCGGTCTAAGTTTGACATGTGCGCTGTTTGTTTGTCTGTTTGTCTATTGGACTTACTTCAAATGATAGATAGTGTTGACAAATTTGTCACTTAATGAAAAATATTTTAATTAAATATAATATAACCGTATTTATATTTAGGAAAATTTCATTTGAATTATTCATGTTTATTTATATGAAAAAATTTAATTTGTTGCTGTTATTTTGTGGTATCTTTCTTTCTGGGTTTTAAGCTCATTAATTTTCGTAACATATAAAAATTTTTACGTTCTTTTTTAGTTGGGTGTTTGTTTTTTTTTCATTTTTCGTTCTTGCGAGTTTTATAGTTAAAAGTAATAAATATTTACACTTGACGGCTACAAAACTAAATTGCTTTTCAAGGGGGTAAAAAATATTTTAATTTTAAACACGTTTGGAAAATAAAGGTCGTTGCAAATATTTTTAAATTTTGTAAACGTATTTAATACTTGCTTATACAATTTGTAGCCTTTAGTACGTACCTGTAAAGAAAAAAAAGAATACAAATACAATCAATAAAGTTTTCAGGCTACGTTTTACTCATAAATTTAAACAACAAAGTGTTGTGCTAATATTTTGATAATGTTGTTACATTTCCATTATAATCTTGGTAAAACTAATAAAATATATATATGTATATAATGTATGTATATATACTTGTATATACTTGTATATATATGTGCGTATAGAAAACAAGAAGCTTAGAGCTTTACTATATTGATGGTATAAAGTTGGAAATGTATAGCAGAATCACTCTAGTATACAAAAGTCTTAAGGGGTATTACTTTTACATGTATATTAGAGTTGTAACTTTTTTTTTAAATTAAATTTCTTAATTTTTTAAGTAATTTTGTTAAAAAAATTCACGCACCGAATGCAATAACTAAAACTCCCCAACAATTTTTTTTATTTATTTTTTTTGTTTACAATATATATGTATACTAGAAGATTCCAGCCCTCGAAATTCGACCGCAAATTCTAGGAAATTTTATTTTTTCAGTACATAAAGACCCTAAAAGTATGCTAATCAATTATAACCAATTCACAAATCAACAAAAAAACAAGTAAGAGTGTTAAATTCGGCTGTGCCGAATTTTTTGATACCCTCCACCTGAGTCTTAAACTCTATATTACACCCAATGTTGAGTACGATTACACTTTAAAACTTTTACCGATACTGAAACATTAATTCCGAATAACTAAAAATTATTATTATTAAAAGTAAGCAAATTTTAAAATATTTTTATCTGAATTATTTTTTATTTTTATCTGCATTACATTCAATACAAAAAAAAAATACATAATAATAACAGGTAAGAAACTCAATATAGAAATTTAAACTTATCATATTTATTTATTTCATTTTCCATTTTTCATTTTCCATTTTCCATTTTCCATTTTTCATTTTTCATTTTTCATTTTTAATTTTACAATTTTCATTTTCCATTTTCCATTTTTCAATTTTCATTTTCCATTTTACATTTTTCATTTTCCATTTTTCATTTTCCATTTTTAATTTTTCAATTTTCATTTTTCATTTTCCATTTTTCAATTTTCATTTTCCATTTCGCATTTTCCATTTTCCATTTTGCGTTTTCCATTTTTCATTTTTCAAATTTAATTTTTCAATTTTCAATTTTCATTTTCCATTTTCCATTTTCCATTTCTCATTTTTCAATTTTCATTTTCCATTTTTCAATTTTCATTTTCCAATTTACATTTTTCGTTTTTCAATTTTTATTTTCCACTTTTCAATTTTCATTTTCCATTTCGAATTTTCCATTTTGCGTTTTCCATTTTCCATTTTTAATTTTTCAAATTTAATTTTTTAATTTTCAATTTTCATTTTCATTTTCCATTTTCCATTTCTCATTTTTCAATTTTCATTTTCCATTTTTCATTTTTCAATTTTTAATTTTTATTTTCCATTTTTCATCTTTCATTTTTCAATTTTCCATTTTCCATTTTCCATTTTTAATCTTTCAAGTTTCATTTTCCATTCTTCATTTTTCAATTCTCATTTTCCATTTTCCATTTGCCATTCTCCATTTTTTAATTTTCATTTTCCATTTAACATTTTACATTTTTCATTTTTCAATTTTCACTTTCCATTTTTCATTTTTCAATTTTCATTTTCCATTTTTCATTTTTCATTTTCCATTTTCAATTTTTCAATTTTCATTTTTAATTTTCCATTTTTAATTTATCAATTTTCATTTGCCATTTTTCATTTTCCATTTTTCAATTTTCATTTTCCATTTCCCATTTTCCATCTATCCATTTTGCGTTTTCCATTTTCCATTTCTCATTTTTCATTTTTCAATTTTTATTTTCAATTTTCATTTTCCATTTTCCATTTCTCATTTTTCAAATTTTCATTTTTCATTTTCCATTTTTAATTTTTCAATTTTCATTTCCCATTTGCCATTTTCCATTTTGCGTTTTCCATTTTCCATTTTGCGTTTTCCACTTTCCATTTTTAGTTTTTCAATTTTCACTTTCCATTTTCCATTTTTCATTTTCCATTTTTTAATTTTCATTTTCCATTTAACATTTTACATTTTTCATTTTTCAATTTTCATTTTCCATTTTTCATTTTTCAATTTTCATTTTCCATTTTTCATTTTTCATTTTCCATTTTCAATTTTTCAATTTTCATTTTTAATTTTCCATTTTTAATTTATCAATTTTCATTTTCCATTTTTCATTTTCCATTTTTCAATTTTCATTTTCCATTTCCCATTTTCCATCTATCCATTTTGCGTTTTCCATTTTCCATTTCTCATTTTTCATTTTTCAATTTTTATTTTCAATTTTCATTTTCCATTTTCCATTTTCCATTTCTCATTTTTCAAATTTTCATTTTTCATTTTCCATTTTTAATTTTTCAATTTTCATTTCCCATTTGCCATTTTCCATTTTGCGTTTTCCATTTTCCATTTTGCGTTTTCCACTTTCCATTTTTAGTTTTTCAATTTTCATTTTCCATTTTCCATTTTTCATTTTCCATTTTTAATTTTTCAATTTTCAATTTTCATTTTCCATTTTTCAATTTTCATTTTTCATTTTCCATTTTCCATTTTCAATTTTCAATTTTCATTTTCCATTTTTGAATTTCATTTTCCATTTTCCATTTTGCAATTTTAATTTTTCCATTTTCCATTATTCATTTTGCAATTTTCATTTTCCATTTTTCATTTTCCATTTTCCATTTTCCATTTTTCATATTACAGTTTTGGTTTTCCATTTTCCACTTTCCATTTTCCATTTTTCATTTTTCAATTTTCATTTTCCATTTTTCATTTTCCATTTTCCATTCTCCATTTTTCATTTTTCATTTTCTATTCTCCATTTTTCATTTTCTATTTTCCATTTTACATTTTTCATTTTCCATTTTCCGTTTTTCATTTTCCATTTTTCATTTTTCATTTTTCATTTTCCATTTTCCATTTTCCATTTTTCAATTTTCATTTTTCATTTTCCTTTTTTAATTTTCATTTTCCATTTTTGAATTTCATTTTGCATTTTTTATTTTTCAATTTTCTTTTTCCATTTTCCATTATTCATTTTGCAATTTTCATTTTCCATTTTTATTTTCCATTTTCCATTTTTCATATTTCAGTTTTTGTTTTCCATTTTCCACTTTCCATTTTCCGTTTTTCATTTTTCAATTTTCTTTTTTCTATTTTCCATTTTATATTTTTCATTTTCCATTTTCCGTTTTTCATTTTCCCTTTTTCATTTTCCATTTTCCATTCTTCATTTTTCATTTTCTATTTTCCATTTTTAATTTTCCATTTTTCATTTCCATTTCCCATTTTTCATTTTCCTTTTTTCATTTTCCATTTTTCATTTTGCATTTTCCATTTTCCGTTTTCTGTTTTTATTTTCCATTTTCCAGTTTCATTTTTCATTTTTCATCTACCATTTTTCATTTTCCAGTTTTCGTTTTCATTTTTTCTTTCATATTGGCGATTTTTTTTTTATTATAACGGGATAACGATAAAAATATATGTGACAATAGTACTAACAAGAGGTATGTTATTGTGTTCTTGGTATTGTTAATATATATGCATAATTTTTTTGTGTCATTTTTTTATGTTGTTGTACAATTATTATGTTCAACCACTAAACTGTTACAACAAACACACTGGGTTTTATGTTTTTTTAGAGGTATCTACATATTTTTGCTCGTTTCTAATCACGATGATGCCCGATTTATCCTACTTTCAATACCAACCTGCTGGGAATTATGGCAAATGATATTATTGTAGCCTTATTCAGTTATATGGCTTTTTTTTTTGTGAATGAGCGTGATTTCAACAGACAGACGGACAGACGGGCAGACGGACATCGCTATATCGACTCGAGCTGTGATAAGGATCCAGAATATATATACTTTATGGGGTCGGAAATTAGTTTTTCGATGCGTTACAAACGGAATGGCAAACCTATATATACCCTCTGCCACTGACGTGTGGAGGGTATAAAAAACAAACTCATTTTTACTACAAACACATTAACAAATTTAATAAACACACACATAGCATTGTATAATTTTATGTATGTGTTAGTAACAACTTTAAATGCAATTTACTCAAAATAAAAGAAAAAATTTAAAAATCTGTAAATCTGCAAAACGGCTAAAAAGAAATACCTTTCCAATAGTATATGTTTGGTCAAAACCGGGACAGAACGGTAGAACAAAACATCGGTCACAAGAAATCACCTAGCCTATTAATATTATAGATACATTAGGGTGGCCCTTCATTATGTGGAGGGAAAAACAGTGTTCAAACTCTCGGTTTCACCCCCTAAAAATATGCGAATAGCAAAAAAACTGAGAAATACAAAGTTTTGGGCCAATCTAAAACATGTAGTCGTGCCTCAACGCGATTGAAAATTTCAAGTGTGTTTATATGGGGAAAATATGACTTTTTTTTTCAGATTTTACGAAAATTTCGTTCTATAGTTCAATTTTTCCGACAAATTGTTATATAACTCGGGATCAGTATTAAATTATCTTTCCGAAAAGCTACAAAAATTGAAAATCGAATAAAAACTCGTCAAGAAATAGCAAATGCCCCAGACCAATTTTGTGCCAAAAAAAAACTAGATCATGAATTTTGATGGCATTTTTTTCAACTTTAAGAAATTAATTAAAAACAACATTTTGTTTTAGTCTCTAGACCTATAAGTACGCAGATATGAAGTATTGTTTTTTTACCACCTTGTTAACCTATCAAGCATTGAGACCGAAAATTGAACATTTTTTTGATAAAATTTTAAAAACTCCTTTTTCAAGTTTTGAAAAATTTTCTTAAGCAAAATTTAATAAAAATGGATCTGGCACTTTAAGGTTTTGTTAAGTACATGTTAGAGATTAACTGTGTGAATTTTTAGGTAAATCCCTGTGCCAGAATTCTTTTTGACAAGGATTTTATTTTTGCGAATTTCGAGAAAAATGGGATTTTTGTAAAATATTTTCTAAATGTACTCTTTCAAAATACTTTGTATCAAAATTTATTCACTCCAGGGAAAGAGATTTTGCACAAATGAAAAAGCCATATCAGAGACGGAAGCCTATTTTGAAGGGTTTGACAAATTGTATTTTTTCAAGGGTATCAAGATGTTAGAGGATGGTTGGAAGAAGTGCATTTCACTTAGCGGAGATTACGTTGAAGAATAAAATTGATTTCAAATCCAAAAACCAGTTTTTCATTGTTATGCCACGGAGTTTTCCCTCCAAGTAGCATTTTACGTTTTGTAGTGTTTTTCTTTTCATTTCAAAAAATATTCTTACACAACAAGTTTTTAGGCAGTTCTATTTAAATTTGAATAATTAAGTATACAACATGTAGCTCCAACAGATACATATTGTTGTATCTTTGTTTCCGTTATTTCAGAAAATAAAAAAAGTAAAAATTCGCGACAAATTTAGTCGGCAAATAAAAACGACTTGTTATTTACTTTTACAATTTACTCAGCTATTTTATGTTGTTTAAAAATACATAATAATGCTTTGATTTTACTGAAAGTGTGATAGTCTGGTTTTTAATATATGTACATATATTAACTTGTTTTAACAAACATTTTGAGTTAATCTTAATGATAAAATATTTGAGGATTTTTTTTTGAGGATAATTTTTTATTTTTCATACATCACGTATGATTAATATTTAATATGAACGGCATATTACTTATACGTTCGTCGTTTATTATATGTGGACTAAACAGCGATGACAACTTTTTCCAAGCAAAACACGCAAAACGGTACCCTAAATCCATAATATTAATAGGCAAGGCGATTTCTTGTGACAGATGTAACTTTGTCAGTTTCACTTTGACTTTGACCGAACACACCTCATTTGAAAGGTATTTATTTTTAGCTGTGCGCCAGATTTACAGATTTGTAGTAAAATGCAATATTTTGGAGTAAAATGCATTTAAAATTGCTACATAAAATTATACAATGCTGTGTGTCTGTGTTTATTAAATTTGTTAATGTGTTTGCAAGAATTGTATATGAAAAGCCCTACGGTGAATTGAAAAATAATATTGAACATAACCCATTAACGATAATAACGGCAAAAATGATTTTTGGAGATAAACCAATAACGACAATAACACAGTCGAATCTCATTATAATAATTGCATATCACACGCCCTTTGTTGATTTGTGAATTACTTAAAAATAGCACAACCAAATACCTTTAGGTTCTTATTTCTGTGTGTTCAACAAATATTTATAACGAAATATATTTAATGAATTACAATAGAATAAAAAAACATTCAAAGAAATAAATTTAATGAATAAATAAAATTTCCTAGAATTTGCACTCGAATTTCGAGAGCTGGGATCAGCTAGTTAGAATGAAACTAAAAGCTAGTATTTTATTATTGTTATTATATTTTTTTTATTATTATATTTTTATTATTTTTACTTATTTTCAAACAATTTTTATGTTATTTGTACATTGATATCATTTATTATTTAATACAACATTTAACGTGGTTATAAATTACTACTACCAATATAGTAAAACTTTTTTTTTGGCCTCTTATATTTATTTATTTTTCCAGCTATAACTGAAGAACCATTGATGATTTTGTATTTAATTTTTCAGCAAATAGCTTCAGCCAATCAGGTTTTATCAAATTGGGTTTTGCAAAATAATAAATTTTTTGAATAAACTTTTAATTAAACAAAAATTAGGGTTTCGCTACTTTTATATATTATTATTGGGTACATATTCCCAAAAACAAATGTTGTTGGGTTCAAAATCAAAAATGGTATACACTAAGACCTCGCTTTGCGTCGTTGATACGCTCCAGAATAAAGCGACGACAAATGAAACGATGCAAAGTGAATTATGATTTTCTATAAGAAACCATATAAATATAAAAGATAGGTTCAATAATTTTTTTTTTTTTTTTTGTTTTTAAATGTTAAAAATCCAACCCATAAAAACCAAGTCTTTATTATATCCCTTTATTTGTAAATTAATTTACCATCATGTAATTATATGACTGACTGACTGAAAATATCTATGTCAAAAATAAAATTTTTTTTTTCAATAATTTTTTGCAAAAAAAATTTGTTAGATCATTTCTGACGTCGCCACGAGGCTAAATAAGAAATTGAAATACGAAATGAATAACGAAAATGAACACACACATAAATTACACATTCGAGTGTAGCCTTATTTTAAGTTCGTTTTGTTGCACGTGTCTGATAAAAAAAACAGAAATGTTCTTCAACGCGTACATCTAAAAATTAAAACACTACCCACTCGCGATCGGAAAAAAACGAAATTAAGTCATAAACAACATATAAAATTTCTCTTGTTTCTATTTTATTACTATCTTTTTATTTATTTTTTTATTTTTATTATTATTTTTTTGTTTTAATTTTTTTTTAAATGCTAATGAATTATTTTAGATTTTCTAAATAAATTTGGATGAAACAATTGTTGTCGTTATTATAAGGGTGTTTCAGATTTATCCGATCGCGAGTGGATAATGTTTTAATTTTTAGATGTACGCGGTCAATAACATGTTCTGTTTTTTTAGCAGTACACGTGCAAGAAACCGAACTGAAAATAAAGCTACACTCGAATCTGTGTGGTTTATGTGTGTTCGAAACAAAAAATACGTGATAGAAAAATGTTCGTCTAGATAACGAAATATTAAAACGAAACACAGTCATGATTGTGTTCGGCACCGTACAAAATTTAGAAACACACATAATTGTTATGAAAATAAATATATGTGTGTGTTGGTCTGAGCTATGTTTGTTTACATATATGCACGAGTTTTTTGTTCTGTGTGTGTTTTTTTCTGAACTCTGATTAATTCATCGTTAGACATTTCTTGAATATGTGAAGTTAGCAACGCAATTCATCTTTGTCAGTCTCATCCATCCCTTCAAAATTAGACTCTCATCAACTTTCAAAATCAAACTTTCACCTTTTTTCTTGTGCACACATTCTGGCCATATCTTAGCCAAATATCATTCATGCAAGGTGGTTTAACCTTCTCCGAAGAATCTGAAATAATTTCTATTGCTTTCAAAATAATAAATTTTTTCCAATATTCCTGCATTTTAGGTTTATCGGGTCCATCAGTTTCACTTAGAAACAGCTTAAATGTTCTTCGGAGGTAATAGCTTTTAAAATTCGATGTTACACTCTGATCTATTGGTTGTATTACTGATGTGGTGTTCGCTGGTAGAAATACAATTCAACATTTTCTGATAAATCATAAACATAAACTGGGTGACCAGGAGCATTATCTACTAAAGCTAAAGCCATGAAGTCTAAGTTCTCTTTATTACAATAACCTTTAATTTCTGGAATAGCTCAAGGAAACCCGTTCTTTAAATAATAATCCAGGTTTTTTTATTGGCTCGCCAGGGGACAGAAAGTCGATCTTATAGCGCTAGGATTTTCTGATTCGTAAATAAGTAAAGGCTTAAACTTAAAATCACCATTTGCATTGTCACCTGGAAGAAGAGTCAACCTTTCTTTATTTGCTTTAAGTCCTGATGCAGATTTTTCAGTTTTCGATATGAATGTTTTTTTTTTTATACCCTATACCACTATGTGGTTTGGGTATAATGACTTTGTGCTGCTGTTTGTAACAACCAAAAATATTTGACCTAGACCCATCTTTAATTATACCGATCGAATCAGAATCACTTTCTGAGTTGATTTAACAATGTCCGTCCGTCCGTCCGTCCGTCCGCCCGTCCGTCTGTGTGTCCATGTAAAGCTTGTAATCAAACTGCAGGTCGCAAATATGAATATATTTTGATGAAATTTGGTATATAAGCTTTTATCGGCCATGGAATGAACGCTATTGAAATTGGTGAGAATCGGTCCATGTTCAGACCTAGCCCCCATACAAGTTACCCATATGAAATCGACATAAATTTCCATAAGGTCCAAATTGTCATATAGATCTTATTCAAATTGAGTTTTTATGCGTTCATTACATCCACTAATGAGTAGTCCAAAAATGATCCCTTTGACCCCATATAGAGCTGCTTCCCGATCTTCACTTAAATCTATTAAAAAACAAAAATATTGCACTGATTCTTCTCAAATTTTGTTTGTACATATTTTTGCAAAATACAAGAGACTTTACCAAACATGATCAGGATCGGTTCATTTTTGGACCTAGTCCCTTTATAGATATAGCATCCGATATGAACTTTTTCATATCTGCAGCCAAAAAAATTAATAAAAATCCCACTCAAATTTGGTTTTTGCTTATTTTCAATGTCCAGTTAGTTGGACCTAAGAGATAGGGTTTCTAAACGCATGGTATAGGGTATCGTATAGTCGGTCTAGACCGACTATAATTTTCTTACTTGTTTTTGTTTGTTTTGTTTTGTCCACATTGAAAAGTTGTTTCGGTGTAAAACCACCATCCTGAACTATCGCTTTTAACAATATCAGCGTTGGCTGCTTCACCTTTATGCGAAATGCTGTTTAGATTTGCGCGAGTTTTAAACCTCTGAAACCAGCCGTGAATATCTTCAAAATTTTCTTCTTTGTCACTAGCACTACCACGTGCACTGTCGCAAGACATAAATTATTTTTAATATCTTCAAATAAGCTTTTTGCTTTTGTCTGGATTACCATTTTGCTTAAAGGAATCTTCTGTATAACCGGATTTTGAATCCAGATAGAAAGAAAGGACTCCATTTTAATCATAAAGCCACTTTTTCATAATAATCATAATCTTGGCATCAAAATATGTATGTAAAAGTTAATAAGCTTATAATAAGTGTGATTTTCCGAAAATCCAAAATTATTATTTTTACAAAAATCGCCATTACGTTTCAGAAAATTAAAAAAAAAAAATTAAATTTTCATTTATATATAAAATTACATATACCTACTTTGAAATTAAAACTGATTCCCCGAATAATTTACAGCCTTCTAAGTGTTGCAGGTTGTATTTACTCACCTAAATATTTATAGTCACAAAGAGAAATTTTTCCACTGCAAAATCGAGCAATCAACTAACAATTGAAAGTAAACTGAGTAACCGTGATTCCCCGAAAATCCAAAAAGTATGATTTTTACAAAAATCGCAACTATTTATTTATTTGGTTTCCTGCACAACAAGACTAAGAGTCTTATAATTAAAGTACAGGATCGGTATAATGTGATACAGTATTTAATGAAAATATAACATAGTTTATAATTTGTATAAAAATAAGATAACAAAAATTATTTTACATACATATATTCAAAACAAAGCAAAGTTTAAACAATATTTAAATGGTATTGAAAAATTGGAAAACTTGTTTCCTAAAATGTCCTGCGTTGCTTAAATATTGTAATGTTGGCGGTAGCAAGAAAATTCCCCAAAAAATTAATTTAAGAAATATATACTTACATATACTTTGACATTAAAAGTGATATCCCGCAACGCAAACCAAAACGAAACGATGCAAAGCGAGGTCTTAGTGTACTTAGAGTACATATTTATGATATGGTTAGAAAACATTTTTCATTTTGGAGTTCCTGTAAAATAGTGCCCGTATCTTGTTCAACATTGTAATTGTTGTTATGATATAATTGATTCGATTGAACAATGTAACAAAGGGTGGTCGGTCGTAAACATAAAATGTACAATTAAACACGTACGTGCAGTTTTTATGCTGTCCTGGTTTTTAGCATAGACATTCTCCTAAAGTCAAGCCAATGAGCAATAGATTAAGAATCACTTTTCATATCGTACACTTTTTCATTGTGCTAATCGCAGAAGGTGTTACAACAATAATAGCAAAACATCTAATTTATAGTATTTTCATCACAGTTACCAAATATGATATTTGATTTTTACTATTCTCATGTTGCGAGTATCAAAGAGCAAATTTATTTCATTTTGATGGGTTTAAACGAAGTTTTTAATATTACAATTAATATTTACATTATTAATATTGAAATAAATTTCTTGAAAATTTAATTAATTTGACTTAAAATTATTAACTTTTAAATTGTTTATAAAAACGCTGCAAAACCTGTAATCAAAATACACAAAAATTTCTGGAAAATTATACTTAAATTTTCATTCATAGTCATAGTCTTTGAAATAGTAGCAGCATACTGATATAGAAGTAGTGCGCTCACTTTCAGGAAATATTATTGCACTTTAAATTTGTTTCACTTTCACAAAACTATTAAAATTCCATTAAATTGAAAAGTTTATAAAGAAAAAACTCTCAAAATACTGCATATCCTTTAAATAGAACAAAAACTTTGTAAATTTGCAAATTTGACAACAAAAATTTTTTAATTTTTCAGTAATAATAGCAAAATCTCCAGTTGATTTTACTATTTTTTTTTTGAGTGTAAAAATTTTTTTGAGTGTAACATTAAAAAAATCACATTATTAGAAAAAATGTTTATAATTATTATTAAAATCCAAATATTAAATTTTTTAATAAACAAAAAATTAATAAACACATATTTCACTCTAAAAGTTAAAAAAAAATCAAAAGTTCAACTTTGACCTAGAATTCCTTAAAAAGTCCTCAATCAATTTTAATGTAATTAAAACTGAGTCAAGCTGAACTAAATATCTATCCACCAAAAAAAAATTACTTAAATATTGTGATCGGAAAAACGATTTTCAGCCACTGTGTGGCGGCTAGAACGGAACATACACCAAATTTCACAAATTTCTATGGCGTTAGTTCTATGGACTGTAAAAGCTTATATACCAAATTTCATCAAAAGACATAAAAATAAAAAATCATGTGAATACGATCGCAGGGGAGATGTTTAAACATCTAGTAATTAAAGATTTTTTTATAGCACTTTCTTAAAATCAAACAGAAAGCGTATCACTTATTATTATTATTATTTATTATTTAAATTTTTTATTTTTCATTTTTTATTTTTAATTTTTAATTTTTAATTTTTTAATTTAAATTTTTCATTTTTTATTTTTCATTTTTCGTTCTTTATTTTTAATTTTTAATATTTTTCTTCCTTTTTAATTTTTCATTTTTCATTTTCCAATTTTTATTTTTCTTTTTTAATTTTTATTTTTTTTTTTTATTTTTCATTAATCATTTTTAATTTTAGTTTTTCATGTTTCATTTCTTATTTTTCATTTTTTATTTTTCATTTTTCATTTTTTATTTCTCATTTTTATTCTCAATTTTTTATTTTCTATTTCATTTTTCGTTTTTCGTTTTTTATTTTTCATTTTTCATTTTTCATTTTTCATTTTTCATTTTTAATTTATTTTTCATTATCCATTTTTTATTTTTCATTTTTTATTTTTCATTATTCATTTTTAATTTTTCGTTTTTCATTTTTAATTTTTAACTTTTAATTTTTAATTTTTAATTTTTAATTTTTAATTTTTATTTTTTAATTTTTAATTTTTAATTTTTAATTTTTAATTTTTAATTTTTAATTTTTAATTTTTAATTTTTAATTTTTTATTTTTAATTTTTAATTTTTTATTTTTAATTTTTAATTTTTAATTTTTAATTTTTAATTTTTAATTTTTAAGTTTTAATTTTTAATTTTTAATTTTTAATTTTTAATTTTGAATTTATAATTTTTAATTTTTAATTTTTAATTTTTAATTTTTTATTTTTAATTTTTAATTTTTAATTTTTAATTTTAAGTTTTTAAATTTTAAATTTTAATTTCTAATTCTAATTTTTAATTTTTAATTTTTAATTTTTAATTTTTAATTTTTAATTTTTAATTTTTAATTTTTAATTTTTTATTTTTAATTTTTAATTTTTAATTTTTAATTTTTAATTTTTAATTTTTAATTTTTAATTTTTAATTTTTAAATTTAAAATTTAAAATTTTAATTTTTAATTTCTAATTTTTAATTTTTAATTTTTAATTTTTAATTTTTAATTTTTAATTTTTAATTTTTAATTTTTAACTTTGAATTTTTAATTTTGAATTTTGAATTTTTAATATTTAATTTTTAATTTTTAATTTTTAATTTTTAATTTTTAATTTTTAATTTTTAATTTTTAATATTTAATTTTTAATTTTTAATTTTAAATTTTTAATTTTTAATTTTTAATTTTTAATTTTTAATTTTTAATTTTTAATTTTTAATTTTTAATTTTTAATTTTTAATTTTTAATTTTTAATTTTTAATTTTTAATTTTTAATTTTTAATTTTTAATTTTTAATTTTTAATTTTTAATTTTTAATTTTTAATTTTTAATTTTTAATTTTTAATTTTTAA